>BMAV01024677.1:0-368527 GCA_019973955.1 Trichonephila inaurata madagascariensis | reverse complement strand
TGGATGAATAGAAAGTATTTTATAAGCGATTGAAAATTTGAACAATATAAATATACATGTACTAGCTGTTATACCCGTTCTTCGATCGGTGAATTGAAAAATTAAATAATGCTGATTGAAGAATAAAGAAGTTTTTAATGAGTTAATTTTACGTGAATTACAAATTAAACAAAAAAAAAAAAAGCTTTTTGCATATCTCAGCTGACCAAAGAAAAATCCCGTTTCTTAAATTTTAAGTCTGTAGATCTAATAGCTGATAAAAAGGATTTTTTTTTATCTATAACTCCCCGTAATTCTCTTGTGGGTCGATTTTTGAAAACACCTTTCTGAGCTGATCTCTGCTCAGCAAATGTAGCACATTGTTACAAATTTTGTGTAATGAATGCTTAAAATAGTATAAATAATTTATATCTGGAAGTGTAATACGTTAATATTACTTTTTGTGGTATTTATTTTATGTTAAAATTGTAATCAGCCTCACACTCCGCTTGTTCAATCTTTCGCAGCTTCTGGTGCCTGGCATAGACAAAACAAAATGCAAAGTTTTACTTCACATATAAAAGATAGATATATGCTACCACGGACTTTTTTTTAAAGATGGCCGAATTTTTTTCTACTTTCTTGACAATTATCGTTATATTTTGGACATTTCACACAATATCGTTATAAATTATAGCCTATGTGTTATTCTGATGTATAAGCTATATTATTGTTGAGTTTTATTAAAATCCATTCAGTTGTTTTTACGTGAATGAGTACCAAACATCCATACAAACTTTCACGTTTATAATTTTAGTAAGGATATATATAGAGGGAGAGAGTGAACTAATAATAGAAACTGAAAATTTGCAAAATATTTTTATATCAGTTGCTCTCTATTAGTGTAAAAGAAAAAAAATCAAATAAAATGATGCTTTTAATAAAACCAGTTTTTATCAAATAAGTTGGATTAGAAAGATCTATTCGTACTTTACAAAACCGACAGGGAATAAATAGACAATTTATACTTTTTTTTTTATCATGAGAATAAATATTTAAATATACGAAATGTGTTTATCCAGCAGAATTCTAAGCAAATCAAAAATATCTTGTCCTGTTTGATTAGGATTAATGGTCCTCCTGCAATACGATATCTCTCTATTGGTGACATATTCTGAAACTCAAATGACATTCCGTTTATAAAGACAGCATTTAAATGACAGATATTCGAATTTCTTAACTTCTTTATTACAGCAAGAGTATCTGTCAAAGGCTATCAGATTTGTCTTTGAGCATGTTCGTATTCCACAACTCCCTTTGTCAATCCCATGAAACTTCTGAATGCAGCCATAATCCGATTTTAAATGACGCTATTTATATTACGACAGTAAAATGTTTCCAAAAAATACAAAAGAGTGAGAAGAAGAAAGAATTCTGCTTGTTAAACCTTGCTGACAGATACAAATTCTTTTTAGTCACATTTCAGATTTATCATAGTAGAAATTATTTTTGTGGAATTGAATATTAATAATTAGAAAATAAATGAAAGTCATCCTCTTTTATCCATTCTTATAGTTTTATTTCATTAAATTAAGTCAATATTATAGTTCAGATAATTTTAGAGCTGTATCAGCAGATTTAAAATAAATTTGCAATTGGTATGTATCAATCAAATTCAGTTATATATACAACAACCAAGAAGATCCTAATACAATGGCGTAAAGTAATTTCAACCATAAAGATGTATAAATGAGGACTCTCTCTCTCTCTCTCTTATATATATATAAAGGACAGATAAAAAACGTATAGAACGTAAAAACGTAATTATTAAGCTGGCGAAGCCTTTATGGATGCTGTTAAAAACAAGCAAAATTCCCAAGGACTATGTTAAGGGAGTTAAGCATAATTAACGTATAACTTCGATGCTATTATCTTATATTTAAAATCCTGCAAATAACGAAAGATTTGGTGAAAAACTTTAAAAAGAATTTTGAATTCATTGTTAACATTCAAAATTAATTTATTTACTTTAAACCAATAATTTCAAACCCCTAAAATTGTATGAACAGTAATCCATATAAGATTAACATTATCCTCTGAAATTGAAAACATAGAAAGACAAAAAGTAAAAAAATAGTAAAGAAAATACGATTTAAAGTTCACATGTTTTTGGGAAAAATAAATACAAGGCTACTTATCAAAAATTTTCACCTTTCCTCCCAATTTTCACCCAACTGGTTTAATTCTTTTTGGGGAAAATTCTTTTAAAAAAATTTTTTCAAGTTTAAGCACCTTTTTTTTTAAAATTTCATTGTAATTTTTTAAATTTGAAGCTTTGAAATTTTAAAACGTGATCCTTAAAACTTTTTAAAGTTTTCCCAAAAATTTTCAATTAACCAAATTTTAGTATTTTTCAATTTAATCGGAAACACAATCCTTATTATCCTTTAGGAACTATCCTTCGTTTATGTTATCTTTAAAATTTGGGGGAATTATCAAAAGTTTTCCTTTTATATAATTTTAAAAAATAACTGACCCTTTTGATATAATTAAATTTTTAAAAGTTTCCTTTCAAAAGTTTTCTGGTTGGCGGGTTTAAATTTAATTTAAAACCGGTTGGATCCCATTTCTTACACCTTTAGCTTATCAAGAAGGAAAAGGTATTTCATTATTAAATTCGGAAAAATTTTAATAATTTTTGATTTTTGAATTTTCATAAATTTTTTAATATTGGGTATTGTAAAATTAAAAAAAAATTTAATTTTAACCCTTTTTTCTTTGGTCAATTAAATTTACAATTTTTAAAACTAATTTTTCTTTTCAAAATTCAGAAAAAATTTTTTCCTTATTAAAAAATTAAAAATATTTTTCAAAACTAAATTGGGGGGTTTTTATTTAAAAAATTTTTAATTTTCCAGGCCTTTTAAAAGTTTTTAAACCGAATTTTTTGTTTTGTTCCATTCTTTTTCCGAAAAAAATAAAGTTGCCAGGGTGAGCCTTGGCGGAAAAGGTTGGACCCCTTTCTTTGTAAGATAGATGGCGACATCACCTGTCTCCACCTCCACAATTTAGGCTTGGAACTGGAGGGGAGAGAAATATTCTCCAGTCCCTGAACTTGGGATTTCTGCTGCGACCGCCCACAAGACTTTCGGACTCACTGATTTAACGAGCACGTACTCCGAGTGTACTCGGAGGGTATTTGTGGTATCGGGCATCGTATCCAGGCCTTCCAGTTAGGAATCCGATGCTCTAACCACTAGGCTGCCCATGATTGAAGCAGTGTTAATAATATTAAAAAAACGGCAATATTTAAAAATAATTTGTTATTCTTGTATTACTTAACGTACAAAAACACTTGGTAATTGTTATTACTTGGTCTAGTGACAATGAATGATATAAAGTGTTCATACTGTAGAATAAAATTATTTATTCAATCAACATAAAAGTCAATCTTAATCAGAATAGTAGTTAACACAAATTATTGTTTCCTTTACCCTTGTTTAATGTGTGCCCATATATTTTGTAAATTAAACAATGCACACACACGCACTCAATCTTCTTTATCAGTTGGTATATGCCTGTCTCAAACTAATCAAAATTACTCCTTCGTCCTTTTTAACATTTTCCTTATCTTTTCCTTTCTCCTGTTTTCGTTTCTTATTAATTAACTCTTCATTTTCTTTTTCCCAATGCTGATTTTTTTGCGTGTGTCAATTAGGATGACAGATTTTTTTCTGCGTCGATTTCTGATGTACTGTTTCCAAGGTAAAGCTTTAAGGGGAGATCTAATCTTTAAGAGGGAAAAATCCATTCTAGTTCTGTGAGTTTCTGACATTCCTGAAACTGGCTCAGTTGATGTTACACCGATCATCTAATTCTGACAATCTATGGCAAGCGTGCCACATGGGGCACATTGTACAATTCTCAGTGGCATTCTGCACTACTATACAAATTTGTCAATTCCTGCGTGGTTGGATGTTGATAAATTTGTAATGGGCCGTTTTGAAAAACATCTTCAGAATTATGGACATTTAGAGAATTATGAAAAAATCCGAAAGATAATTCTAAAATAAATTTTCATCTATTATTGAATGTCATTCCTTTTAATATTTAATAGTTTAAACAAAGAAAATTGCATGCTCTTTGCTCCTCATGAATTTTAATCCCAACTAACCAAAATTCAAATAACATGTAGTCAAAGTCAATATTATATTTACAACTACAAAAACTCTCCTTACATTTATAATCTTAAGGTATCCGACTACGTTCGAAACCGTGATTTTGCAAAAGCGTGTGTAAATGGATAATTTTTATGATATTTAGCGTCACTTAGGTTAGAAAACTTATATAAAATTGTTTTAAGAATATTATTACAATAAAAAATTATCCAAGTACAATATTTTGACAAAAATGAACATATTTATTATAGTAATATTTTGCCTGTATATAGCTCAGACCTCTGTACAGAGGCTCAACTAGAATTTTTGAAATATATTACTTAGAATTAGATTTATCCATATTTTACTACAACAGAGGGGAGAAATTTTAAGAAAAAAACACCGATAATTATTTCAATTGGTGGAAACTCTGAAAATAATGTGAATTTTTCAAAAATCCTAGTTCAGACTCTCTGGAGAGGTCTTTACTTTATATAAGCACACACACACACAATATTATTATTATAGAAACAGTTTTTATAAAAGAACATTTTAAGAAAAGGTTATTCTAAGTTAATTTTTTGCCAAAATATTGAATTAAAAGCTTGCATTTTTTTTTTTTGTCAAAATGTCCTTAAAACAATTTTATACATGTATTCTAATCTAAGTGACACTAAATATCATAAAAATTATCCATTTATGCGCTTTTCCAAAATCACGGATCGAACGTAGTCGGATACCTTA
Organism: Trichonephila inaurata madagascariensis; assembly: GCA_019973955.1. NCBI lineage: Eukaryota > Metazoa > Arthropoda > Arachnida > Araneae > Nephilidae > Trichonephila > Trichonephila inaurata. The sequence goes on along the minus strand of BMAV01024677.1, from coordinate 363,647 downwards.
ACATTCTACTAGACTCAATTTTAGATCTCTTTAAATTGCAATTCTAATCTGCATATGTATCACGATTATTTCCGAAGGCGAGGCTCTAAAATCAATCAAATAATTTATAAAATAGATATCCCTTGAGCTGAGGTGGGAACCTTCTGGAACAACGTGCCATTTTTTTCTTAAGAAGTGTTTAAGGAGGTAAGACGTACCGTCAAATAAATTTTGACTTGTGATTATTAGGAAAATAATAAAACTAAATACTAACAACTCAAAACTCTTCATTTACTACGGAGAAATACATTTTACACAGTAAGTAGTAAATGTTTTAGTTATACTCGTAATTCAAATTAAAGTAACATTAGTGTGACTTCTTTTGTTGCAGATTGTGGAGAGAGGACAAATAACTTATATTAGGATTGTAAGATGTTACTTTCAGTAGAATGCATGCCGAATTGTAGTCATTTTTCAAATGGTTTCGAAGCAATTAATTATTTTTGCAATGATTCACTTTTTTTGGCAACATAATTTTTAATTTGTTTCAAAATGCGGTTTTACAGTTGTTCTGCAAACCACTGTTCCAAAACGTAAAACACACATCGCTTTGTCGCCTTTACTAATCACGTCGTATTTCTATAGATTCACCAAGTTTAAAATTCTCTGTTAGACTTACTATCTTCCCCTTTTTTGTTCTTTTGCTGAACTATCCATGTTAAATAACAGCTAAAAACCGTAGATATAATGTAAGTAAACTTTAAAATGAAATTGTGTCAACGAAATTGACCATGCTATGCGTAGACAAACTTTGCATCATAAGCAACTGTATAGTCTAGGACATAACTAAGACAAGACAATAACAAACGAGTGTGCTCCCCGTTGCCCCACGATCACTCGCGTTTATTCGTAATACTTCATTGTGAACTTTGTTATTTTGGAATAAAATACAAATCATTTTGACGCCTGGCATGCCCAAATTATTGTGTCGCGGCCATTGATGGCACGCATGCCACTGGTTTGCCAACCCTGCCCTAGAGGTTACCTTGAAAACGCACTGAAAACCCTGAACATTATATTTTACAAATAAATATTTTTTTCTTTTTTTACGTTATCTATCGAGAACTTCATTTATAGCTTACAGCGCACATATTAAAAAGGGCAGATGGATAATATTTTAGAAATAGCCTAAATAATGTTGAATAGAGAATGTAAGATAAATTAACTTAAATTAAAAGCTTCTATGTGTGCTACAGTTTTAACATTTTCCTCGAAAACGTTTGGAAATTACACGCATAAATGATCCCTGATATACAAAGGATTATTATTAACAGTTTTAGAGAGAGAGAGAGGGTATGAAGCTCATGGATATATATTTGAAAAAACTAATTATATGATTAAACAATGCTAGTAGAAAAGTAAAATAGATTTATTCATTAGGGAAAACATGAGCAAACAAATCCTCGAATGATTAAAATAATCGAATAAGAATTAACTCATTTAATGCTTCTGATGAGGTAATGAAATTTCACACGGTGTTGAACACTTTATTACCTTGTTTATTCTTAAATACTTCAAGAAGAAATGTTGTATATTTATGTAAAAATTATATATAAAGGAACAGCTTGATGCTAATTTTAGTAGAAAATTAGTGGAGCGTAGATGCTTTAAAATTCTTATCAAATCATGCCATTTGAATAGGAGTATTACCGTAAATAAAGGATTGACAAATAAATATATTGTTTAAAATTAGATAAATATGTAAACAGAAATTAAATAATTTTATAGAACAGTTAGTAATTTTTGTTTATAATTGTTTAAAACATGTTGAATTAAAATCAGAAAGATAAAGCAAGAATATTGGTTATTACAGTGAAAGTAAAAAAATACTATTACAATATTATAAAACGGTAGTAAAATATTTATGTATGATATTACGTACTAGTTACACTGATTGTGTTAAAAAGATTACAACTATAATTACAGCTATAATAGATTACAAGAACTAAGAACTAATAGAACTAAGATTACAACTATAATAGATATACAAGTTCTACAGAGTGATTTTTTTATCTTATCACAATTCAGAGCCATCTGTAGCTCGATCCTACAAAAGAATTGGCGTAAAATTTGGTATGGAAATGACTCGTTAACTCTGCGAACTGAATAAACACTTTTTTGTTAAATTCCACAAGTAGGAAGTCGTGGGTAACAGCTAGTTATGAATATAATGACAGAATCTCTTCATCGGTCTGAAAGCCCTCGTGTAGCTGAACAGTGTGACGTTAATATTCACTCACTCACTTTAACGGTCTACGTTTATTTGTTTGTTATATAATTTTCCATTCCTTTTAATTTTTGCCAGTATCTTAAGCTGAGACTTCGTTACACTGTTTATATACTTATATTAATAAAAAAAAATTATATTCCGCAAAAAATAAATTATAAGATTTATAAAAAACGATGGCTTATACGGAAATTACAACAGTTTGACTCAAAAATTATCTTACAACTGAGAACTTGGGTTTTGGTAATAAAATAAAATGGCAAGTTAAATATATATATATATAATTTATAATGTATATGCTACCGATAAAATGTTAAATCCGTTATTTCATAGAATAACTAGATAATTCATGAAATAACTAAAAAAGTCAGTTAAAGTATTGAATTATTGAATTCCATGATTTAACTAGGTATTTTCAGAATAACCATCACTTGATCGTTAAAGTACGGAATACGACTCTCGAAAGTTCTTTGAACTGGTTCTATCTACTTTTAGTCAATTTTGAACCTTAATTCAAAGCATCATTACAGCAATCTTTTCATTAATAAATAAAGAAAAGTAAAATAAAAATATTTCATAAAATTTAAATTAATATTCTCTTACAATTTTGTTCGAAAAAGTTTACTCAATGTTTTTGTGAAGCAACAGTTTTTCTTGCCAGTTTGTATTTTTATTATAATATTTAAATATAACTATATATTTCTGCAACATATTCTTTGTTCTTCTTTCTGTTTAACTAATGTTATCAATATGAGCAATAATAAATTATATTATCTGCTTTCCCTTGTTATTTATCAATTCATCCGCAAAAGGGATAAAATGTATTTTTCGAGAGATTTTAGCTATTTATGATCAATTAATTTATAAAATAACTTTGAAACTTTTGACGGGTCTATCAGCGTTCTTTCAACTACTAATACTCTTGGGGAACATTAGGTCTGTAAAAATAATTCTATTATAAAATTTTCCCCAAAGAAGATGTGAGTAGATAAATTAAGACATGTATATAAAGATTAAACTTTCAAGTTAGAAAGATATAGATGTTAGACTGCTAGCGGATAGCAGTGATTGATTAAACGTGAAGTGAGGCGTGAGTACTTCGTAGCTTATTTGTGTAATATTAAAGTTGGCAATTTAGTCAATTAGGAATCAAATTAGATCAGGTCGCTTAGAATTAGAAGGTGTATATCTTGGGCGTAAGTGTTCCGATTTATTAAGACTTCTCGTATCTCGTCTACCTCGCTATATTGCTTTCCATATTTAGTATTTGGTGCATCTGTTAGCTTGGGTTGTAAAATTTGTGTTACTGTTCATAACTGAGGATAAATAGAATTTATTTTGAATATGGCTAATCTTCCTTCCGACTCTCCAGCACTAATAAACGTCACGGGTGACCATTACAGATTGTTTATTTTTTTAATACTCTTTAAGGTATCCAACTACGTTTGGAGAGTTGACTTTAAAAAAGCACGTAAATGGATAATTTTCATGATATATAGTGTCACTTAGATTAGAATACATGCATAAAATTGTTTTAAGGACATTATGACAAAAAAAATTTATTTAAATACAATATTTTGGCAAAAAATTAACTTAGAATAACCATTTTCAAAACGTTCTCTTTTTATAAAAAATGCTTCTATAATAATAATCTTCGGGGGTTTATATAAAGTAAAGACTTCTCCAGAGAGCTTGAACTAGGACTTTTGAAAAATTCACTTTATTTTCAGTTACCAACAATTGAAATAAATAGCGGTGTTTTTCTCTTAAAATTTCTCCTCTCTGTCGTAGAAAAATATGAATAAATCCACTTCTAAGTTATGTATTTCAAAAATTCTTGTTCAGCCTGTGTACGGAGGAATGAGATATATACAGGCAAAATATTATTATAATAGAAGCACTTTCATAAAAGGAGAATGTTTTGAAAATGTTCATTCTATGTTCATTTTTTGTCAAAATATTGTTCGTAAATAATTGTTTATTGTAATAATATTCTTTTAAAACAATTTTATATACGTTTTCTAATCTAAGTGACATTAAATGTCATATATATAATCCATTTATAAACTTTTGCAAAATCACCGTTCCGAACGTAGTCGGATACCTTAACGATCTTTCATTAGTTATTTTCTAGAATATCTAGGTAAATTATGAAGTTTTCTTATCTATTATATACTTTAATTGATATGTTTAGTTATTTCATGAAATACGGAATTATTCTATAGAATAATTGAATTACACACTTTAACGGGACTGTTGCTGTTGGCGTGTCTATGATGTGCCGATTGATAAAAAAAAAAGAAGGTTTAGATAGCTCCGAAGCTGTCGAAGACAGCTTTGGCAACTCAACAGCTTTATAAGAGAAGATCAAATCTTCTGGGCCTTCTGGGCTGACTTTGAAAAGCCTGGCTTGAATTGCTGTGCAACTGAGGATATGTTGTGGAGACAGTAGAAGATTAGGGTAGTTTGGGCAATGATTAGTGTAACTTCTTTGTCCGTCAGTTGAGATTTTCATTCCCTTTACGTGCTTTTTTTCTAAGTTTGAGTGAATATTGAGTTTGAGTAATTTAACGTGACGCACTGTTCAGACTATCTGATAACTTTTGGCGACGGACCATGTAAATTTGAACATCATTCAATGACGTGGATGACACCTGAAACCGGCACCTTCCTCCTCCTAACTACCACATCACACCAACGGGAGGACGTTTCAGCTCTCGACAGATTATATGTGATCGCTTTATTTCAATGGTCTTCATGGTATTGGCTCGAACTCATGACGATGCCTGCCATGGTCCGATACCTTAACCACTGGGCTTCCGCACCTTTCTTGTTCATAAGTATACTTATCGGTGCTATAGTTGGTTTACTATTTAGAGCTGGGATGGAATATTTAAAATTATTGTGTTGATTGAAACTTTAACGTTAAGATCTATATTAAATTAAATATATATAAATAATATATAACGGATAATTTTTAAAAAATAAATTACATTGGCTTACACAAAATGGTTTGGTTTTACATGTTATATTAATTTAAATAAGTTCAAGTTAGATTCTGAATTCCTATGTAGAAGGGATTTATTTCAATGAGTTTAAAAATGAAGCTTAATAATCACAATTTAAGTTGATGCGTCTTTAACATTAATTAAGAAACAATCAAACAACTTCCTGAAATACCTTTCTCGTAATAATAATAAACTCTCTCATAAAATAGTATGGATTTGCTGAAAAATAAATAATCTCATCCAATTAATTCCTCTCCCAACAAATCAATATCTAAGAGAACTCATTCCATTTGTAATTTGATTACAATTTCGAATTGAGCCGATTGGAATTTAATGGGTAATTAAATTAAAATAATAGAATTCAGAGAAAGTATAAAACTTGTTTAGTAAAATGCAAGATCGCAATGAAGTAACTAGTTAATTTAGTACGAGTAATCGTGAAATTGGAAGTGCGATCAATATCAGACTTTCGTAGGAATTTAAGTTAGTTTCTTCAGAGCAATTGAATCTTAATTTCATATTACTAGAATCATCGCGTGGTTCATTTGAAAACATCAATTACTTTGTTATTAACCCTACAAGGGTAGAAAAAATAAGCTCAATGAACTGATTTTTTGATCGAAAAGTGGGACTTTTGGATAAACAAAAAACTTAATTTAAACCGGGGGACAGGGGCAAACTTTTCCAGGCTACGGCTACTTCTAATTTTTTCATGATGTTGTGGTCCACAAAGTAGTGTTCGTAATGTGCCTTTCAATATTTCATTTTTTTTTAAGTACCACATTTGAACGGCACATATAGCACAAAAACATTTTACATTCACCACTGTAAAGAAAAACTGCATTCTGTATTAAAATTTTATGTTTCTTTCTTAACACTTACTTTCGACAATGTACCTTTCTTTTAAAATATGACAGATTACTATTTTTCAATTCCTACTATTAGCTCCACTCTCTATTAATTAATTAATTAATTTATTTATCTTGGTGGAATTTTCAATCGTTAATAAAATACATTTTAAAGCGCTCCATTGAGCTGAAATTTTATATACATGATTATTTTGGATGACGATACAATAATTTAATTATAATTCATAAAAATTTAATCGATTAAAATAAATTATTTAAAGAATTACAAATACAGCCACGTTGGCATCATTTTTGGCGACTTGTGTCAAAACTTGAAAAGATTTTTTTCTCACGTTTTAAAGCATTCAGTTGAACTGAAATTTTATGTGCACGAATGTTTTGGATGACAATACGATACTTTAATGATAAAGAATAAAAATTAATGACCCCCTAATGTTGTGATTCTGTCCTATGTATATACATATTTATATTAATTGTAACTGTTTAATAAAAAAGCTAAAATAAAATGTTTCTTTGTTGATCTAAATAGGAATTGACTTAAAATTTTTTTATATTACTTGTTAGTATAATAACTCAAGTAACACAAAGTAGTCTAGTTGAATGTTTGAACAATTATGAGAGAGCGATAATAGACCTTTTAGCGTGGACGTATTCAATACAGCGTGCAGCGAACATACATGGACCAATGAATCTGTAACCGAGGTATGTTGTCTCAGTAACCAATGACTTGCTGTTGCGGGAAGAGTTGATCATCAACGTTTATTCTTACCTTCTGCCGGCTTGTTGAGAAAACTCATTTCTCCGGCTGGCATGACGTTGAGCATTTTTTCCCTCAATATCGACAGCAATCATTTCAAGCGTCATCGTCCGCTTCCATCGAAGGTACATGCGTCATCTACTCATATATCGAATCATTTGCTTAAATAAACACAGTCACATCGATTGTGAAAAGTAGTTTTTCAGTCTAGTTGGCATCGGTGTTCCTTAAATATGTTTCTTTTAGTATGCACCCATAGTATTTAGTATGTTTCTCTTAATAAAAACGGTCACCCTAAAATGTCTTGGCGGTTCACCGGTCGATTGCGATCGACTTAATGCCCATCCTGATTTAAACCAATCTCAAGAAACATCAAAATGAAATAGAATTCAATGATGTAAACTAGACTATACATAAAAACTTTACTTTGATTTTATCCTCTTATTGACAAAGGAAGTTTTTAATACAAAATTAGAAAAATTGGAAGATGAAATAAATAAAACCTTATATTGTTGTACTATTAGTAGCTTAAACGTTTAATGCTAGAAAATTTATTTGATGATGAAAATAAAATAAATCTTGCACATTAGTTATACAAAAACATCGATTAAATAATAATAGTAAGATGTGTAAGTATAATTTTTGACTTCAAAATTTTATGTGTACAAATTTTTCTTCACTGAATAACGTAATAAAATTTTGATAATTCTTAAAATTATTTAATTTTTAGATTGAAATTGTTTTAAACACAGTACAGAACAATTTTTATTAAATACGAAAAAAAAATCTGAATTTCAAAACCTACCCCTATGCTGAGAAGATTCTCTCTAATATATAAATGAAAGAAAAAATAAAATAAATATAAAAAATTTTATGTTGAATACTGCCACAAAGAGGATGAGATTTAGGTATTTGAGCTTTTTTACGTTAAAAAGTCAAACTATTTTTTTATTAAAGAAAAATTAAGATATTGCAGAACATTTAACATTTATTGAGATGAGAGAACACAAACTGAATAGTTATTCGAAAAAACCCTTCAGGTATGTTTAACAGTTTCTATTGTATTAAATTTTTTTTAAACAAACCTACTGTCAAAACTGCAGAGCGTGATAAATCGAAACACTGAAAAAGTGTTGACCGGACTGATTTGACGGTACGGGAAAGATACTGCGAGTTATGAAATGTTGTAAATTTTCTTGTACTCACTACTCCGTACTCACTTATCAGTAATCATCTTTTTAATTATTTATATTATAGAGAAAATAATTATTCCAAGTCAAATCCTTTAATCAGAATAAAGTATTTCTTCTTCTTCTTTTTTTTTTGGAAAAGGTAATCATTTTTTTTTGTGGCAATATTAAATTTTGAAATAATTTTCGAAAAATTATTTTTTTGACTTATCTCCATACCCTAGAACATTTTTTCCCCGCATATGTAGATTCTGCTTACTAATATTTTTTTCTCCATATAACCACGATGCCTCCTAATGAACAAATTTAGATAATTATCATCATCATACCTGGCAATACAGTCCCTCGTAGTCCAGTGCCTTCCTTTGAAGATTTCTCCATAATGACCCCTTGCTTACCTTTGTTCTCCACATTTTCTCGTTTATAATCCCAAAATCTGATTTCACTGAGTATGCCCATCTCAGACTTTGTCTTCCACGCTTCCGAAGCTTCCGAATCCCAGTAACTTTGAACTGCTGTAACTTTTTGACAACAGTATCATCTGGCATTCGAATTATATGAGCCATCCAATTCATTTTATTTTTTTTTATGTATTTAATGATGTCAGGCTGTTTATAAATTCTATATAATTCAAAATTGTATCTTCTTCAGCCATTGTTTTCGTTTACACCTCCAAGTATACTTCGAAGTATTTTTATCTCAAAAGATGCCATTCGATTTTCTTTCACTTTTGTTACTACCCAAGTCTCAGATGCGTATGTCAAAACTGGTATAATATGAGTTTTTTAAATTAAAAATTTTGGGTTTCTCGAAAGAAATTTAGATTTTAAAAAATCCTCAGCCCATAAAAAGCCTTATTTGCCAGGTATAATCGATTCTGGATTTCATGAGGTATTCTGTTATCAGAGGTATTAATTGATCCTAAGTAGGTAACACTTTTAACTGTTTCAAATTTATATGAATCTATTTCAAGAGAAGGATTTGGGATTCTATCTTTTGAAAATATAGCATATATTTAATCGATTTTCATTTATAACAAGACCTACATTTAACTCGTTGCAATCTTAAGAGCAAGAAATGCCTCTTCCAGATCAGGGAGGGTACGAGCAATCACATCAATAAAACTTATATAATATTTTTAAAAATAATCGTTGTAATTCACATAAAGAAGGCTCTGATTTTGCAATAAAATGTTTAGAAAAAGAAATACAAATTTGTCTTACAAAAGCTAAATTATTACTTAACAATGGGAATAATTTTTAAAGGCGGTTAAAGGCTTAGAAGCAGGGAAATAACTTATATCCCCGCAAGAATAAAACTATTTTAGAGTAATTTATGTAGAATCTAAGAAATTTAAAGTTAATGCAATATGAACAACGCGAACACATATATTTGCGCTTAATTATAACATCAGTAGCAATACGAGGGTCATTATGAAACTTTTTAAATACACCTAGGTTTTTAAAGTTATACTTACAAAATTTTAGGAGTGTTCGAAGTAGTCTCCTCTAGCATCAATGAATTTTTGTAGACGAATTTTCCACGGATTAAATGCCTGAAACCATTCATTTCTTGGAATTAATGAAAAAAATGCATTTATAGCCACATCAATCTCTTCTGAATGAAAACGACAGTCATGTGGAAGTTAGTTTTTAGATTAAAAAATAACCAAAAGCCACACATAGCTAGATTCGGAGAATATAAGGTGGATGTTCTATTACTTTAGTTTGTTTTTATTTAAGAAACTCAGCAGTAAATCCGGCTGTATCGGAAGATGCATTGTCATGGTGAAGCATTAGTCCCCTAACATTCACTTCTTGGAGAAATTATGGAAGACATTTAGTGGTAAACCAGATTGCTGTTACTGTCTTTTGTCCTTCCAACTTGATGGCCTTGATCAATCCTGGATTTCTGAAGAAAACGGCGTACATTACTTTTTACATTTCTCGTTGTCTTTTCACTATTGTCGGCGTGGGATCATCTTCAGAGACCCTTACTTTGCTTTCTAAACGTGTTAGAACTTCAAAAAATGATACGTACATTTCATCCCCCGTTACAATTTTAGAAATGATGCGGTGGTCACCATAATTTAGCAATTTAGGGTTTCTTTACTGAATCCGACACGCTCTACTTTTTGGTGCTCAATTAGATTATGGGGAAACTTAACGGCAAACTATTTTTGTCATTTGTAGTTTTATATGAATAATTTTGTGTATGGCTGTGTGGATCCAATGTTAAGTTCTTTCTGTGTTATTTGGTAGGTACAGAGATTATCATCCATTAACTTTTTTCATATGGCAGATACATTATCCAGGATTACTGTCGACCTCGGCCTTCCTGTGTTTCTTCATCCTGAAGAGAATTGCGACTTCTGCAAAATTATTTAAACTATCTGAATACAGTAGCACGACATGGAGACTCATCACCAAATACTAATTACAGGCGTTGAACGCATTCGTCTTGATTTAATTTCATTTTAAAATCATAGAAAATCACAGCGCAGTAATGTTATCGCGGCAACTCCATTTTCTCTTCTGTCTAAAATTTATTCTACGCTAAACAACTTGAAGTAAGTCAGTAAAAAAATCGTCTGGTGTGTTAAAATACTTTGTATTCTCAAATTAAAACATTATTTAATTAATTAACTTTTTGTAACTTTTCGTCTGCACGTATCTAAAAAAATTCAGAGTTGCCCTCGTACTACATTGTATGTTGTTTCAATTCATGTTCAGGATTATTAAATCAGAAGTATATACTCACTACTCATTATCTTAAGATTACTCATTATTTACCCATATATTATTTAAAAAATGAATTTTGAATAACTATGAAGTTTGTTAGAACATAGAAAAGATATGCTTACGTATATTCGACCGCAGTCATTAACGACTAGAAATGCCATGCTTACAATTTTCGCATTTAACAATGAAATAGTACCTCTGAAAATAATTAGATGGTTACTAAATTCACCAAAATATTCTGAAACACAAGTTTCAGCTTTTCAGGAATGAAGAACTTCCTTTCTAAAGAGCGCTTGAATAAACCAGAGAAAGTTTTTAAGTAACGTTGGAGAATGAGTTTCATTTCTCTAATTTAAACTGGAGCTTAGAAAGTAAACAGAAACTGCATGCGAATTTGGAACTTTGCGCGTGTTGTACATCATTAACTTACCTCCCTCCTTATTTTAAATAGAAAGGTTTATTTGTGTGTTAGCACATAAAACCTAAAGTTATTTATAGTCTCTAGTGTAACAGTTGAGATATGTTGTAAGTAGTGCATAGATGTATAAAGCTTTTAAACTTAACCATTTTTTTTTAATAAAAATATTATTTATTTCCTTTTTAAGAAATGGAAAAAATTACTTTTCCTTATATGCAATGTTTTTCAGCCCCTACTATTAGTTCACACTCTCCCTATATTTATTTATTTGTTTATATATATATTGTTCAAATTTTGTCGTTAATAAATATTTTATTCACCCCTAAAAATCAAATACATTTTTTTAAAAACTTGAAGGATGACACTTGATTTTAAAAGGCTGTTTACCATATGTAAAAAATGTGAACCAAACGAGGAACACATTTTCGGACAGAATACATCAAAAAAGTACCACTATTAGCTGTAAACATTTTTATTTGTGTTATTTCGTGTGGTTCATATTCAAAAAGCTGGGGGACTCGTTTTTGGCAAACTGATTTGTTAAAATAAACACTCAAAACATGGGGGAGTGATAGTTTTTTTTAAAGACAAACCCCCTTCGGTATACCCCCTTTAAAACCCGAATTATTCTTATCTTTAAAAATAAATTCTTCTGGTTATTAATACTATATGGACCCCAATGACACTGGGGGAAAAAAACAAAAAACCCTCCTCCCCCGGAAAATAGAAAGTTTCCCGCACGATGTGCGGTTGGGCGTATCTGTGAAAAAGGTCACCATGTAATTTTAAATTATACATTTTTTTGCCAGAAGAAACAATCTTTAAATTTAATAAACTTGTTACAAAAAAAGAAATTTGATGTTATAATTAACTCTTTTTTAATTCATTATTTATTTACTTAAAAATTTTTTTTGTTTTGGTTTTAAAAAAACCCTTGCATTTTTAAAAATTTTTTCAAAATCTTTCTAATTTTTATATCTGCACTTTCGAGACCTTCAAATGCCATCAAAACATTTTGGCTATACATTCAAACCTTTTTATTCTGTAATAGGATAAAATCGTGACATGTATAGCAGGTGGTTTAACGCTTCGATCTTTTGCGGTGGGAAATTACAACACTGTTGCCTTCATCATTAGTTAAAATACTTTTGTTAGTAGGTGGAGAGACTCATAATGCTTCAACTATGTCCAACTTAAATCTTAAGCCACCCATTTCGATTTTTTGAGGAATATTATTTAATATTGCATCTTATTTGCACAGAAACCAAGAATTTGCAACAGCCGAATCAATGTTTTGAATATGCTAATAAAAAATAAAGTACAAAAAGAAAAAACAGGGAAGAACGTGGATATTTAAATCTGATCAAGAGAAATAATTTTCTAAGGAAATTAAAGTGATTTAAAGTAAATTTGAAAGCAGCAAGTCCCGGGAATAGAACCCAGGACAATTCATTTCAAGACAGCTTCTCTAACCACTAGGCGACGAGGGCCTCGGGGAAAGATCAAAGTAAACTTTTAGGATGGGTAAGAAGAATGCGAGGGTAGCGAAGAGATAACACCATACGATCTCATTGGTCTAATCAAATAGCACGCTTACGTCACTTTCTGTTACCCACATCCGTCCCTTTTCACGAAATCACTCTTGACAAATATCCAGCAATCGAGAGGAAAGATATTACACGTAAAAAAAATAGTCCAACACCCTATATAGAAAGGAAAATCGCTTTCTATTTTGTCACTTATAATATTGTAATTCTGTCATTTGTATACACATATTTATTTAATAAAAAGTAAGTAAAATAAAAATTTTCTTTGTTGAACTAAATAGGAAATGACTTAATTTTTTTATATATATTACTTGTTTTCCTGAAAGCTTGAGACTGAGAAATAAACTGATATTGATTGTAATATTTTAATAAATTATTCCTATAAAAATATATTTTAAACATATTTGCATAATTGTAAGCCTTTTAAATCCAGTAAAATTGCGATTGCCTAAATTTAACAAAATCTCATCACACAATACATTTCTTTATTTACATAAATTTATGATTATTTATACTTTTGAAAATAAGATAGATTTCAGTTTTTCTTAAACTTCCATTGAGGAGACTTTTTACGTAGTTCAGTGTTTCAAAAAATTCAGACTTTTATTTTTTTTAATTATCAGCAACATTTAACCTATAGAGCAGCGTTTCTCAAACTGTGGGGCACGCCCCCTTGGGGGGCGTGATAACTCTATGAGGGGGGAATGCGAGCATATTGAAAAGTCGAAAACAAAAGATTATTTAAAAAATTATGAATTTACTGAAAGTAAACAAACAAAATACTTCCTGGTATAATAAATTATAAAAAATACACATTTACACTTATATAATACATTTATAAATGCATCAGTACTTTGCTATGTATTTCATTATTATTTCAGCAATATTAAGTTAAGAACAAGTTTGATAACTATAGTGACTCCATGGGCTTACATTAACACTTATCTTGATAATTTGTACGGTTTATAATTAATTCCTTCCCTAAATTAAGCTATTCGCTCCCCAGTGCCACCGTTTTCTACGTAGGCGCGCGTGCTTTAATGTTTTTTTGAGGGGAGGGATGAGAAAAGGAATAAATAAGCAAATCCTCTGAAATGAGTGAATCCTTTGCAAATACTGTCAAGTCCCTTTTATTGCATTCCAAAGCCTTCGGAATAATTTTATGAATAGCAGTGCACAGAAAGGATCGTACTTCGGAAAGACGTATATATACGTCCAGAAAATTAATGTTTTGGCAGAGCGAGACGTTTATATACGTTGGTGGCATATAAGAGGGTTAAGCAATATTTTAGCATTAGTGTCAAAGTATAGTATTATTGAATTCAATACATTATTATTGTATGGAGGGGGGCGCGACGAAAATGATGATTGAATATTAAGTTGCGAATACTGAAAGATTGAGAAGCACTGCTATAGAGAAATGAATGCTTATGTGTCGAGGGTTAGTTATATTTCCTAACGTGAACCCCAAAGACTTATAAAAGATGCTGTATATACATTAATGTGTGAGAGAGGGCGTGTTAGATTAAATCTGTATGAAGGTATGATACATGAAGGTATATGATACATGAAGGTATTTTTATATCTCTCGTTAATAATGAATCAATTTATGCTTTCATCATAAATTTAACTTAGCGTACTTTAATTTTAAAAAAGAAATATCTTTATAATGAAGCAACTCTTTTGATGAATTTTTGAATGAATGAAATAACTGATATTAAAGATAAATCATCTTTAAATCTCTCACATTTTCTGTTTTAAAATTTACTACTTTCCTGTTTATTTCCTCAGCGGATTATAATCATTTTCGTTGGAACAATAGATTTCTAAAGAATGGTACGAATTTGTTGTGCTGATGCTTATTCTTTGAAATAATTTTTAGAAAAGCCGACTTTTGTTAAAATTAGCTTGAAATGGCTATTATTAGACAAGATCAAAGCAAATATTAATACATAAAATGTACTTATTTCTATTTTATTCTCACAAATACAGATTTTTAAATCTCGCTGCTGTTTTAAAAAACTTACTTTCAAAAAATAAAGTTTCACTTTACACACAAACTCATTCATTATTTTCATAATTTTGTTTTCCATTAAGATGTGGGAGTTTTGTTTTGAATAATTTGCTTTATAATAATATTACTTGCTGGTAAACCCGTTCTCTGTTTTCACAAATGAAATGAAAAACTAAACAATACAAATTGAAGGATAAAGAAGTTTTAATGAGTTAATTTTACGTGAATTGCAAATTAAACAAAACACTTTTTGCATTGCTCAGCTGAACAAAAAAAACCCCATATTTGTTAAATTTTAAGTCTGTAGATCTAATAGCTGGTGAAAAGGATTTTTTTATTTATTTATAACGCCCTGTAACTGTCTTGTGAGTCGATTTTTGAAAACACTTTCATAAGCTGATCTCTGCTCAGCAAAAGTAACAGATTGTTACAAATTTTGTGCAATGAACGCTTAAAATAGTGTAAATAATTTATATCTGGATGTGTAATACGTTAATATTACTTTATGTTATATTTAGTTTACGTTAAAATTGTAATATTCGCAAGAAACACCGTCCTTTTCATTATAACGGCGATTCAATGGAAACACAGCAAAATGTTGGCGATAGAAAACTTGTTGGCATCACTTTTGGCGATCATGTGGCAACTTGGCGATTGACTGAATGGCGCAGAAGTTTATATGCTGTAGCGCTACATGATGGGGAGCTGCAACAAAGAGGATAGCACAAAAACCTTCTCCACAAAAAATGCATATACATGCCAATTTTCATAGTGATGGGTTGAACGATGTTGGAGTGAAGTGTGAGGTCATGTATACAAACATCCGTTTATATATATAGTGTGTGATGATCTAACTTAACGTAACTCAATGGCGCAACGCAACAGCTTATGAGGATCAAAGGCCTACTATGCCCAACTCAGTATACATGACCATGGGCCCTGAGGTGCATGAGCAGATGTTCCATTCAGGTAGTCAGTCTGACGCGAAACAAGCATTTTACTCATTTATCGACCCACTGAAGCTATGAAAGGCTGAGTCGACCTTTCCTAGCCCGGGGTTTGAACCTTGGATCTGTGGTGTCGAAGTTGGATGCCCTACCACTCAGCCGCTGGGCCTAATTACGATCTGATATCAGGAATATTTTTGAAAAGTTCCAGTTACAACTTTAATCTTTGAATTACCAATGCTAAGTTTTTTAAAATGATAGTAACTTTTATATGTACTTTTTAAATCTGGAATTCCATGCTTTTTTCTATTTCAAAATGTGAAAAATAATGTTAATTAATAATATTTTTATTTTTCTAAAATTAATTTCATTTTATTTGGTATTAGTTGCTGGTACGATAAGTTCCATTCGTTGATTAATTAGGAATTTGGGAAATCTTTTAAGGGGGCGGTCTGGAATATGAATTTTTAAAAAATTATCGATTTCCACTTTTTTATATTTTCTAAAAGTTCAAATATTTCTGTTTAAAATGATGTATGATATGAGGAAATATGATAATAGAAGTATTTTTATTTATTTTTAAATGAAGCTACTTTTTGACGCGCATCCAATGAGCTCTGCTAGGAGCACCTGTATTTCTCCTTGCATGAATTTCTGATGAGCGTGAATACATACGATGTTGAAGTGGAAAAATTAGTGTATTGGGTTTATTCAAAAATGTACGAGTATACGGTATGGTGTTAATAACACCATATGGTCAGTAATTCCTAGATCAATATCTGCCGAATTATTATTATTTATCTAAAATTAGGCATAAATATGGCTATTCAATGTGAGTGACATAGCAAAATTAATGATCTTAAAATATTGTGATATTGAACTAAGTTATAACTGTTTGTTATGTTTCAAAAAATTAGATGCACGTGGGATTTGTATAGCCCAACGAAAGCATTTTGAGATCCCCAAAAAGGCAAAATTGGTAAAAATAATGAAAAAAAGAAAATTTAGATGAGTCTTTTGTTGGAGCAAAGGGTAAAGAAAATGCTACATATGCTTCTGGAAAATACTAAAAAAAGTAAATGCTCAACAAATTACAAATTTTTACTATAAAGTTTTACAAATTTTTACTTTTTCTCAAAATGTAATAGTTTTCACTTTATGTACCTTTTTCTCAAGACTACTTATTATATAATCCTCAAATTTTCAGTGACTACACTTTTAACATGTTAACACATTTTAATGAAGGAAATTAGATATATCGGGTAAACTGCTTTAGATAAGGCCTTTTTAAACTAGATTTTAGGGGAAAAATTGAACACTTGAAAAAAATTGATAATTACTTTAAAATTTTAACAAAAATACAAAACCACTTCTTTATAGTTTTATTGATAGTACACATAACCTACTGCAAAATATTTTATCCATGAGAAGTTAGTAGTTTCTGAGAAAAAGGTACATAAACTTACGCAATTTAACATGGTCTCCTATGGACGTATGCCAGACCCCCTTAAAAGTATTTGTAAATTTATCTGAGAAGTTGTTGTATGATAATAATAAAATAGAATGAGTTCTCGAAAGGACGTTCTTAATAAAAATCTAATTCCATGACTTCATGCCTGCAAGCAATAATTTTTCTAGTAAGAAACTTTTTCAATTCAAACTTTGTGCTCTTTCTTTATCAGAGATAGTTTATTTTCCCATTTACATCAAGTCTTAATCAGTAATCATTATATGAAAGCAACAATATTCATCTACGATCTGCATATTTTAGAGAAAATATATACAAATATTTTTTATATAAACTGTATATATATGTATTATTTTTAACATTTCATAGTTATATTTACATATCCATCTCCATATACATTTCTTGTAAAAATTCAAAACTCTAAGGGGAGAGAAAGAATATAAAAGAAAAGACCGTTTAAAATATGCATATCACCCATTTGGACATGTTGCCACTTTTTGCTTCAGAAATATAACTGCTGCATTTGAATATCTTCAGAACACAACTCACACAATCCACTTCAGTTGAAAAAAGAAAATACACCCTTTTCCTCCTTATCTTGGAAAGGAGCAGACAATTTTTTTGAAGAAAAGTGTATCCAGAAATCCCCATCGCTCCTGAATAAACACGGGAAAAGCGATATACAAGGGAGAAAAATTTCTCGAAGTCGTATCTTCAAGAATACATTTTAGTCCAAGAATTGTTATTTATATTGGGAAACATCAAGAAATGATTTAAAGGATGGAAATCTTATACGTCATGATGATAAACCGTATAAGCAGCTTTTCATGCGTTATATTTTCAATCATGAATACATTTTTAAAATGAAATGGAAATCAAGAAAATTATATATACGTATTACTTTGTTTCTTTAGAAAACAACTGAAAGAGCCCTATACAAAATTGCGTGTATTGGAGGAATTCATGCCCATGCTTCTCCTTTTGAATGAGGAAGAACAAGTGAAGTATTAGGTAAGATATATTCTTTTCGGTGAGAGGGCACGTTATACAAGAAATCACGTAAAATTGAAAAATACCCTAGAACTATTTGATTGAGAATTCATAACAAAATTGTGGTTTACTTATTTTCAATTCGTTTCATTATGCTCAAAGAGAAAAAAAAATTATGGGGACATGGTACAATTTCTACAGAAAACTGATTTATTTATTTTCAATATTTTTTTGGTTGTCCCCATGTATATGTGTTATATAAAAGAGATTTTGTGCTCAAAATACTATAAAAAGCTAACAAATAAATTTTTGTAAGGAAAACTTTTAGAGTTTATAAAGTGATTTTAAAATGCTATTTCTCTGACAATAATTAACGTACATACATTAAATTTGATTTATACGAGTACATCAAACTATTTATTACAAAAACTGGCATGGGTTTTGGAATAACACAGTTTATATTTGTAAAATATTTTTTTTTACTATTGCTTATTGAAAATTCATAATAAAAACGATTAAATTCTAAATTCAGTTGTTTTTATAAAAACAAGTATTGCTTTGATTCAAAAATGTATACCAACTTTTGTTATATGTACCAATAGCAAAAGTTAGAAATAAAATTAATGTATTTGGCAGAATATAGAAAAAAAGGCTTATCATTTTAAATGAAGGCAAACTAGTTATTTTTCCTTTCTCAGATAAATCAGCTTAAAAATTTTATTTGCCATTGGGATTTGAATAAAAATGAGTATAAAAAAGTTATCACAACTCTATGTTTTTTAAGCTTAGAGCTTTCAAATTCTGTGAGATAATAGAGAAATATATAAAGAATAATTTTGGTTAAAAAAATATATTTGATTTTTTTGACCGATTTTTGTCAATTGAATCGTACTGTGTCCTCTTAAATGCAATTTTGTAAAATAAGGCAAATTTAAGGGAATGTTGTAGGTGTTTGTAAGATTTGGAAATACGATTCAAAATTTTATGCTTAAGTAATAAGGTG
Organism: Trichonephila inaurata madagascariensis; assembly: GCA_019973955.1. Classification (NCBI taxonomy): domain Eukaryota; kingdom Metazoa; phylum Arthropoda; class Arachnida; order Araneae; family Nephilidae; genus Trichonephila; species Trichonephila inaurata. Next base: position 344,429 of record BMAV01024677.1, on the reverse strand, counting down.
AAAACGTATCATAGCCTACATAAACGACAACAATTTTTTCAACAATTCCTTTTGAAATAAAACTGAAACAATATGACATTTCATACAGTATATTTCAATTTACTATAGCATATTGTGGCCGCGGTAATCAAGTGGTTTATAGATGGCGTTTCTTCTGTTGAGTCATGAGAAGCCGCTAAAAGCGGATCACATTAAAACTGCTGAAGACCAAAGTTCTCATGTTGGCGTGTTGTGAACTTTTGACGAGTAGAGTTCCAATTCAGATGACGTCTTTGTGAATTACGAGTTCTTTCGCTAATTGCCCTCAATTTGCTTCTGAGTGTGATGCAAATAAATAAACAATAAATAAAACCCAAGCAAGTTTTCCGCATATTTTTAAAACTTACGAAGTATACAATTGTCATTCTGTATTTATAAGCTGTTAGTGCGAGTTGTTAGTTTGATATTCGAATTTGTTATTGTAGGTCGTTTATATAAATTAAAATTGTGATTTTAATTTAATTTAGAACACGAATTCGAATTACATTATTTAACGTATTCAAGGTAATTCTATGCAGCTTACATTTCGAATACGCACTTTTAAAATCAAATATCTTGATAGATTTAAAGCGTTAAGATAATATTTCTCTGTAAAAGATTTATACAATTATTTTTCAATCTGGGAAATAGTGAGGTTTTAGTCTAGAGTAATTTGTAGTAAAAGTAAAAGATATTTTAAAAGTTTATTATAATTGGTAAGCTTTTTACTTTAAAGTTTAGATGAAAGAAATATATATATTGGAGAATATTTAATTTCAGTTATGCATAGAAATAAATTGTTTAATCATATAATAAAACTCAAAGTAAGCATAAACTTATTTAGATAATTTTTAAACATTAAAACAAAATAAAAATGTGAAAAATAAAATGAGATTTTTGTATCCTTTTTGCTTTTTGTATGTTTATTATCTACGTTATAAAAGATCAGTTTTTCAGACTTTTTTCTTATTTGATTAAATCTTAAATTTTATTCCCATTCCTTTTATATATATATTTCTATTCGTTTATTTACTTCTCACTTATGCAAATAGAATTAATTTCGTTATTTCCCGACCTCTTTTAGATTGAATTCTTTAAAAATAGCGAACTCGGTTAATTTTAAAAATGAAACGAAATAATTTGTTTTGCACGAGAAAACTTTCATCTTTCCTCCCATCGTTTTTTCATTTTATTTCTTGTAAAAAAAATGCAAAATCATTATAAAAACAAATATCATAAGTAAAAATAATTTTACTAGAGTCTTAAAAATTTCAGGAAGATGTGTGAGTAAATTTAGCACTTAATAATAAATTATTATTTACAAAATGCAATAGGTGTATAATTTAAAATAAACTTCCCTTTAGTATAATTGTGTTAAAAACCAAGTTCTACTTTCTTCTTTGACTAACGACACACACACTATTTAGTTTTGATAACATTAATTATATTTATCATAACTTATTTTAAAAATATTTATTAAGTAATGCTATTAGTGAAAGTGACATTTTTTTTAGTATCCTAATACTTCTGTTTTAAAGAACATAAAACATTACAAAATTGCATAAATAATAATTCTGATTCAATTCTCAAATACTATTAAATACATACAATAAAACCAGTATTCTATATGATTTATTTTTAAGAACGATAATACAAGAAAAAATAAATAAATTACTTAGGATCTTTAAGATAATTACTTTGCTTACAATTTTCTATACGTAAATATCACATCTTTGAGTCTATTTTATGTCTGCCTTTTTTCAATACCTGCGGCGGACTATCTTTTTTAATACTATATCTATGATTAGAATTTCCTAAGACAGCAACATCTTCTCGAAGTGATCGAGTTAATTTTTTATTATTATTTTGAGGGACTTCCGAAAATTCTCCTAGTATACATACGTAAGTCACGTTCCTAATATACATTTAAATAAACAAAATGCACAAAAATCAATTGGCGAAGCATCATAGGATTTAACTGATCTATCTGCAGTTGTATATAGTATTGGAACTTCTGAATCCTCTATTGTTACATTCACAGTCGATGGGTTGTCCTTATGTAGCTTTATTTTGATGGTGTGTTTCCTATATAAAATTCGAATGTCTTGTTCAAATATTGTGTGTGTGTGTGTGTGTGTGGTACTAAAATATTCTTTTGATAATACTGAGAATTTGACTCAAACTTACTTGAAATTCCTTTGTTTTAATTTGCTATAGAAACAAAATCCTTTCACAATCATAGATATTTTAGATAGCAGTTTCTTTAGAATCGCGGGGCACAGGGTTTTTTTGTGATTTTGTTCATAAGAAGCGTGGAAAATTTCATTTTTGCTTTCAGAGTCTCAGATAAGGCCCTATTTTACCAAACATGAGGGCAAACTTTCATCAATCTCCACGCAGATTATTTTCGCATAGATTTCTGCAGTTAGCTTTTGTCTCTTTAATGTGAGCTTTGACAAGAGTTTGTGAACTTTAGATTCAATTTTCTTTAATTGTCTTTATGGATGTTTTTACTTACTGTTCGAAATGACATTCCCAGTCTCTATGCAATGCTTTTGGGTGTAGGAAGGTGTTCTTTTGAAATACGAGACCCTTTTAATAATGTTTGATTTTGAAAAATTCTATACATATTATGAATTCCCCTTTCTTTTAAATAATAAACTTACGATTTTCAAAGTGTTTTGCAATCGGTTGGTACAAATATTTTTCTTCAAAATCTAGCCCTTCAAGACTTTGTAGATATAGAAAACATTTTTAACTGTTTCAGTTCTTTTTTGACTTCTTGCAAAAAACAAAGGTAGAAGACAATTCTTATTTCGAAATTCAAATACAAACATTATGTCAAGGAAAAGATATTTTGGTTCATTTCCTTAATGGAAAAAGCACCTTCAATGCCTTTTCTATCACACTTTAAGTATCATAATTAATGTAAAAGTTCAAGTGCGATATTAAACCCAAGAATAAAAAAAAAATAAGGTATTCTGCTTGAAGTTTCATAAGAATTTTCATGAATTATTTAAGTCCTAATAATGTAGTGAACTTTAATTACTAACACTCTTATAAAATTTATTTTATAAATTGAATATAGAATAATAAGCTTAAATTTTTAAAAGTACAGAAACCTAAAAAAAGTTCAGAAAAGAATTGACTTTTTAATTTTTTTAATTGAAAATATTTCTCTAAAAACACATTTAATACCTATATTTTTAATGCAGTTCCAATCTATAGCAACAGAATTTTTTAAAGATGATAATTACAGGTTTTTTAAAAGTAGCAGATCTTTTTGTTTGCATTTAAAATTTATTAAAATTGAACATATACTCTAAAAACAATATTATGTAACTACAATGATAGTTATTGAAAATTGAATTTTTTTATAAGACTATATACTAGTAACTATATATAAATATGTACATTTGAGTATTAGATAAGCAAAATATTTAAGAAAGTTAACTCCTATTTTTAAACTCGATTAAAACAGCCAATAAAAATGGAGTTTTATTATTTTTTAATTCTTGAATTCGAGTTTGAAAATAAAGAGAAAAAATATTCCTTTAAACGTTCAAAAAGTTCTCTTTTTGTTGAAACTATTTTGGCTATTAATTCACCGATACTATATAACAAGTAATATGTAAAAAAAAATTAATCAATTCCTACTTAGGTAAAAAAAATTTTTTTTTTAATTTATTTGCTTTTTATTAAATAATTACGAAATAATATAAATATGTATTTACATATGACATAATCACAATATTAAGTGGCAAAACACCTTTTAAATTAACTTTAACAACTTTTTAACCGCATTAAATTTGTAATTACATTTTTTTAATAAAAGTTGAATATGTTAGATAAGAATTTATTTTAAAACAATTTTTAAAAAGAATGCTAACGTCTAATTAGCATATGATTTTATTCAGGTTAAGTTAAATCTTCATCACAAATTTAACAAAAGCTGTTATATCCAATAGTGCTGCCATCTAGATTAATAATATCGAGTGAAATATATCTCTTTTTCTATAATTAATTAATTAAATTAAATTAATTAATATTTTTAAAAACTGTATTAACATCAAGTGTCATTCGCTACAAGTTTAAAAAAATATATTTGAACTTGAGTGAATGAATAAAAAGTATTTTTGCAACGATTGAAAATTTGAACAAGATATATAAACATATAGAGGGAGAGGTGAACTAACTGTACGGATTGAAAAAGTAACAAAACAAAACTTACATAACACCAGGATACATGATTTACTAAGGTCTCATCTGAATAGCTGGTGTCATTATTAATAATTACATCATTATATTCTTATTCTAAGTATCTGAATCCATAATTATCTAATTAAAAACGACTTTTCCTGATAGTTATGCTCCTTATATCAATTTCCAAAGTCTACTTTGTGTAAAATAATGTTATTATTTTTCTTTTACTGCAATTAACAAAGTAATTCTAATTCCCTCTTGAAATTGTCTTTGGATTCACAGGACAACCAATCAACCTTTTGTTCTTCACTCATTATCAAACCAATAGACACGACAGAGGCGAAACGTTCCCTTTTGATCCCAGAAAATAATTGAAAGAACACATCCTGAATAAACTTTGGTCCCAGGGTTTTCAATTTAATTATTGACACTGACAACGTGCCTGTTTCTTCACTTCACTTAAGGTGTGTTCTCCGTTACTTTAACTAGAAATATATCTTGACAACGAAAAGGTGATTCACCGAAAATAGATTTTTACTTTAAAGCATTCTGGAAGTTATTCTTTGAAGTAAGTCGGATGGATGAAAGCTTTGGAAAATATCGATGAAAATTGAAAGGCGTGCGAAGTGCTGAGTAGAAACTTTGCGAAATGGATTTTGTCCTCAGTGATAATAGAATAGAGGATCAGAGTATTTAGTTTACATTTCCTTTTGATCAAAAATATGAAGGATCAGTTTGTAGAATTTTCAATTTCCTTTTGATTAAATGTATACAGATATATGTATCCTTTCTCTTTTGAGTTAAACACGTGCATGAAATTGAATGGATAGTTTCTAATATTGATGCTGCGCTTGATTTTGAATCATAAACATCTGCTCTCTCATGACTCTAAAATTAAAAGTAATTATTTGGTTCTTTTAAAATCCTTTCTACTGAAATTAAGTTGTTTATATGTATTCTTTTAAGCGATGTTTAACGTTTCTTTTAGAAAAGATCAGTTTGAAGAATTATTTATCAGTAACATATTAACTCTCTCAATAGGCATGAAGTATTGAATGTATATATCTGATTCACAGATAAAGCGGTATTTCTTATAAATACTTTTCTCTAATACGTATTTTATAATGCTTTTTATGCGGAACTGTAATTGGGTAAGTGAGTGAATATTAAAGTTGCAGTGCTCACCTACACGATGGCTTTTGGCGACAGACTTCGTAATTTTGAACCATGGTCAAGTGACGAGGACGACACCTGAGCAGGCACCCCTAAAATGGACGCTATCTGCTTTTTTATCAGTGGGACACAACGTGTTATTTAAACGTATTATTTTGCTGTTAAACCCCTTAAAGTGCCACCTGCGTTTATATCCGCCCTGCTCAACCGATGCGTTGAGTGCCCAGACTTAGGATTCCCAGATCTTCCAAAGTGCGATTCCTTTCTTTGCAGAGAGAGTACTATCAGTAAAACTATTCCAATAGCTGTGGACTGCAATAAAATGTCCTTGATAGTCTTTACAAAGAATTTACTTATTTCAAAGAAAAAATTGTCTATCTGTATCTTTTCTTTCCTCTCCAATATACAGCACTGTAGCTGAACAATGCGACGTTAATATTCACTCACTCACTCACTCACCCAATATACAGCATGTGTGCGTCTATGTGAACAATAGTGGAACTGCAGTGCGAATCGCATTACTTTTAATCGGCAGTTAATAGGTTAAAAATAATTTCCTGCGATATCTGAGAACTTGTGAACAGCACGATATATTTACCCAATGTATGTGCTACGGTCTCTTTTGTGGTTAAAATATACCTGTTGCCTGTGAACCAAGCATTGTTAGTATGACCTCTTAACTTTTATTTGCCACTTATTCTACTCCTTTTAAATGTCAAAAGTTGAGAAATAATACTGAGGGTGATTTTGATTTCAACGATAACATTAATTATTTGTTGCTTTTCTTTTAGTTTTGTTAAATTTTTTACTTTTTTCCTGTACAAGTAATTTGTTTTTTCCTTATATTTTGCAATTAACCTTCTTAAAAGTCCAAAAGGGAAAAAATTTTATCAAGTATTTATCAATGTTTATCTTTATGTTTCTTTAATTTGGGGCTTGATTTACTACCCCAATGAAAATAAATATCCTTATGTTTTGGCCCATCAATATTTTAAAAATTTAAGAATTATGTAAAAAGAGAAAGTTTTTTATTTAATTTAATTTTTTTATAATTAACAAAAGGCAATTTTTTTATTCAAAATTCAATTAAAAAATAAAAAACTGCTTTTTTGACATTTTTTGAATTTTTTAAAATTTAAAGCAAAAATAATTTTTTATTGTTAATTAATTAATATATATATTTTTATTTTAAATAATGAAAAAATAAATCTTTTTAATCCTTGGAAAATAAAATTTTGGGCAAAGACTTTTTAAATTCTATGAATAATTTTCCCTTTTTTAAATATAAAATAAATTTTTTAAAAATATAATATCGGAAAAATTTTTTTTTTATGAATTTAATTCAAAGTTAAAAATGAAGGGTCTAATCATCTCTGAGTTTGCCTCTGCGGTTTCAATTGTGTTTTCCCTACTGTGTTTTAGTAAATATATTTTATTGAACTAGGAATAATAAAATAAGTAGTGTGTTCCATTCTGTTAATGAACATTATTTTTGAGTATAATCAATTTGGAAAAATGATAACGTGTTAAAAAATTTTTCCATGTTAAAAGAACACTACATATTCTATATTCTTTATGTGCGAATTACATTTCGGAGTGTTAATCCCACCTGGCACTTCACTTGATCTAATATTTTCTCTTATTCCACTCTTCTTGGAGATTGAGAGAGAGTGTTAGTGTCGTCCCAGGTAAATATTTTCGCTTTTGTTATCTTAATAAAGAACTAGTGGTTCATGATACTAGTTTTATATCTTTGGGCAGTGATCATTTCCTTATGTAGAACAACCATTATATGTTTATTATGGTTATATTTCCCGTAACGTACCATTTAAATACGAAATGTTGGGAAAAGGGTTTTGATCCTAAAGCGCTTTTATTTTCTTGGGGAAAAATATTTCTTAGCTGTTGTATGCTCATAAAAAAAAGTCCGGTTGAGAAACTATGATTTGTATAAATTTAAGGGTTATTTAAACTCTAGAAAAGTGAGTGTTAGAATTAGTCGTTAGGCTGCTATTAGTTAGATTAGCAAAGTTACTATCGAAAGTTTTTGGGGATCTTTAAAATAAGCTTTAGTCGGGATATCCAATTAAGGAAAACCCAAAGTGCAGAAAGGACTACTCCCGAAGAATAATTAGGAATTTAGGCTAGTGATTAAATTTGACTTCTCCTTCGGTTTGCAACATTTCTTGATTGTAAATTGATAGAATAAATAAACTTAGTTATTTTTATGACAATGGCTGTTCATTCGGTGTCTCAAACTTCACCTGCGACGGAAGGGTCACGACAAAGCACACGAAAAGATCTGAGCAGAACTTTAAATAAAACTTCTTATAAATTCCATCTTAGAAGATTATTCTTAGAATGCATGCGTGGTAATTGTTCAAATGAAAAGAAACATAAATCACTTAAAATGACTAAAAAAAGTTTAAAAAGTGAGCATTTTATAAAAGTTTGAAAAAACTTCAAAAATTTTGATTTTTTAAAATTATAAAATAATGGCTGGTCATACTGACTTTTTACTTACAGAATAAACTTAATAATATAATCTGAATGTAAAACATAAATTATTTTTACTGTTACTGCCTCCAAATTTTTTTTTCCAAAAGGGTACTGTGTAGCCTTAACAATCCAGGTGCATCAAGCTAAATTCTACTTTTGATTGAAATCATTTTGGATACTTGTGTATCAGCGCTACAAATCGAACGAAATGATAGAAAATTCTTGTGGTTTAAAAAGGAGATACAATGCAATTTAATTTTTTGAGATTATTTTTAGAGTGGTGCTGAGCGCCACTAACAATCGTACTGCATGCCACATCTGGCACGCGGGCCATAGGTTTCCGACGCCTGCTCTTCACTATATTCAAATCATGTCATTATCTGAAGGAAGGAGTGGGTAAACATAGTATAACCAATCTGAAATTCTCAGAATAGACATTTACAGAATAGAGATAAATAGTTCATGTACTGCATTGACATTTAATTGACCCCTAAAATATTCGCTGACGATTTGTAAATGTCCTACATCATAGATACTTAGGATTATTCAACATCTCAGACCATATGATGCCACAGTTGGTAGTTTATCAGATTGAATGGCTGTGTTATGTCTCCATGAGTAATGGCTTTCAGCCTTATTTTTTAGAGGTATGCTCTAATATTATTTCACTTTTATTCTAAAATTCTCCAATTCTTTTATTTTAAATATTTTTTCTGTTCTTTTATTCTAATTTTATTTTTTATTCCAAATTTATTTCTTTTATTCTTTTATTCTAAATTTCTTCCATTCTTTTGTTGTAAATTTCTTAATTCTTCCTGTTGTAATTTCTTCTTTCTTCCTTCTTCCTTTATTTTGTTCTGATTTTCTTTCTTTCTTTTGTTCTTATTTTATTTCTTATATTCTTAATATATTCTATTTTCACATGTTTTAAAAATTCCTTATGAATCTTAATGAATCATTGCGTTAGAGCATTTATTCTAAAATGGTTTAATACATGTGCCCAAGTATAAAATTACATTTAAATTAGAAATATAAAGTACTAAAGATTTGTGTGAGGAGAAAAATTCCTTGTGATATATACGGTTCTCTAAGGACGATATATTAGGTAGAACTTTATTCTTGAAATACTCTGTTTTGATCAATAAAAATTTTTTATCAGTGAGATTCGCAGTTTTATTATTAAACCCGAAGTAGTTTAGAGTCAGTGGAACGCGCGCTACAGGGCATTTTACTTGAAACTGTTCTTGAAGTAATCTATTTGTTACAGTTCGTCGTGTCGCTGTGCTGCCAATTGCAATTCGAATTTTTTATGCAGACACAGTACGATGCGTTAAGCCTTCGTAGAACGCGTGGTCTTTCCTTCCAGTAATGGCACGTTCCACCTTGAGCCCGGTCTTTTTGAGGCAGTATTTTCCCTTGAATACTGCTGCCAACAATCATGCACAGTGGAAAAATTCCTGAAAAGTCTTACTGCAACATCATGTTAAGGAAATCCACCTTTTTTGACATATTACTCAACCTCGTTTAAACTCAATGAGATGTTGTAGTGACTTCTTAGTTTTCTTGAAGATATTCTTGACTAACATCAACTCTGCATCATATCTCAACGATAAATAACACTCCTAATTTTATGGAACGTATTAAAAGAAAACCATATTTGCATGTTCATAATGGTGCTACTAGCACCACACTCATGTTCCTATCGTGAAACTTCAATCGACTATAGTCTTTTACATGTATAAACACGCCTACCAAATTTCTTGTATCAGGCACAATCCTTCTGGGTATTGGAATTTTTTTCCATCAATGTATAAGTATACCATTTTCATCAGTACTTTTCTAGAGACAAAATCGAAGTTTATTTTCTTTTTAATTTTGCTAGTATTTTATAAGAATATTTCAAGAAAATGTTTTGTAAAGTAGTAAAAAATCCTCTTATTTAATTTTTAAAAAATAAATTCTACTGTGTAAAAAAAAAATGACAACTTCAATTTTATGCAAACCAGATATACAAAAAAGAAGCCCAGTGGCTGAGTGAAAGCATATCGTGCTTCCACACCTCAGATACCCGGAGTTTAAACCTCAGACTGGGCAAGGTCAACTTAGTTTATTTATCCCTTTAGTGAGTTGATAAATGAGTACTAAGTTTGCTTTGGAACTAAACACTGACCTCTTGACCGGAACCTCTGCTCGTGTACCTCAATGCCCATGTCATGAAAACTAAGATGGGCAAAGTAGGCTTTGGCCCTCATGGACTGTTACGCCACTGACTTTAGTATGCATACAAAAAAATTAAATTTCGAAAGATACTGTTGTAACGGGTCTATCCGCGAACCTTCAACTAATCATCTTGGGGTAAAAAAAATTTTTTAACTGTCTGTTCTATTGAAAACTGTCTTCCGAAGAAGTAGACTTTATTTATGCAAATGAGTAGTTCTATTTAAGCATTGACTTTTAGGTACGCGAAGTTAGTCGAGAGTTAGTCGACGACGAATAGTCTCTGGATTGTCAATTATTACTAATTGGCGAATAAGTTAAGATTGAGCTTAAGAGTTATGACTGTAAGTCGTACAAGTAAGAGATTTACCGTGAAGTCTAGCGTAGAAGTTCAGAGGGTTCCAAGAGTAAGTGGAATAGATTATACTCATATGTTAAGTGCTTGATTTAAGTTAGTGCGATAGTAAATCTGAATTTGAAACTGGTTATGGCAGATCTTTACTCGATCCTCCAACCTCAAGTAGGTTGTTACACTGTAATTTATTGCAAAGGGTATTACTTTTTTTCCTCTTTTTCAATTCCTACTATTAGTTCGCACTCTCTCTATATTTATTTATTTATTTATCTTGGTGGAATTTTCAATCGTTAATAAAAAACATTTTAAAGCGCTCAATTGAGCTGAAATTTTATCTACATGATTATTTTGGATGACAATACACTAATTTAATTATAATTAATAAAAATTAATTGATTAAAACTAATTATTGAAAGAATTACAAGTACAGCCACATTGGCATCCTTTTTGGCGACTTAGCGACCCTTTTGGCGACTTGTGTCAAAACTTGAAAAGGTTTTTTTTTTCTCACGTTTTAAGGCATACAGTTGAATTAAAATTTTATAGACACGATTGTTTTAGATGACAATACGATACTTTAATGATAATGAATAAAAATTAATTACCACAATGTTGTGATTAATATAAATATGCATATACATATTTATATTAATTGTAACTATTTAATAAAAAGTAGATAAAATAAACTTTTTCTTTGTTGATCTAAGTAGAAATTGACTTAATTTTTTTTTATATTACTTGTTTTTACAATTTTTCCAATAATATCAGTTTCACTTACTCTATCCGTTACTAAGTTCATGAGCTATCTTAAGATTAAAATATAAAACTCACATTTAGAAATCAATAACAATCGGATTATTCCCATTTTGATGTATAAAATAAAATGACCCTTTTTGCATTAAATCCAAACACTTGTCAATATCATCTCGGAATGCTTCTCTATGATATCTTATCGGATTAGAAGGTACAAGCAGCCCTCACTTCAAATTACCCTGTTAAAATAGCGATAGGAAATGTATTATTTGGGCATCACTTTAGAAAGGCATGACTCAAAAGTCATGTAGGTCGCATAAAAGCTTTTTATGTAAAAAGGAATCCATTCTATATTTATAAACATTACTTAAGTTACGACATATTGATTCCTGTCTCCTGCTTTTAAAATAATTTTGCAAATAAAGTAGCCAAAAATCAATGCTTCTAGTCGATATATAAATGCATAAAAGGCACTGGAAACAAGACGAACAACTATAATTGATTCATCTCTGAAATATTTCGCTCTGATCGAATTTTTCTAAATCGGATTTGTTAAAAGAAAACTCTTTCTGTTTATTCAATATTATCGACAGCTCATTTCTTTCAAATCCCGGAGTAGAAAAGAACACGAGTATTGGTAAAATACTTGATGAATTTTATCTTACAAATAAATAGCACTTATTACAGGGCTAGTATTGATTTTTCTAGAATAATTAATTAGCAAATAGTTTCATGGATAATTACTTTACCAAATAAAACGAAAGAAACACGGATTCTATTGAGTTTTCCGAAACAAGGCAGATATTTTTTGCTGAAGTATCAGATTAAGGAAAAAATATCGCTTTAGTAATTTAATTGGTATTTTGAAGATGAATTTAATAAACTAAAAGTGTTTACTTCGCTTCAGTTCGTCATTTAGTAAATTAATTAGTCTTTTGAGGTAACGGATTTGAAGGCAAAGTACCAAAGGAATTAAAGGGTTTTCCAGCAAATATTGCCTCAAAAAATAGCGAAATTTTAAAGCAAAATTTAAGTTTTTTTTTAAAAATTGTTTAAATGAATTGTTTTATTGATATTCGAAATGCAAATACTTATTTTAAAAATGTATCCAACTTGAAAATTCTTTTCGAATAAATGTTTCATTTAAGTATTTGATATGAATTTTAATGTAAAGCATCTTTATGCTTAATTTTTATAATATTTAAACTCAAACTCAGTGCCAACACCGGGGCCGGGGCCCCTCTGCCCATCCCAGAATAGGACCATTGGGCGGGGGTATGAGCAGATCCCCATCAGGGGGTCTCTGAAGCAAAGACCCCAAATGTTTAATTTCCCCAAACCAAGCTTGGTACTCAATTATCGAACCATTGCTAGGGGATAAAGGCTGATTACCCCCCCCGGGAATAAAACCCCGGTTTTCCCTACCCCCAAACCCGGGGCCCTTATAATTTTTTCCAAACTTATTTTTACAGCAATTTAGTCTCAAGTTTTTTTATCTTTCTCCTTTTAATTAAATGTTTTACTTACATATAAACATTTAATTTATTGAAAAATATGGTTTTATATATAACGAATATACAATATTATACTAAAAAATAATTAGTAGTATTGTTTTAAAAATGAATACTTGTTAATTTTTTTTTTTCTTGAAAATATTTCTAAGGTTAAAATTAAATTAAAGGATATGCAATTTTTTTAACTATAATTTGAATATATGGTAATATGTTTTTCTAACGAAATTAATAGAAATTATTAAACAAAATAATTAGTTTTTAATCTCAAAAAAAATTAATTTTACAATTCTAAATGTAAGAATTGAATCCCCTTGCAGGGTGTATTCCCTCAAAATTGGGGGGAATCCTTGCCAAATCGTACTGTTATCTATATGGTGCTTAAGGTTGCCGCTAACGTCAGACGTAAAACACTAGCTTTTTACCACGATGAATTTCGTGGGTCTCGATCTGACATCGCTTAGATGGCATTAACAACGTATATGTTTTTTGGTTAAAGTAAAATTTCTGGTTAATTTTGCTAATAACCATGCTTTTGGGTGAGTGTGATAAATAATGCTAAGTAAAAACTTTTCGGACAGATGCTAATAATTATTAACAAAACTCAAACAATGAGATAAAGGAAGTACACACACACACACAATAGAGATCGAATTTCAAACACTAACTTAATTTGAATACTATTACTGCATGAAATTACTTATATTAATATTTTTTTCCCAATGAAACTCAATAAATCTAAGAAATGCTTTGAATGAGATCTACTGACGATTCACACACACACACATTTATTATTTGTAACATCAAACGAATTACATTACACGCAAAAAGCTCAAGCAACGAAATATTGCAAAATGTATGTTAAAAAAAAAAATACAAAAATAAATCATAGTATAAATATAATATTTTATGTTTTTCACAAATTTATTTTGACAGGAATAGCTTCTATAGCACATTTGGAGTCACAGAGGGGCTTTGGCGTTTTACATTTGAAGTTATTTGAGTTACCGTTGTTTGTACAAGTGTAATATTGAAATCCTTGACCACCTAAATCCTAATTTTTCAAAAATTTGCTTTCTTTATGTTTCGCGAACTCTTGAACGGTTATTGTTGTAAATGACACCATTTATCTCCATAAAAATATGTTGCTATTTTGTGGCTGTCAGAAAAATTGTTATAACTTACATTCGACAAATATTTTCTGACAACATTATATATAGGAAGAGGTAGGCGTCTTAGCTGTGGTTATTCAACTGTGACCTATACGTTTTTGTTACACTTCTTCATATTTTAGCTTTGTGTCAAATTTATAGCAATTTAGTATATGATTAATAGATTGCTTTAGGTTAGAACAGACTGTTTGTAAAAGTGGGGAAATAAAAGTCACCCGAATGGATTGAAATGATGGACAATAGGACGTTCTAAAGGATTAAGACAGAAAGCACACATACACAAAATTGGCTAAATAATTCTTGTTGGGAATTTATAGTCATTCAACATTTATGAAATACGAATAAAAGTCAGTCGACATTGATTTATATTTTTAAGCGAAATAGTATATAAATATCTTATTAACAAACAACGTTGAAACATACAAAGTTATATTTTTGTTTAAATAAATAGCAACTAAAGAAAAAAATATAATTACAGTTGGATCTCTATTTAACGAAGACGCTAAATCTCAAAAAAAGTTCGTTATGTGGAAAATAAGTTAAATAGAGATATATTTTTCCATATATTTGATAAACCACACACACTATATATATATATATATATATATCGTCGGTCTAATTATCAGACTGCGTAACTCCATCTGGGATGCTAATTTGATACTGTAGGGCTAGGCGCCAAGTTCTTGTTTATGTTCGCCAATATAGGCGATAATATTACAATATGGTTTACTTTGATATTTTTATCGTGCGATAAATAATTTATATCTGGAAATGTAATACATTAATATTACTTTCTGTTGTATTTATTTTATGTTAAAATCTTGCCACCACTTCTCCCTTCGAAATCTATTTTTATTATGAAATAAAATAAAAGTGATTACACTGATCGAAGGAATAAATGAAACGCGAAGACACACAGAGCATAGCGTAGACAAACAAGAAGGTTATATATATATACTTATATATATATATAACAAGCTTAATAATTTCTTATTTTAAGCCTGCACACTTAGATTTGAACATAATTTTTAAAATCAGTTTTTTATTACCAGTCTTTATATATAGTGGGTCGATAAATGAGTATCAAGCTTTCTTGGGGACCAAACACTGGGGGTTTCGCTGCAGACTGACCATCTGATCGCGACATCTGCTTATGCACCTCAGCGCCCAATGGTCACATATACTGAGATGGGCATGGTAGGCACTGACCCTCATATGGGATGGTGCGCTACTGAAGAGTAGGTTTATATTAAGTGTGGTAAAAATATGTTTATTTTGAGTTTTTATTAAAAAATACTGTCCATATATAATACCTTGGAAATTTGTAATGCATCAAAAATCTCTTCTGGCGTATTTTCTTCGCACTATAATCCGCGCCGAATTGTTTCAAATGTTTTTTATAATTTCATCATACGAAAGTTGAGAAATATTTTATTGATAGAGAAAAAAAATAAAATCACAGGAGAAAAGATAGTTAAATAGAAAACACACTTCGTTATTTGGATGTTATTTTACGAAAAAAATCATAAAATGTTTTGGGTTCCACGAAAAAGTTCGCAAATTAGAGGAATTTGTAAAATAGAGGTTCGCAAAATGGAGGTCCGACTGTAATTCGATTAATTAATTATGCACAACTATGTACAATTTTTTGTTTCATCTATATTTTGGCGCATCAATGGCCCAATTGACAAATGCGTAATTATGGTGAATGCCACAGAAGCCACGTTTAAATTCATTTATGGATAATATGCTCATTTATTTTTTTACACAATATGAAATATCTATTAATTTTTAATAATCGTATTTTTACACGTGAAAACGCATTTTTCTTCTAAAATTTTATTTATTGATGAAAAAAAAATATATATAGACACGAAAAAAATAAATAATTTATTTGCTCCTTTATTTTTTTCGAGAAATAAATTTGCTTCAAAAACTAATTGGTTTTTATTTGAAATAAAAATGTTACTCTTGGAAGTAAATATCCTAAAAGTTTCCGTGTCGTTATTCTTAAAATTATGTATAGCAGTGCTTCTCAAACTTTCAATATTTGCGACCCAATATTCAATCATAATTTTCATCGCCCTCCCCCTCGATACAATGACAATGTATTTAATTCCATGATATTATTCTTAGAAGCTAAACCTATAGTATGACTTTAACCTCTTACATGCCACCGCCGTATATAAAGCATACTTTTCAGCCAAAAGCGTTATTTTGCTGAACGTATATATATACGTCTTCGGAAATACGATTTTTCTGTGCACTGCTTATCCATAAGAGTATTCAAGGATTTTGAATGCAATAAAAGGATCTTGATAGCAGAGTTTGGAAGGTTTTACTTCCGGGATTTGCTTATTTATTCTTACTGTCCATAATGCACCACATACCTTGGACTACGTGTTAAACGGTGGCATTGGGGAGCGAATAATGTAATTTTTAATCCTCATTTAAGAGATTAAGTATAAACCGTACAAATTATCAAAATAAGTGTTAATTTTTGTTTTTAGTTTTATATTTGGCAAGTCTATGAAGTCATTGATAATTATTAAACTTATTCTTAACTTCCCGGCGCATACATTACATTAAAATTTATTTAGCAAATACACACATTGAACTGACGTATATTTACAAAAGTGTATTGCATCAGTGTAAATGTTTATTTTATTTTTGTTATGTCAGAATGCATTTTTCATTTGTTTTGCTTTCGGTAAAATTAATAATTTTAAGTAATCTTTTGTTTCGACTTTTGTATCCTCGAGAGAGCTCCCCTTGTAGGGTTTTTTCACGCTCCCACCAAATTTACAGTTTGAAAAGCACTGAGGTATAAGTTTTCTGATAGAGTTGCATGCGAGACAGGGTTATTGAGCATGCCGTTTTAACATGTTTCTAGACACTAAGAATTCCCACTTTTTTAAAAAAAGTTTTACAGTGGATTTCTTTATTCCTAAAAACAAATATTTCGGTTGTGCTTCAGATCAATGGAAAAAGGGACAGTTGCTTAAATGAGCCGTATTGTCACTTTTATTATATAAGTAAATTATATTATAAACAATTGAAATTATAAATCACAAGTAAATTATAAATTACAAGTAAATAAGCTTACCATACATTTGGAACTAGCCCAGACAGTCCTGTTTTTTTTACTGCTGTCTAGGATAGTTCACGGCTGCACAAGTGTCCAGTGTTTAAAGAATTTAATGACTGACGAGGATTTTTTTTTTCAATTTTAAACCCCTCTGTGTTCGATATCGCGTTTTTAAACATTTTCTTAAGGCTCTGCATCTTTCAGTCTGTATAAGAGCAAGTATTGACGTAGATTTTGATTGAGACATGGCGATCGGTATTGTCACATCTTTTTGCTGAGTCATTTGACGACCCAAGAGCAATGGGTTCTTATTGTTTTGAGTAATGATAATGTAATGATTTTTTTTCGGTGATTTTTGTTGTTTTGATAATTTAGTGATTTTGTTAGTGTAATGACTTTCTTTCTTTTGATGATTTTTCAATTCCTACTATTATCTCACTCGCTCCCTTATATATATCCCTTATATTGTTCAAATTTTCAATCATTAATAAAATAATTTCTATTCATCCATTCAAGTTCAAATACATTTTTTAAACTTGGGGGATGAAAGTTTTTCATCTTTTCAAATATTAATTCATTAATTTTTTTTTAAAAAACTGAATATATAGTAACAAACAAAAATAACAGTCCAACAGCAGAAATAGAAAGGGAAATTTTTCGTTGTGTCTCTATAGCGCAATGGATGCCTTGGATTTCATCAAAGGTCGGGGATTCGTCCACTAGAATGGCTATTTCTAAAAACGGTTTTCCCCTTTTTAAACTATGTTATTTTATTGGAATAATTAAATTTAAAAAACGAATAAAAATAGTCTCAAACAAAAAAAGCCCAACCCCCTTATAGAAAAAAAAATGGAAATTAAAGGAAAAGTTTTCTATTTTGCCTTTTTTTTATTGTAATTCTGATATATGTATGTGCCTATTTATATTAATTGTAATATTTTAATAAAAAGTAACTGAAAGAGAAAATGTTTCTTTGTTGACCTAAGTAGGAATGGACTTAATTTTTTTTTAAATATTACTTGTTATGATATTATTAAAACAAAACATACCTGAAAAAATCAATGTTTAGTGAAAAATGCAACTGAATAAATAGTTTATGTTTCGGTACTTGTTAAGATTTTTAAGTGATTTCAAAACAATTTTCTGAGTGGAACCCCTGAAAAAAATATCAATTGACTATTATTATCAATTGAGTTTTTTCGCACTATATATTCTATGTATAACCATACCCAGGCCAGAATATAGATTCATTCTGAACAATATAGAATCTGACATAAAAATGAATATTTCTAACTACCGGGATGCTTTTTCAATCAGAATAGGGAAAAATTTAGCTATAGAATTAGTAAAAATGTTCTATAATCAATTAAAAACCATGTGTGATAGTACCATGATAGTGAAAAAGTGATTTTAATAAAAAAAACCATGAGTCTAGTCACAGATAAAAAAACCTTTTTTCCAACAATGTTCACGCCTCCGGTGTTGCCCAAATTTTTTTTTCAGAAATTTTTCCAAAAAAATTTAAAAAATGCTTTTTAAAAAAATTAAGAAAATAGGATTTTAAAAGAAATCGAAAATTTAGTTTCCTCGGATTTTAAGTCAATTTTGTACGGTTTAAAATGACATATAAAATCTTTAAGAATTTAACTTAAAATCGATCAATAAGGATACAAATTCTTTGACTTTGAAGTTTACATTTTTTTAAGTGTAAAAGTTACGAAAGTTTTAAGATGACACTTTAAACTCTTTTTTTTCCATCATGTTATTTTAAATTTCTTTTTGAGTGTTAAGAATAAGCGGCGGAAATGTGTTTTAGGAAACTGGATATTTTACACATTATCAACTTCAAAACCTTCAGATATATTTTTATATTTTTACAACTTTAGTATGTATTTCTTTGAGGGAAGGGGACAAAGTCAAAGGGTAAAGGTCACGGCGGGCGAACCTTTTATGGGGCCTTTCACCTTCCCCTAAACCCATCCTTAGAGGGCTGATGCCTAAACCCTAGTTCAAAGTCCTCCCTTTGGGGTGAAGGGGGAAAAAAAGGGGTTTTCCCAACTCAGGTTCCTTCCTCGTCTCGTGATCGTGATTGTTTTCGAACCCCGCCCAATAGCCCGTGCGGGTTTTTATAGTAAAGACGCTAATTCTCAAAATGGATAAAGTGAATAATTAACCTACTATTTTTCACAGAATAAGATTTTGGTACTGTCAGCTGTGTGACGTAGTTGATTTGGCTCTGCCTCATGGTCCATGTTTGCGAGTTCGAACCCGGCCCAAGAAAATCTATTTTCATGATGCAGAAAATTGACAGCATCCATGTCATATGCTTATAAGGCTTGTTAAAAACCAGAGTGCCTATTTGGCTTAAGTGCTCTCGGTAAAATTAAATTCCTTATTCGATTTCTCATCACCACAGCTCATGTCTCTCTCTGGAAGGAAAAGGGACGTCAAAACTACATTTGCATGGATTAGTATCCATCTATATGGTGCCGCACTAAAAAGTGAAGCCAGCTCTTGGGAATGTTTTATCTCTGCAACGGTAAACTTCAATCCGCAGCCCTATTTGAAAAAAAAGAGATTAATGACTAAGTGTATTTTAAAATATAGCGAAACAAAAAAAGATATATATATATATTTAATTTTCTTAAATTTGATTTTTTATTGATTTGAAGTTGCTGGAATGTTACTTTGTTTTATTCTTCACATAAACCTTTCAAAACTTTATTTAAAGTTATAAAAAACTCAATCTTTTCAATACTTCTATAGTATTCAATTTGATATAATCGATTGTTCTAGTTTACCCATAATCCAAATGACTTATAATTGCTTATTTTATTATTTTAATCACAAAGTACCAAGTTAGTTGAATTTTAAAACGTTGTACCGTCAATTTGTGTTAAGAAACATATGCTTCATACCTTGCAAACATAATTATGGGCTCATTTGATTCTTTTGTTAAATTTTCCTTCAAATTATTGTTGCCTCGTCTTTTAGTCGATTGTTTGATATCCCTTATTTCTGCTTCGTGCCCTGAAGCGAAAACTCGTGCCATATGGCTCTGCTTCAAATCGAACTTTAGAAGAGAAACACCTGTTTCAACGGCTGTCCATTCTTTCGTTCCTCTAACATGTATAGAAGGGTGGAATAAATGCTAAGAGTTGTAATCTCAGTGTCGAAGTGACAGATCGGTTTACGGACCTTTCACGTGGTTTTTGATGAACGGTTACAAGACAAGTTTTGTCCCGGAAGAATCAATGGTGGTCGTGGCCAGGACTGAGAGTTCCGGGTACATATCAGTGATCCTTCCAATCAGAAACTTGTGATACCCCGCGCGCTTGGGGTATCATCTCGTCACCATCCACGCGACCTATGTTTGAGGAATTAAGGACTGACCACTAAACTCTGCCATAATAAAATTAGTTTATTATGATCTTAATATATATTCAATAAAACAACACTAGACTAGGAGGCGTATGATCGGGAGTGATGCGACGTAAACCGTAATTCTGATAAATAGTGCATTAACCACTGAATATATATTCATAGATTATTTCCTAACTTAATGTAATCCACTCTAGTCTTAAAGCTAAGCAAACTGTCTTACTGCTATTTCCTCAGCGAACAGCTACAGTTCTTGTAGCATCAGTATATTCTTCGATACGACTTGTTCCGGCTAAGGAATACTCTTCTGGTCTCGGACCCACTTATTGATCAACTTGCTGGCACTATTAGACCGACTCATAGAAATCATGAAATACACTGAGACTCGTCCTAGAACCTCACCTAGAGCTTCACTTCACTTCACTTAGCTTTACTTCTCCACTTAGTGCTCCACGTGAATACTAACGTTCATATATATATAATTCCTAATCTGCATAACCACACTCTCTTCTTGGGTTGGTTGGAATAAATTGCCATTCTGCCCCAAAGATATCCCAAGAGAATTATTTGAAGAAGTATCGATAAAGCCCTTCACAAACTATAGGGGGCGTGAGAGAAGCCCACCCAAGAGGTTTAAAGAGGTGTATTGGAAGGACATCGGAAATCAGTGATCGGGATTGAGGATTCCAGCGAAAGGCTGCGGGTCGGCCGGACAAGCGATATTAGGTTTACCATATACTAGGGAACGCCTCGAGTCAGCGGGATCAGCGACATTAGATTGACAATAAAAGTTGTTGATAGCTGTGGGCATTACGATATCCATTTGAATACCCGAGAGAAAAAGCCTAACAATCGACGATATCCAGTATATGGTAACTAGACATGCCAAAGTTATATCTTATAGATGCAATAGAATATGTGTCAATTCTGCTTTTTAACTATTTTTAAGTAATAAGTTATTTTTACTAAATCTGTGGGATCCCACTCACTAAACTAAACTCAGTGGCGCAACAGACCAGGGGGCAAGGACTATTGTGCCCATCTCAGTATACGTGACCATTGGGCGCTGAGGTGCATGAGATGTCCCGATCAGGTGGTCAATCTGAAGCGAAGCCCTCAGTGTTTAGTCCCCAGCAAGCTTGGAACTCATTTATCGACCAACTGAATGGATGAATGGCTGAGTCAACCTTGCCCAGACCGAGGATAGAACCTCGGACCTGAGGTGTGGAAGCGCAATACGCTATCACTCGGCCACTGGGCCTTGATCCCTCTTACTATCCAGACATGAAATATACCTGGGGTCTCGACGTTATAGTATTAACGACGTTCTAGTGCTAAATGCACCTGTTATGTTTCCTAATTATTCATTATCCAAAATTTCCATTATTTTTCCAAGTTATGTTATCCTGTTTTTCAATTTAGTATTTTTCAAAATTATTTTTCCATATAATTGAATTCATTGCAAATGTGAAAATTAAAGTTACCAAACTTATCAATATAAGTCTTCAAAATCCTTTAAATAGATAATCTATTACTTTTATGTGCTTATGGACAAAAAATCATCGGCAACCTTAGTAAAAAAGTTTTGGTATATCTTCAGAATTTTGCATGCACAGGTATTTTCAACCTCTTTAATTCAGTACTTCTCAAACTTCCAATTGCGATCCTATATTCAATCTTAATTTTCAGCGCGCCCCCCTCCATACAATAACAATATATTGAGTTCAATAATACTATACTTAGATGCTAAAGCTACAATTAGAATTAAACCTCTTAAGGGCGTGTATAAACGTCTCGCTCAGCCAAAGAGTTATTCCCCTGGACGTATATATACGTCCTACCGAAGTACGATTGTTTCTGTGCACTGCCATTATAAAATCATTCCGAAGGCAATGGAATCTAATAAAAGGGATAGCGTTTACGAAAGATTTACTTATTTTTCAGAGGATTTTCTTATTTATTCTTTTTCCCTCCTCCCTCCAATACATCACATACGCACACCTACCTGGAAAACGGTGGCATTGGGGAGCGAATTGCGTAACTTTTAGTCAGCAGTTAAGGGATTAATCATAAACCGTACAAATTATTAAGATAAGTGTTAGTTTTTGTATATAATTTTGTATATGACAATCCCATGGGGTCAGTGGTATTTATTAAACTTGTTCTTAACTTAGTATTGCCAAATTAATTATAAAATACATTGTGCAGTACTGATGCATTTATAAGTGCATTATATCAGTGTAAATGTGTCTTTTATTTTTTATTATGTCAAAATTTATTTTGTTTGTTTATTTCGGTAAATTAGTAAATTTTTTAAGTAATTTTTAGTTTTCGATTTTTCAACAAGCTCACGCCCCCCTTGTAGAGTTACCACGCCCCAAGGGGGTGTGCCCACAGTTTGAGAAAAGGTGCCTTAGTTTTAAAATGTTCTCCAAATATGTGTTTTTTTAATTATCAAATAGTTTTTATATGCTTCTATTCAATGTTTACAGTGCCTTGCCAACAGTGGGGATGCCAACCCAAACAAAATGTTTTAAAAATTACAATATCCTTTATACCGTATTTATTAGGAATTTATAAGCCGCACTTTTTTCCCTATATTAATGCTACTGAAAATCGGCTGAGACTTAGTATCAAAGGCGAAAATTTGTTGAATGGGGAAAACTGAACATGATAGTGACGTTTAGAGCAATTACAGGTTCACATGCGTATTTAAAAGTTTTCAAAATTGGTAAAATAAATTAATTATTCACTTCTTATTAACCCCCATTTAGTTTTTCTTTTTTTAATTTCGTAAATAACAGATATAGATATACTATTTTTAAAGTGACCAAACGTCCTCCTTTAGGGAGGACAGTCCTCCTTTTATAGTTTCTGTCCTTCCTCGAAAAGTGCCCTCCTTTTTGTCCTCCTTTTGAATATTTTAAAATTAATCTGTTAATCTCTATTTTCAGCGATGAACCAAACATATTTCCAAAATGTCGAAGAATGGTATGAAACAAATATCACAGGAAATAACAATTTTCAATGGTACTTTTTGACTTCATCGCAAGTTAAATTGGGCAGATATAGAAAACTATGTTCGTTTTTTATCAAAAGAAATGCCTGAGATATTAAAACTGTTGAAAATCGTTTGTTTGATGAAAATGGAAGACTGAATGTGCATTTAATTTATAATAAATTGAAACAATTAGAACATCAACTTGCTGAAATTGATAAAAGATGTGTGGAAATACATAACCATTTCAAAAATGAACACATTCCATATAAAAATTTAGTTATTCTTTTTGAACTTACCTTTGTGCTGCCCTGGAACTAATGCAGCAGTTGAAAGAGTTTTTTTTTCAGTTGGTAATGATTTTTGTGAATTGACTAGTGAGAAATCAAAATTAAATGTTAATATTTTAGTTACAGTGCTTACCGTAAAATTCACTATGAAGAATATTTATTGCCCAAAATTTCCGATTTATTAAAAAATGATACGTTGACAAAGAAAAAATCATTCAATGGGGAAAATACTCGTTTAAGATAATAATTAAAAAGAATGTAAGCATAATTAGCGTATTTTTGTTTGAATTAATAAAACGTTTCATATATTTAAGTTGTAATTTTTTCTTAAATTTTTCGTCCTCCTTTTCATTGTAAGAAAAATGATAACCTTACTATTTAGCACTATTTTTTGTTTCATTTTTCTCGAAAACGTGTTGAAAATTTGAAGTGAGGCTTAGATTCGAATAAATACGGTAAATGTTTGATCAAGATCATTAGCAGTTTCCGTGGTGTTTCATTTTGAAGAGTAAGAGTACCATAAAGAATTATTTCCATCTATAAAAATAATTCCATTATGTGACAACAGACTTAGAAATAAGTAAGAAAAAATTACAGTGCATGTGATGAGCAGTACTCATAAATCGAAAATGAAACTTTTAAAAAAAAAATTAAACTTTGAAGATTTTGAAAATACGAAAGCACCAGGAAAAAAGTGAAAAATCAATTAGTTTTCTCAGAAAAATTATTACTCGACATAAAATACGCTTACGATTCTTATTTTGAATCTTTGCTGTAAAATAATTCGCTTTCATTAAAAAAAAATAGAAGATTTCGACAGGTAAAAGAGATTAGATCTCATTTTACTCGTGTTGCATGGTCGCTGAAAGTTTTAAAATATGCAATTTGTTTGTGTCTGTGGGAAAAAAAATATGCTTATTTTAGAATACATTTTAAATTATCTTGAAGGGATTTGCTTACTTAAAATCATTTTGTTTCATTCTAAAAAGATAAAGAAAGTAGTTTTCAATTTGCCTGAAAGTTCTTTTTGTTACGTTCTATTATTTTTAATATATTCTTTGAAATATTCGGAAAGGAATATTTTAATAAAAAAATTTTTGACACGCAGAATTCTCTAAGAAACGAAAAACATAATCTAAATTCATTATATGAACTTATTTTCAAATATAGTTAAGTTATTTCCACATATATATAAGCTTACTTTAAAGGTATTTAAAAGATTTCAAATTTATTAAAAGCTGGTTTCATTTTCTTCTTTTTATATTACCACAACTTGCATTACAATTATTCTTTATTTAAGCTTTTTTACACTTGCAGTGTTAAGTCATACATTCGTATTAAGTTTAGTGTTCGTTTGATTTAATTTACTTTTTTTTAATATTTATTATTTACTTTACTTAATCATACATGTCACTACCAATTAACTTGCTTTCATAATATTCTGAATTTGTTATTGTTTATATTAACATTAATCTTTACACACCATTTTTTAAAAATTTTTAATAACTTATATATTGATTCCATATTTTCTAAGTGTAATGCGCTGTTGTTATATTATTATTTATAAGTAATTTTTTCCCGGTAATATTTACTGTGATATCGTTTTTATCGGTTATTTAGAGAAAGATAAAATACTTTTTGATACCTTTGGATTATTTATACGACCATTTAGAATTTTGTACCAATTAGTTTTAGTAATTTAAAATTTTTCGCATTACTTTTACTGTACGAGTACTTTCTCTTCTAATTTTCATTCCAGCCAATATAGGCTATTAAAAAGAAAACATGGCAACTTAAAATTAATTTGATTGTATAATCTTATCACTATTAATTTTCTTGCTTTTTGCTTTACTTAAGTTAGACTTATTATAATTTAGTATATTGTACATATATATATTTATAGGATGAGTTTTGATTTAAATAAAATGTTTTATAACAATAACAATTGAATGCAGGATAAGTTCATATCTTTTTCGTCAATACGTCGTTTATTATAAAAAAAACCATACGATAATTATTACCAACATACAAAACTTAATATAAAACTCTGTTTATGTCTTCAGTATTCTAAATAAATTACACTGAAATGCGTTTAACGCGAAAAAACGCTGAAGATGAAATATCGGTTAACTCTAAATAATACAACGGTTTCAACAAACTACTTTGCATTTTTTCTCTTAAGACGAAACGCGAAAATCGTTTAACACGAAAATATTTCCCTTGTGGGAATGAACAAAGCATTGAAAATACTAGTTGTGCAGGCATGATTTAAGAGTTGTGTTTGAGATAGTTTCTGTAATATTGGATTGTCCTAGTATATCATCAGAAAAATTCGTTGCAGAAGATGATGATAATACGTCTACAGCCCCAATTATGGCAGACAAAGATACTTTCAATTTTTTTCAAAGCTCAAAAAATATCATTGATGCTCATTCGTATAAAGAAAACGGAATAAATAATGCAGCTCCTATTCCCATGTCATCTAAAATCAGGAGCACCATGAAAAGTATGCGCAATTATTTAGACGCACATTCCAATCGTGAAATGAATAACAAAATGGAACAATTTGTTGACAATTTGATGCTAAAGCAGATAATGCAAAAAAATATCAGATTATTTTCCAAAAACTAAATAGATATTTTGTTTTTCAAAGAAGTTGAAAATTTTGCATTAAATTTCATTAAGTTTTTGTGAATGTTTTTGTTTTATTGATTTTTATAAAATACATGCATATACATATCTATGTAAAAAAAATGTACTCCAATTCAATTTAATTTTGTGGAATTCTTCTGTTTTTCCTTTTTTCCAATATCTTTCAACACTAAAAAATATTTCAGTCTTCTTAGCTTCAAATTAAACGATTTTCACTGTATGTACAAAAATGGTCAGTTATCCGTCCCAAAAAGATTATAGAAAACAGCTTTTTTCCCCTCCCACATATTCGATCCGGAATCAACCAATATTTCATGGACTCTTCTGATCTTGTGATGTGGTTAATGAGCTGTACTTATATAATTACCGTATTTGAATACTTGTACTTTTCTATTTTAATATTTTCAATTGGGCTCTTCATTCTTTGAGTACTATATTACAGCGCTGCCCCTTACATACTCTGAAAAACATCGAAAAATTTTTTTTAAAAAATAAATAAAAATAGCAAATTGTTTATTATTTTAATTATTTTAAATGAGTTTATCAATATAATTGATTTCACTACTTATAATATTCCAGACACTGTATAATATTTTTACTTAAGGATCCGACTACATTCGGAAACCTGCTTAAAAACCCATAAATGGATATTTTTTTTGTATTTATGTCCAGATTAGAAAAATGTATGAAATTTTTTTAGGACATTATGCAAAAAAAAATTTTTTAAAATACAATACTTCAAAAAAAATTAAACAGAAAAACCCTTTTTTAAAAACGTTCTCCTTTTAAAAAATGCTTCTATAATAAAAATTTCTTTTGTGTGTGTGTGTGTTTTATAAAGTAAAAGGGGTTCTCCCGAGGGGTCTGAACTAGGATTTTTATAAAATTCGCCTTATTTTCAGAGTTAATATCAATTAAAACAATTATCGGCGTTTTTTTTCTAAAAATTTCTCTACTCTGTTGTAGTAAAATATGGATAAATCCACTTCTAAGTTGTATATTTCAAAAATTCTAGTTGAGCCTCTGTACAGAGGTCGAATTACAGGCAAAAATATTATTATTATAGAAACATTTTTATAAAAAAAGTTTCAAAATTTCATTCTATTTCGTTTTTGCAAAATAACCCCCTTTAAAAAATTTTTTTTTGTAATAATATTCTTAAAACAATTTTATATACTTTTTAAACAAATAACTAAATATCGTAAATATTATCCTTCTACGCTTTTGCAAAATCACGATTCTGCTTTCCCCAAAAAAAAGGAAACGTTTTTTTTTAAAAACCCATTCTATATTTAGAATGAATATATTTGAAACGGATGTCTCATTGCTTTGACAGAACTTAGTAAGTATGAGCTACAATAATTATGCATCACAATTTTGAAGATAAAATATTAATTTTCCAAATTAACAATATCTTGTTTGTATTTCCTTTAAAACTCTAAATCGATGCGATGCTATTAATTGAGTGTAAGTATTTAGAAAAATTAAAAATTAGTGAAATATAATTAATTTATTAACAAGAAAAAAAAAACGATTAAGTTAATGCAGTCGGCAAAATATGCCCAAGTTTCTTCTCTCAGCTCAATATAGCAATACACTTATATCAAACATATTACTTATACTACCGTTTGCTATTCCTTAGCCACGAGCACTCAACAACTTGACGATGCATGAAATTATAATTGGAATTTTGGAACTAATGCTTAGAAACTCTTTAATTTACTTTGCAAACTGAAAGAGTAGAACTAAAATCAGACAGTTTATAAACACGGCACAGTGATTTAAGATGCCAACTTGGCGTAAATTAAAAGTTCCAACATTTCTTATTTCTACTATCTGTTCATTCAATCTCTCATCTATTTAAATAAGGTATGCGAACTTTCTCTTAAATTATCTACCATGGTATCGAATTGAGGGAGTGACTCAGTAATTAAAGAACAGACAGAGTTTGGCATTCGAAGACTTATTGCGTTAAGAAGCATTTACTTTGTTGCTGGAATACCGTAAATTACTGCAACCCGTAATTTGCAGTGAAAGAGTGTGGGTAAAATCTCAGAAACTATTTGTGGGTTCAGGTCAGGAAACGAATCGAATGAAGTTGCCTAACAATAAGACGAAAAGAATAACAGAACAACATGTTTGTATTCTCACAGTTAAGAGGACATGATGCTATTTTTGAAATTATACAGTCGGACCGCGATTTAACGAATTCATTGGTATCGATCATTTTGTTCGTTAAATCTGGGTTGTTCTTTATATTGTGGCTAAAAAAAATGCATTTACCTTCTGGAAATTCTACAATAAGCAACTACACAAAAATATCCATATTTAGAAATCTTACAGTTTTTATTTAACAGCTAAAAATACTGTTAGTGAATTATTATGAGTCAAGTTAATTTGAAATTTTAATATACTGACCAATAGATATTCGAAAATTTTTTTGCTTCCTGACTCGAACGAGTTCTTTTTTTCCTATTTAATGCAGAGAAGAAAATACTGCGTCATTTACATCTTGCTGTATAAGGTAGGTTTTTACAGTTTTCAAAGAATGTAAAGCATTGGAAAATGTTACAGATTTGGTAAGAGTTTCATTATAAATTTCTGCATCAGAATCGCTATTCACTGATTCGAACAAATCAACAGTTTCATGAACTTTAGTTGCATATATAGCTAGTCCACACATAATCAAAAATCCAATTTTTTAACACAAACTATATAATAAATTTTTTTTCCAACTGTTGAAATAATTCGCTAATTCGGGGTTTTTTATTATTCATTAAATAGGGTTTTTTGCCTTCATTTTAATCGGGGATAGAGAAAAATTCCGTAAAATCGTGAAATTCGTTAAATATGAGTTCGTTAAATCGGGTCCGACTGTATACCCCTTTAAGTCCCAGTCCGCACGTTCGTGCTGGAACACTCCATATTCCAGGGGGTAGCAAAAATTATTATTACTTTTCTATTGTCACTGGGGTGAGTATAGTGTTAATAATAAAAATAACAAAAGATAAAAATATTTTGGGTCTTAAAAGGATAAGAATATCTAACCCGCACGATCGTGCCACTTCGGATTTAAAGGGATATATATCTGTGATTTAATATTTATCACAATTTTCGAGGATTTACCCCCTATATATATAATAATATGTATATATATATATATATATATATATATATATATATATATATATATATATATATATATATATATATATATATATATATATATATATATATATATATATATATATATATATGTATGTACACTGGTGTGCAAAACTTAAGCAACAATGTAAAATTTAGCAGATAGCCATGAAATTGCAGAAAAGGAGGTCTGGAAGTCAGTAGAGGGAACTTACGTAGTCAGTAGAAACGTCATGCGTATGCAAATATCAGGAACAAAACGTCAGAAGCGATGTAGCGTACGCAAAACGCGTATTGATGTCGGCGGCGCTGCTTAACGGTAGAATGAAATGAAGGACGGAGACGCAATTGCCATATTTATACTTGCAAGTGCCGGTAGGTCAGTTCGTGAGAAATATGGCTAGAAGAAATCATCTGGATGACTTCACTTATCCCAGTAACATCAAGGAAAGACATCGTTACGGTGAAGTCCTGGAGTTCTTGCCTGGGTTGGCATTATGCTGAACGGCGGAACTAGGCTTCCATTTTCGACAGAGGGTCTGTAGCCGGGGATCGCTATTGTGAGGGAGGTACTTCTTCCCCATCTGCACATCTTTTCGAGGTGCCATTGTGGCCCAGACTTCATCTTTATGGATGACAATGCACTGCCACATCGCACTCTTGCTGTTGAGGAGCTGCTGGAAAGTGAAGAAGATATCACTCGAATGGATTGGCCAGCGTGCTCCTTTAGATTTAAATTCTATCGAACATGAATTTGGGATGCTTTGGGGGAGACGTATTGCCACACGCTCACACCATCGGAGTACAACCAACAACTCAAACAGATGTTGATTGAGGAATGGCCACTTCTACCTCAAGTATTTGCACCAGCTGGTTCTGAGTATGCGGAACGGTGCAAAGCAACCATTGTAGTAAGGGGGAGGGGCATATACAATATTAAGGAACATCTGCTTGTTGTTCTTCCTGTTGAATAGACAATCATGAGTCACGATACTATGCGTTCAATAAAGCTTGTTTTTGTTTGATTCCATACCGTATGCGTTGTATTCCTTTTTCCGCGCCGATGCTTTCGTCATCCTTTACGTACATAAATACTCTCCCTCATTTCAAATTTCATGTCTCTCCAGATGATTTTCGTGAAGTTATGGCAATAAACCCACCTGTTGCTTAAGTTTTGCACACCAGTGTATATATATATATATGTGTGTGTGTATAATGTAAGGCATTTTTTGTGCTAAAAATTTCAGAAAAGCTAACCATTTATTTTTTTAAAGAAACATTTTAAAATTCATATAGGGATTTTAAAATTCTACTTCTTCCTATAATAACTGACTTACGCGCATGAAATCTGATTTACAAGTATGTCGTAATATGTAAAACAAAAGTTGGTATGTGTTTCATGAGAACATGATGGGAATTCGTAAGATAATTTTTAAACAAAAAAACATATTGAAAATTCCTTGGCAAATATATAAATTCCGAATTCAACTATTTGTTAAAAATAAGTATTGCTTTGATTCAAAAATGCATACCAACCTTTGTTACATGTATTAATAACAATAAAAGAATATATCAAACCATTTTACACAACAGAGAAAAAACCCATAGCATTAAAAATGAAGAAACTAATTAATTTTTCTCCCCAGATATATCACTTTAAAGTTTTTATTTGCTACTGGGATATGAATAAAAGCGATAATAAAAGTTATCAAAACTCTGGATTCTTTTTAACTTACAGCTTTCAAGTTTTGTGAGATAATAGAAAAATATAAAACGAATAATTTAATCTAAGAGAAAAAAAAGTTTATTTGATATTTTAACTATCTTTTATCAACTGATTTGTATTGTGCCCATTTTTAAATCATTTCGGTGGCAATTGAAATGATACGGATGTCTTGATAGTTAGGTGAAAAAAAGTATGTATATACTGTTAAAATATAACTAAGGAAAAACGAAGTAATATTTTTGTGTTATATATCTGGAAAAAAAAAAGATCACGTAAAATTATAAACAGTTGTAGAATATTTTATGAAAATAAAAAAATCTTGATTAGAAGCAAAATGTTTTCTAAAGCGATAAGTTTTATTATTTTGTCCGATATATAAATATTTAAGTCAAAAATATAGATAAAAAATTGAGTAAAACAAAAGCAAGCATCAAATACGCGTAAAATCATATAATATGTCACTCGAATATACATGTTCCTCTACATATTTCAGACAATTTGACCAGATTAATATTGTTACGAATGTTGCGTAATCAATGCTTGAAACAGTGTAAATAATTTGCATCTGGATACTTAATATATTAATATTATTTTCTGTTCCATTTATTTTAAGATAAAAATTTAATATTTGCAAGTAACGCTGTCCTTACATTATAACGGTGTTTCAATCGAAACTTGGCGATACAGCCAAGATAACATCATTTTTGGCGACTAAATTTGGCGAGTCGGCACCAATTTTGGTGACTTGGCTATCATATGGAAGCTACTGGAAGCCATTAAAAATAAAATCTATGACAAAAGTGGGTTTTCGAAAATAATAGTGGCTCGCTGAAACAGAATCAGTATTACTTTGACTGTTGAAGAGTCATTAACGATTAGTTGCTTGTAAATAACTTTTACGTACGTATACTTTTAGACGCTGATAGTTGTTTCTGAGCTCTGCGGAAGGTCTGAAAACCTTCTGAGACTTATTGTGCGAATTTTAAGGCTGTATCCTGTATTTTCAAGAATTGTTTTTCAACAATACATTTTCACCATTCTTTCACACACAGAACTATTTTATTATTTAAACTAATTGCAAAAAATCCACGCACCCTGATTTATGTAGCAATATTGTAGAATAATACAAATTTATAAAACCAGCTTAAAACTATCTTTGAAAAATATGAAACGAAATCAAGTCGTATATGCTAGATTTCAGCATTTTTAAGTAGAATTTGTTTGCCCATTTGGTTTTTCTTATAAATTGGATTCGAAATAGTTAATTGAAAGTTCTCACAAAAAATCGATTAATTTTCTTGACAAATATGAAAGAAAAAAATCCTCTTCAATTGCTGAATTTAATGTTTATCATTCATTAGCAAAATGTTTTTTACATTAACTCTTGTTTGTCAGACTTTCTTTTCTGTGTACTTTAAGAAAAGTTTTCATCTCCCTTTTTTAATGTGATTGACGAAAAGGAATGATTAGAAAAATTGGTGTTTGTTATGATGGAAATAACTTTTTTTTTTTAAAAAAAAAAAGGTTTTTTGTTGCTTTTCAAGTTTCTAGACATGGACATTTAAATGAAAAGAATAATTCGCTTTTAATAATTTTCTAAGCCACAACTTTTTATCACATCATTTTTATAAAATTACTTTTTAATTCTCTTCATATTTTTTATTCTTACATTAAATGATCAGTTTCTTTGATAAAATGATGAATTTCGGTTTTAATATATTTTAAC
Source organism: Trichonephila inaurata madagascariensis (assembly GCA_019973955.1). NCBI lineage: Eukaryota > Metazoa > Arthropoda > Arachnida > Araneae > Nephilidae > Trichonephila > Trichonephila inaurata. The sequence goes on along the minus strand of BMAV01024677.1, from coordinate 311,523 downwards.
CCTTTACAAGTCCGTTTTTTTTCAAGTAATATTATGTTAAAATATTTTTGGGATTGAGTATGATTTATAAAAAGAAATTCTCCTTTAGCTTGTTATTTAAAATTATTTGATTCTTAAGACTATTTTTTGGGTATGAAATATGTTTCCCATCGCTCACTGGGAGCTATTCAAATCTTATATTTTGCATTTCTGTTTGTATGCATTATATTTTATTTAATTATATTTTATTGTAAATTACATTTTAAAGTATAATTCGTAGATAGTAAAATACATTCAAGGAAATATAAGTTAGGTACATTTTGTATTCAAGCTTTAAAGAATTTATACATATTACTGTCCATGAAATTTTTCAGAATTAAGTAATAAAAAATAAAAAAAGTCAATTCCTACTTAGGCCAACAAAGAAAAATTTTATTTTAGCTACTTTTTTATAAAATAATTACAATTAATATACATATGTACATACATATGACAAAATAGAAAGCGATTTTCCTTACAATTTTCCATTTTCCTTTCTATATATGTTCTTGAGCTATTTTTTTGTTTCTTACTATTGATTCATTAATTAAATTTAATTATTCTAATAAAATAGTACAGTAAAAAAGAAATCACATTCTCAGAAATTAGGCATTCCCAGGTGGGATTCGAACCCACGACCTTTGGATTAGAAGTCCATTGAGCAACATGGACACAGCGAACGATTTTCCTTTTTATATATGCTGTTGGACTATTATTTTAGTTTGTTACTATTTATTCATTTTTTAATTTAACTAATGAATTAATATTTGAGAAACTGTATTAACATCAAGTAGCTACTATGTTTAAAGAATTGTATTTGAACTTGAGTGGGTGGATAGGAAGTATTTTATTTACAATTGAAAATTTGATCAAGATATATATGAATATATAGGAAGAATATGAACTAATAATAGGATTTGAAAAAGGGATAGGCACATAGTGAGACCTTGCAAGCCATACAAACGTATCTTGTCCTCAGGTGCTTTAGTAGAGCGTATCTACAGGGTGTCGCAATATTATAAAGACAAACTTTAAGTGAAAGTTCCGTTCCACAAGGATTCCGATATTTGCGTAGCAACCCAGGATCATAACGTCTTCGTTCGGTGCTAGGGGGGCGTTGTTCACAATAGCATTTAAGGAAACAGACCTGCATTACCGCAATCATTTGAGCTGTCATCACCTACGGAGGAGCATGAAAGAATTTTACGAACAGCTTGCTGGCAGATATGCAGTTAATTTACGAATTGGCAGAAGGAAATGCGCAAGCAGCAGAAAGATTGTATCGCGAAAAGTACGCGCGAAGATGGGCCGGACGGTCAGATGTTTACTAATTTCCATCACTATTTGTGTGAATAGGGATCTTACGAAGTAATAGGCATAGTGAAGGTGGCCCACGAATGACTCGAACTTCCAGCATAGAACAATATGTGGTGGATACCATTTGAAGGAATCCGAGTACCAGCGTACGAGTCGTCGCTGCTACCTTAGGAGGATCTCGGAAAAGTGTTTCTCGTGTTTTCAACGGGAAGGTAAATCATTACACTCATACCATCTTCAAAGAGTTCCACCACAAATTGTGAAGAAAATTATCAAACATCTGACGGCCGGCCTATCTTTGTGGGTACCTTTCGTGATACAATCTTTCTTCTGCTTGTACGTTTCCTTCTGCCAATTCGTAAATCAGGTGCATATCTGGTGTTCGTAAAACTGTTCTAAGCTCCTCTTTTGACGATTACAGCTCAAATGACTGCGGTGATGCAGGTCCTTTCCTTAGATGTTCTTGTGTGTGAAAAACGCCACTTTGCACCGAATGAAGACATTTCTAACCTTGGGTTGCTATGTAAATCTGAATGCTTTGATGTCCCCTATCTCCCCTTAAAGTTTGTTCCAATACTCCTGGGACACCCTGCATATGTTTTTTATCAAGTTGACATAGGGTCACCAACTTTAGTCAATCGTATGCCATCTGGAACAATTCAGATATCAGTTGTCGTGATAGCTAAACTGCTAACTGCATAAATCATACGTGTGAAAATAGCTCCCTATGGACGTTTAAAGGTTAATCAAATTGGTGGTGATTGGCTGATGACATCGTCTGTTGATACTGGGAGGCCCAGCGTCAAATAGTCAAGAATCCAAGCACGGGCGTTGGATAAATAAATAATTACCATGGCTTTTTTTATAAAAGGTTAATGAACTTTCAAATTTTTTTTATATATTTTTATCTTGTATATTTCTTATTTTGAATATTCGGAGTTTATTTAAAAGAAAGATAGAGATAACGAAAATAAAATCGTAAGACAATATTTCGTTTTCGTTATTCACAGAAACATTGTTTTCAGAGAATTACAATAAAATTAGCAAGAAGTTTTTATGTAGATTATACGAAGTTAATGAGATAACTTAAAGATTAATACAATTGATTGAGAAACTTTATAACTATACTAGACGAGGTAATTTTTAAGTTTCAATGAATAAACGTAACAATGATAGAGATATCTTTATTTGAGAAACTTTTACATTAATTTCATGCATTTGATACAAAAGGAGAATTCTTATTTGGTTTGATTTCATTGAGAAGCTGAACGTGAAGTGAATATTTAAAGATATTGCGACTCGATTTGTTTAAAATGTGAAAGAACGCTCAGCATACAAAATTAATGTTTCTTCATCTCGAAAACAGTAGTCGCTTCAAAGGTTGTAAGTACAAATGTCTCATTATGTACCATGAACTCCAATGTAATTCGATTTTAAGTAAAAGACTGCTTGCGGTTATGTATTTTATTTACATGTTTTTATTATATAACTGATCCACATACTGGTTTACCAGGGCTTATCACACTTAGCTTTTATACAAGACATTTTTCACTGTCGCGTATAATTAATAATAATTATAAGTACAGTTAAAATAATATGTAATATACAATTGTGTATATTATTTTATTATAATTATCTTTATTATATCATTATCATTATAAATAGTAGGTGATAGTTTTATATTGTTCACTTTTATAATATAATTTGATTTCCTTTCTCCTTGTGTTTTTTGAGTCTCTTAAGAGAATTGGTATTTAAATACAAGGTGAGTCAGAAAATTATTTTCCCCTGTCGATTGTGGTCAGAGTTGTGTACGAAAGTCGAAATGTAGAATGAGACATTAAAGTTAAGACATAACTCTATTTTTCTACATAAGTACCAAGTACATTGAGACATTTGTCATACCGCTTAATAAGCTTCAAAAAGCTCTCCCGGAAAAACTCAGGGCTTTGCATACGGAAGAAGAGTTTGCATATTTATTTCGTAAATTAGAGGATTTTTTTTTAATTTCATAAATTAAAAAATATATACATATATATATATATATATATATATATATATATATAATAGCAATAAGAAGCATCAATAATTTTTAATAGTTTTTACTTTTTACTCAAACATTTTCGTATACCTCTTTTTTATCTTTTAATTGGATGATTTCTTACAGACTTTTTTTTTTAGTTCTGATTTTTACAGATTTTTTTTTTTTTCATCTTTCATTTTGCTTTCAATGTTTTTGTCTCTTTTAAATACACTTTTTTTTCCCTTTCAAAATACTTCCTCTGCTTATCTTTTTAATGTTTTCTTTTTCTTTTTAATTTTTCTTTAACTGTCTTTCAATCAAAAGATTTGTAAAAAAAGTGCATATTTTCAACACTTTTTTTTTAACCTTTTTCTTATATTGTTCCTTTTGAGTTCTTTTTAGCAAATATTTAGTTTTTAAATTTTTATAAATCTGATATAACCCTTATAATCTTTAATAGTATTTAACTTGCTGGTCATTTATCATTTGAAATTATGTTCAGAACACTTCGATCCGTTATTTAAAATATCCAAGTCTTATTTTTCACTCAGAAATTTAAGCTGACTTTGCAGCATAATTAATTTAGGCAAACATTATTGAATAACTCATGTGTATCTGAATTACTCATTGAACACTTATACTTCAATTAACAATGCAATATACTTAAAAATTAAATATTTTTCTCACCGTTTTTCTTATCTGACTTTATTTTATGTAAAACAGTTTTCATTTAATGATAATTTTCCTTTCTATAAAATGATTTATTTAAAATAATCATGAATGTAACAAACCTTTTGAATACTGGATGAATACCAATGATGCACCTGATTTTAAAAAATCATATTTTCAAAAGTACTGCATAATATGTGCAAGCGTTTCGATCATATGATTTTTTTAAAAAAAATAGGGTCCATCAGTTGTACTCACCTTCTATTAAATCGGAAATATTTTATTATCATACAACACATAAAATGAAAGCATGGAATATATTCTAAGAGTAAGTTATTGTAGAATAACTTATTCTCCGTTATTTCTTACATTTCTTAAAGTTACTTATGCAAAATAGAAATATTCTTTTCTATCTGATCTGAATAGACAATTTATAGATATGATTCATCATAATAACTTTTAAAATTTTTCTTTTTCGGACATTGTCTAATCACTTATTTCCCTCGATAAAGATAAATATATTTTTAAGAAGTACTTTTATTAAATTTGTAAAACATTTTCTTCCGAGTTAAATTGCTTTCAAGATTGATAAAGTCACAAATTTTACAGAGGCCAAACATAATTCTTGCTACTTAAGGTATTCGACTACTTGCGACATTTTTTCGAAAAAAAAAAAAGAGATGGAAATTTGTTTGTGGTTTTCAGATTTATTTAGCACATTGTAAGAAAAATAAGCTAAAATTAAGAAGAGAAAAAGAAATTATTTTTGCTAAAATGGGAAAAAATTGGTAAAAATTTACAAAAAATTACATAAATGGGACCCACTCTGTACAAAAAGTTTATGAACAAGTTCTCAAATTTTCAATTTTAAGGTGTCCGACTACGCTCGGAAACATGATTTTGCAAAAGCGTATAAATGGATACTATTTATGATATTTAGTGTCACTTAGATTGAAAAATGTATATAAAATTGTTTTAAGAATAGTATTACTATAAAAAATTATTTAAGTACAATATTTTGACAAAAAAATGAACATTGAATGACCCATTTTACAAATATTCTCCTTTTGTGAAAAATGCTTCTATTATAATAATAAATCGCCTGTGTATATAGCTCAGACCTCCGTACAGAGGCTCAACTAGAATTTTGAAATATATCTTAGAAAGTGGGTTTATCCATGTTTTACGACAACAGAGGGGAGAAATTTTAAGAAGAAAAGGCCCATAATTATATTTTCAATGAGTTGTAACTCTGAAAATAATGTGAATTTTTCAAAATTCATAGTTGATCCTTTGTACAGAGGTCTGAGCTACATACAGGCAAAATATTATTGTAATAGAAACTTTTTTCAAAGGAGGACATTTTGAAAAAAGGTTATTCTAAGTTAATGTTTTGTCGAAATATTGTATTTAAATAATTTTTTTTTGTCAAAATGTCCTTAAAACAATTTTATACATGTATTATAATCTAAATGACACTAAATATCATGAAAATTGTTCATTTATGTGCTTTTTTAAAATCACGGTTCCGAACGTAGTCGGATACCTTAATGTGTTACTTAGTATTCATTTTTGAAATGACCTTCAGATAAGAGATATTTTTATTTTTACAAGAACTAGAGCACTTTATCTTAGTTATATGAAATTGCTTAAAAACAGTGACTATAATGGACTGTAAATTTTTTAATAAATCAGAGATTGATAAAGTAGTCGGATACCTTAATTCAGTGATAAATGCATTTTTTTTTATCTTGCAAGCCTTGGTACATATTGTGTATCTCTTTCACTTATTTCTTGTATTAGTAGGATTTGTATGGATATAATTATTATCTGAAAGAGTTTAAAAATAAAATGCAGTTGAAAACAAGATAAAAATCAAAATTTCTTAGAGATGAGTTATATTACATATGAATGTATTACACATTTGTCACAAAAAAGGTTAAATTATATTGATAGTGTTCCTTTTATAAAAACAACCATTTTAAAAAGTCTAGAAAAATTAAATGTGAAAAATAAAATAAATTGAAATATATATATATATATATATAAAACAAGAAATCTTTCATAACTATTAATTTATTTTATTCAAAAAATTTTCATACACTATTCAGAATCGAAGGACTTTTTTAAAAGATTTCATTATTTGTCTTGGTTTTTTAGTTTCAATCAATTCATTTAATCATTAATTTCATATAAATTCACGTAAATCCATAAATCACATTAAAAAATGTATTTTGCGCATTATAAATGCATTTTTAAATTTCTGTATTTATATTTATCTAATATATTTGTCTAACATTTTTTTAGGAATCTTTGTTTTAGTAGGATTAATTATCCTTTTTTAATAAGGATACAGAGGAAAATTAATTAGGCGCAGTTATATTATCATACATATTTCCTATTTTTGTATGAAAAATATTTTCATTAATAATTGATATTATTAGTTATATATATACTCCGCATATATAATTTATAATGGATTTTATTAATATAATGCATTATCAATATAATTAATGAAAATTATGATATATCTAAATAACAACAAAATATACTTTTAAAATATGAAGAGAATTTTTTTATATTAAAGTAATTTAAAGATAATTGGCTTGTTTCTTCGAATGGACTTAACTGCAATTTTCTTTATTTACTAATTGTTCAAAATTATTCTAAATAATTAGTTTTTCTCTAAATTTGTTATTTGGGGTAAACAAAAAAGAAAATAATGATTATTTTACGAAAAGCTAATATTTATACTGAAATATTTCGAGACTTAATTGCAAAATTTTTTGCTAAATTTATCGTTTGTAAAAATATAACTACTTATTAAATATATCAACATTACTAGAATAACATAAATAAAATAACAATATAATGAACAGTAAGATAATGAATTCCTGTGTAGGAAATAAAAGTTACAAATATTAGAACATTACTTTTCAGTTATACAAACGTATTTGTCTACGAACTGAAAAAATTAGTCTTTTCAAGAAGTCTTCTAAGAGTTCCATTCGAAAGAATTGCAAATACTTTCCCTTTGAAGAAAGAGTGTAGAAAAAACTTTTACATTCCTTTTCCAGAATATCCGTTTTACCACTTTCTCCGTTTGTAAAGTTTTAACGATTTCTTTTATCTTTTGACTAATTAGTATTTATTCGCTGCTGCAAGATATCGTGAAAATAATTTGCAATTTAACGTAAATAAAATAAAAACATTTACAGATAAAAGCCAAAGGAAGAGTTAATTATATCATTACGGTGGTATTAATAAAATGAAAGGAAACACACATAAAAGTGATGTATGGTAAGGCAAGTGAATTAAAAGAAAAAAATTCTACTAGACCTATAATTTAATAAATTGAGTTATTAATCATTGTTTTTAATTTAAGGAATTGAAAGGAAAAAATCAATTTATTGGAAACATTCGCATATATAATTGGAAGGACTGAAAATGTTTTGTAGAATAACCTCTTGATGGAAACTCATTATTGGATTTTATTTCCCGATTATTTTTAGAAACTCTAATTAAAATTGCCAATAATTAAATGAGTTTTTTTTCTGAATTTTTTATATATAAACTGTGCAATATTTCGAATTTATTTATCTGATGACTTAATTAACCAAAGACTACTTATGAAAAATATTTTTGAATAAGTTTTACTCGTTCATGGACAAAACCATATAAATTCTCTACATGCTGTTTTATGATAAGCTAGAGTAGCAAGATGTTCAAGAAAGTATTATATGTATTATTCTCAGTGAATATAATTGTAAGATATTTATAGTATATTTTATTATGCTCATTATTATATAGTATATGAGTGCTATTTTAAAGTAATTTTAAATATTTTTTTAAAAGTTTATTTTCAATACGAAGGTTTTTTTTAATAATAATGGGTGGTTTCAAATAAGAATTATTGACTATAATTTTGTATAATTTGTTGCAATACAACATATTTTCCTTAAAATATTTCAAAAATAAAGTAATATAGATTGCATTTAAAGGCTAGTGGCAAGGGGGAGCGTATCGCGCTTCCACACCATAGATCCGGGGTTCTATACCCGGGCTGGGCAAGGTCGACTCTCCTTTCATCCCTTCAGTGGGTCAATAAATGAGTACCAAGCTTGCTTGGAGACTAAACACTGGGGGTTTCACGATAGATTGACCACCTAACCGGAACATCTTCTCATGCTCCTCAGGTTCTAAGGTTACGAATACTGAGGTGGGCACAGTAGGCCTTGGCTCTCATGGACTGTTACGCCACTGAGAGTTTAGTTAGATTACATTTATTTCAACAAAACATAAATGTAAGGCTGTGTATATAATAGATTACCTTTATTTACAATTTTTCTATTCCGCCTTAAATTAGACAAAAAAAATATCTACAAGAGGATAATAAATGGGCTAATAAATAGCCGTTTGTGACGAGTTCTATTCATGACCCTTCAACTAATCCTCTTGGGGAAACAATTCTTTAACTAAAATTTTAGTTTAAAAACAACTTTCCGCAGAGATGACTTGATTTTATGCAAATGTAAATGCTATTTAAACCCCGACATTGATGTGTGAGGTTAATCACCAAATTTCGAAGTAGTAGAAAGTGAATTGCGACTAGGAAGTCGTGTGGCTTGAAGTTAACACATTCATCTTTTAATCCACTCTGAGTTGCGGAAGGAAATAGTGGTGGATCTATACCAAGCTATCGTTGTTCGAGAAGGACGTATAAGGGACTCCTACCACAGTTAGATCTTTTTGAATAATCTCATAAGTTAGGTTAAGAATAAGGATTTAAGATTGCTCCTAAGGTTAAACAATAAAGTTGTAAATCAGTCGTAAAGGTTTAGATCTAAAATAAGAGTATCTGTTTTTAAAATCATGCCTGCTTCTTCTCCGAACCCACTTGCACCTGCAACCTTCGGATCGCGACAATTTAAAATAAGTTTTTTTTTTGCTGTTAGTTAATATTTATCCTATTACTGTACAAAGTAATCTAATATTTTCGATAATATATCTATCATTTTACTCAAATAATATTACTCAAATTTTTGGAAAGTAAAGGAAACTTTTTTTTTATGGATTGTTTGCAGCAAATTATATTATAACAGATTATGTTTAAGTAGATCAAACATAATAATTGTAATTTATTAGGATATTTGTGTGTTAATTGATAAATATCCTAATTAAACATTACATGCTTTGTAATGCAATAGAAAACAAAGGTTGTCTCCCTTTTCCCGCTACAAAGCTTGCCCGAAACTGAAAATTTATCCTTAATTTTGAATAACTGTACTTACGGTTATACTCACTCTGACATCAATATCTATCCACCAATAAGAAAGAACTTTAAAGTAGACGGGAACTTTGGTACTTTCTCAAACTGGCAAGTATCCTTGAGTCTTTTGATGGAAGACACTGTTGATCGTGTGCGTGATTCATTTTCTAGGAGTCCTAATAAGTCTATTAGGCAAACCAGTAACGACATTCATTCCATTCGGTTCGAACACGTCACTGTACACGCGTGACTGATTTAAATTACTATCGCGTTCACATTTTTACTATTGAAGTAAGCGTAAAAAGTATATCGTTTGTGATTGCCGAATAATGCACGCACGTGCGGCCGATCGGACTAGACCCAAATAATTTCGGAGAGTTTTTCAATCCACGGATGAACAGTCTGATGGGTAGTTCCGTAATAATAATCCATTACTTTTGGATGCTTTAAGCCCGGACACCCTGTATATTTCAATATATAACTTTTATCTATATTATATAAATTCTACAATCCATTTTCTATGTCAGTATAGAAAACAAAATATGCACCATATTTTACATTTTATTTAAGAAAAAAATGGATAAATTCAAAAATAAGTAAATCGTAAAATTTTCTGTATTTTGGTTTTTTCTTCCGTAAGCACACACACACACACATAAAGCTAAAGTATTACTTTTTTCTCATTCAAACACGTATTCTGGAGCCTGAGATCTATGATTTAAGGTATCCGACTACGTTCGAAACCATGATTTTGCAAAACTATTCAAACGAATACTTTATTTTTAATATTTAGTGTCACTTAAATTAGAATACGCGTATATAGTTGTTTTAAGAATATATTTATAATAAAAAATAATTTAAACACAATATTTTGGAGAAAAATTAGCTTAGAATGACTTATTTTTAAAACTCCTTCTCCTCTATCCGACTACGTTCGGAACCATGATTTTAAAAAAGGCGCATAAATGGATAACTTTCATGCTATTCACATGAAATTCATTCATATTCATGCTCTGAAAAATTCACATTATTTTCAGAGTTACAACCATTTGAAATAATAATTGGCGTTTTTTACTTAAAATTTCTCCCCTCTGTTGTCGTAAAACATGGATAAACCTACTTCTAAGTTATATATTTCAAAAACTCTAGTTGAGCCTCTGTACAGAGGTCTGAGCTATATACGGGCAAAATATTATTATAATAGAAGCATTTTTCGTAAAAGAAGAATATTTTGAAACTGGGTCATTCTACTTTCATTTTTTGTCAAAATAGTGTACTTAAATAATTTTTTATAGTAATACTATTCTTAAAACAATTTTATATACATTTTCTAATCTAAGTGACACTAAATATCATAAATATTATCCATTTATACGCTTTTGCAAAATCATGGTTCCGAACGTAATCGGATACCTTAAAAATATTTCTATAATAATAATATTTTGTGTTTGCTTATATATAGTTAAGACTTCTCCAGAGAGCCTGAACTAGGATTTTGGAAAAATTCTCATTAATTTCAGAATTACTACAAATGGAAATAATTATAGGTGTATTTTTATTAAAATTCCTAAATTTAGATGTATTAAAATATGGATAAATCCATTTCTAAATTATATATTTCAAGCATCTAGTTCAAGCTCTATATAGAGGTCTGAACTATATATAGGAAAAATATCATTAGTATAGAGGCATTTTTCATAAGATAATGTTTTGAAAATGGGTAAATCTAAGTTCATTTTTTGTCAAAATATTGCATTTAAGCAGTTTTTTTTATTGTAATAATATTCTTAGATCCATTTTATACGTGTATTATATTCCAAATGACACTAAATATTAATATATATATATATATATATATATATATTCGTTTGTACGCTTTTACAAAATCACGCTTCCGAGAACGTAGTCGAATACCTTAATATCACGCGGAAAGACAATCATTTAGGCAAAGTGTTGCTGCAGAAGCCATTGAACATTAAATAATCAGTGTAACTCAATGAAAGAAACGATCGGTTTCAAACACCCCGTTTCCTTCCGGGTAAATCAAAGAGAAGAAAGAGTCTTTTTTCTTCCATTTGTTGATTTTTCCCTTTACATTTCACGCACATGTCAGTTAGTAGGTTTCCCTAACAAGGGAATTTCCTTGTTATTTTTGTGAAGAATTGAAGCGTTTGACTTAGTTACAAGGATACAAAAATTGATTGGTTTATAAATTATTTTGCATGAACAAAATTAATTTTCCGTTAATAAAAGATTTATCTATATATATAAAAAAGGCTAAATTGTCTTTCTTTTCAATAAAAAAATTCGACGTAAAACAAATTACTAATTACTTTTGGACTATTGTTACTTTACGAAATGAGAATTTTTTGGTCACACAGTAATTAATTAAAGTCGTTCCTTTTTTTTTTTTTTTTAGAAAATATCTTATTATTCTTTATGCTTCAGTATTCCTAGTGCAAAATATCGAAAAAAGAATGCTTTTTTAATTAACTCTTAATAAAAATTGTACTTTAAATATTAACAGATACCAATAAGTATCTGATTTAGAATACATAAAATTAGTTTTTTAAACACGTTTTCTAACTAAAACCTTTTTTCCATTTTTTTTTGTTCAGAATTTTATATATTTTTCAAGTTGAGTGCACACTATATTAATAATTCTTCTCATTGATAGATATTAAATAAATAATACCTTTCTGACGATAATATGGAAGTTACTAAATATAAATAATGTACCGTAAAAAATCTGACGGATAATGCGCACCCCCTTTTTTACAAAGAAACTTAAATATACGTGTGCAACGCTCTTATGTTTTTAAGTCATTTATTCGAGATATTATTCCAAGCTTTAGAAAAAATAGTATACTTCTAGAACTATGACCGCTTTTCATATAGAATGCGCGTCATTTCTTTTAAATAAAAAGTATTTCGATTTATATAGAAGTATAATTTTTGTATGTTATTGTTAAAGCTTTCATCGGCGCTTACACGCACCCTTTATTTCGATCTTATTTTTTGTGTTAAAAGGGCGAGTTATATGCCAGATTTTAAAGTTGATAAAATTTCTTAAATTCTTTTATTCATATTCTCTCAATGGTTTTGTGTATAATATATACATTTTAAGGTTTGATCATTCTATACTCGGATCGTACCATGGATGTTGCTACGGTAGTGGCTCACGCCTTTGGAAAAATTTGATTATATCTTTATGTTTTGTTAATACCACTTTTGCATTTTGTCATACACAGCAACAACAACAAGGTTTGATAGTCTTGGTATAGTCTTAATACAAATTATTTGATACGCTTTCTGTTACATTCATGCTTACAAGAATGGATATGATTTCTTTAGGAAATCCTCCAAGAATATTCTCTTTTTTAGCCCTCTTATTTTCGAGCTTACTTTCAGAACTAACTGAGAATCAGCTTTATCAGCTTAATGTGTTTCCTATTACATAAATCTAATTTAGTTCGGCATAAAATATGTCTGCGTACATCGATTTAAGTGGTATTTCTGTAACCGCGTTAGTTAATGGTCAACGTGTTATGAGGTTGAACCCTGGTAATCGCAACCATGGTGAAAGGAGAGAGAGAGAGAGAGAATTATACGTAAATATTCTTCAATATTTGAATTAACAAAAGATGACCCTGTTGTTGAATTATTTTTATGCCTAACATCAATAAAGCTATCTCTTGGTACCGGGCAGAGTTTTAAGAAAATGTGAATGTGCAAATATGTGGGTTTGTGTCGCAAAAACCAATTGTTACGCATTTCAAAGTGTCTCCAAATTTTAGATTGCACTAATAAGTAAGCATAATTTTATCATATGTTTCGTAAATTCATTTTCTCTTTGTTGTAATAATATGTTAAACCGTTTGATTCTTTGTATTATAGTTTTTCAGTTGATTCTATCAACTAATGTGTTGTTTGTTCGATTGTATTAACTTGGTTCTGTAAGTATCGCACAATTAATAAACAACACTTAATTTAAGCGTACAGAAATGTTTCTATTGTTCCACCAAAGATCATATTTTCACTTAAACGAGTGTCTATTAAGTAATGTGCGCATTAACGAGTGTCTAGTAGGTAATGTGCAGGTTATCTAGGTGCCGTATCTACTTCAACTAAGTCGCACTATTTTTCCGGTGTTAATGCTACTGAAAATCAGGTGCACCTTAGAATGGAAGGCAAAACATTTGTTGAATTGCGGAACTTGAGTTTCCATTTCTTTCAAATGAAAAAATGTAACCATCCATTCTGGCCACTCACATAGATGACATTCCATTCCGCAGTTTATCTCCAGTATTCAGTCTATCCCAAATATCGTTGCCTGCTCTTATTTAGGAAATTTTTTTCTATATACGCTTCCATTTATAATCCCCTGAACATCAAATTTATAGGTAATAGTATCAAAACGAGTTCACTATGACGCAAGTATGAATAGGGAGGCAATTTTAAATGCAGAATAAAACGGAAAAAGAGCAGCGGTGACTTAAAATTTGACACGAATGAAGCAAATATACGTCGATGGCGAAAAAAATTAAATAATTTCTGTTTATAAATGCTCAACAGCCTTTAATAATTCTCTTAAATTCTTTTAAAAAACGGTTGCATAACAAATGCATTGGATGGCACAGAAGACGATAACGTGTGGAAAATGGCGACACCGACACTAATCCCTTAGTCAGTGGTGACAATGGGAGTGACGAATAATTTTCAAAATATGATACTGACGGTTTAGTTGATGTATGCTTTTGAAAGCTTTTAATGCTGGTAAAATAAATTTATTAATTTTTTTATTATTTCTCATTAAGAAGGTCTAGCACATAAATTTTTGAAAAATTTTTGATTTTCACTTTATTATATTTTCTAAAAGCTGAAATATTTCTGTTTAAAATGATATATAATCTGAAGAAATATGATAATTAGAAGTATATTTTTTTTTAAATAAAGCTATTCCTTGCCACGCATCAAATGAGCGCTGCTAGGAGCACCCTTATTTTCCTTTAAATAAGTTTCTCATGAGCGCGCATCCATATGATGTTCAAGTGGGAAAATTTGACTGAATTGGGCTTATCCAAAAGTGTATGAGTACACATCTTTTGGATCTTAAAAGCGAAACAGAGAAAAAAATTTAAGTGATGGAAAAAGCCTAAGTGGTCATAACCGACTCACCAACATTTTAATAAAAAAATTCAACGATATATAATAGTCTAATTAGAAATAATATCAATGATCTACACAGCATGAAAACTGCTGCTTGGGCTATTTATTTTCATCTTCTGTCTTCAAACGAGAGCCCTCAACATGAACTGCGTCCCGCAGGTATAAATGCATGGTGCTAGTTTCAAAAGACAGAAACTGAATGCAACGAAAGGCACTAAAATCATAAAAACATATACTCGTGCTATATTAAATGAAGCCAATTTTTAGAGATCTAGGTGAACCTATATTATGAAGAAAATGTTTACATGGAAAGACTCATATTTTAAATGTGTCAGTTAAAAACACTCTGTAGTCAGTGTTTTCAAGATCTACATTTGTGGAATTAAAAACTCTAAAAAATTAGGGGTAAATATGGCTATTGTACTGTTCAATATGAGTCATGTAGCAAAATTAATGATCTTAAAACATTCTAATATTGAACCAAGTTATAACTGTGTCATGCTTCAAAAAAATTGATGCAAGTAGGATTCGTGTAGCCCAACGAAAGTATCTTGAGATCCCCAAAAAAGGCAAAATTGTTAAAAATAATGAAAAAAAAAAAAATAGAAGAATCTTTTGTATAATCAGAGAGTAAAAAAAAGTATCATATGATTCTGGAAAGAACTAAAAAAGTAAATGATCAAAAAATTACAAAAATTTTTACTCTAAAGCCTGTTTTCTCAAACTGTAATATTTTTAACATTACATTTTGGGGTTTTATGTACTTTTCTAAAAAACTACCCATCATATAATTCTCAAAATTTCAGTGAGAAGACTTTTAACATGTTTACACATTTTAATAGAGGGAATTAGATATCTCTTGCAAACTCTTTTAGCTAAAGCTTCTTTAAACAAAATTTTAGGGGAAAAATTAAACAATTTTTAAAAATTTCATAAAGACAAAAACCTTTGTTAAAATGTTATTACTAGTACGCATAACCTACTGTAAAAATCTTATCCATGAGAAAGAAGTTTCTGAGAAAAAGGTACATAAATTTACACAATTTAACATGGACTTCTATGAACGTGCCGCACCCCCTTAAAATATTTTAAAAAATTTCTTAAGTATCGGATATTGATGGACCTTTTACACAGTTTATATTTTCTCAAAAAGGGGGTGCAGCAACATTTTTTTATAAAGACTTTTAAGAATTTGGGTTGAGGCTTAGAATTGATGTTGGTTTAGATTCGAAGAAAAATTGGTAATTTGCAGGTTATCTAGATAATTTGAGAAGTTGAACACAATTTTCCCCACTTTAACTGATAGCCCTAGTTAATGTGCAGATTACCTAGCAAATCTGTCTATTAACTGATTTCTGCCCTTTAGCGGTAACACATATATTCTGAGGGCGTTCTTACATAAAGTTAAACAGAAGACTGTTATGGAGTTCTTTTCTTTCGCAGTGTTTAATATATTCCCTTTGAGAATTTTTCACTCTTCCGAAAACCAAGATTAAACAATTTGAGAACCTCAGTCCTAAAGAACCCAATCCTTATTTGAGTGAAATGCAGACATTAAACAAATCTATTAAATAAACATAACATATATTTTCCCTCTCTCTCTTTCTTCACATTGCAGTCAAAATAACAATTTTATTTATTTTCTAGGCTATTTTTTCCAAGGAGAAGTACGTTATAAATCTCTATAGTTTTTTCACTCCTGTTATAATACATGTCATAAATCAATATAGACAGAGATCCTTTCTTTTTTGAACAACGGGAAAGAATAAATGATTTTGAAGTACAAAGTTCAAGGGATGGTTGACAGATTCCGATGAATTTCGTCTTGTCAAAACGCACTGTAAGAAGTTTGATAAATTAGCTACTACTCTATTTTCTGTTAATCTAACATCAATCATTCTCAGTATTGCATTAATCGAGAGAGATGAAAGAAAGAGAGTGCCATGGAAGTGTTGCTGTATTCGAAAACTCACTTTCCTTTTTAAGAGCTATTAGTTCTGAAAAAGGAACAAAAATGAGTCCTTGTACAACTGAATTTTAGATCCTCCAGAAAAGAGATTTTTTTAAGAAAACTAAAATTCCTACAATAGTTTTTAAATACCATATGCAATTTTTCTAAGACCTCGTACATGATGTTTTCATGTGAAAAGGCTTGTTTTCATGATGTTTCAACGTATAATAATGCAGCGATATTAACAAGTACTTTTTAAATAATAGTGGATAATGGTAGCTGAAGAAGAGAAGTTTTAAAACATGGGCCAGCTGGGTTCGTCCTAGGAATTGCAATACCGGGATACCGAATATCTGTATTTTGAGCCATTTGTACAATTTCGCAATACCGGTCTTGACAAGTTTAAATATCATTTTTTCGGTATTTATTAGAATTTTTTTTAAACTGTCTCCACTATATGTTCAAGGATTGCCAATATAGCAAAATAGTATACTTCTTTGTTTTCATGTCTCCCTAACGAGCGAAATTAATTAGAATGTTAATATAAAGTTGCGTCGTACACTCAAGAGAAGTGATAAAATATGTGAATCATCTAAGGACGCGAGCCAAAACTTTCCTATTACAGTTCAGAGTGATACTGCACACGTGCAGCATTTGTAGTCTGATATTTGTATCAGTGAAAAACAAGGTTTTAATTGTGAAGAAAGTGCGTAATACTTCAATATCTTTTTAAATTGATAAGTTTGTTATTCACATTGTCTTTGCATATCATACTTTATGTTTCAAAACATTTTTCAGATTCATTATATATAATATGTACTCATAAAACTCCATAATAAGAATAATAATAAATTATGTCGGAGAGATTCTAATTTATTAACAGCTATTGCAAAAATAAGTTTGATGTTACAATCACTGAAAGAACAGCACACCTCACTATCTGAAGAATTAAAGTTCGCCACACGTGACTAAACATGTTGACTCTTGCTTTTAAGCAACAATTTTAATTTAGCTTAAAAAGATTTAGACAAATGCCAGCAGCTTCGTATGGCGAGGCAAAATTTATTTGACTGGGTAAATGGCATGTTGAAGTCCGTAACTCGTCTAATCCATCGGTGAGGAGATGTTCATCGAGGTAATCTCGCACGTTGAGTGACCTGTGGGGTGGTGCACCATCCAATGGTAGAATGAAGTTGTCAATTCTGCAGCTGTGTCATCAACCATAGAATTAACGTATTGTTCCGTTACAGTTTGCTAAATTCGCCGCCACTTCGACTGACTAATCACATAACCAGCATGGTATTGCCTTTGTAACTTCCTATGCATGCAAGGGTGAAACACAAACTTGAGTACATCTACCTTACTATTCGCTGAGGTGGTGTGTACCTTTGAATGCTACTGTTTTACAGCATCCGGAAAGTGTATACTTTATGAATTACTCAGTGTTGTTGCAGAAAGAATTAAAGTCATGGAAAATATCTTCGAAACATACGCAGAGTGCTCGGAAAATATTCGGTCAAATCGCGAAGTATAATGAAGAATGCAAATAAAGCTTCTTCCTTAGAATATGTGCACAGAAATAGGTAACATCTTGCAATGTCATAATGCAATATTCAGACTTTTACATTGCTTATGACTCATTTTATATCGCTCGCTTATATTTATTAAGAATATAGGGTTACGGTTGAAAACGGGTGATCGTATAATAAAGTGATGTTGTGGAGAATTAGACAACCACCTGATTTTTAAAAACTTATTTGACAATCTCTGTGGAAATAAAAAAGAGCAAATCTCTAGATCAAATAAAAAATTTCGTGCTCCTTTTGTCGGTCGATCTTTTGAGGACCTATTATAAAACAGAACTTGTTAAAATATGCTTATTACATCTCATTTCTTAGTTTTACACCTCAGATATTTATTAGAAACCATTTCCAAAGCATACTTTCAAACTCATACGTTTTTTGTACTAAAAATCTCTATCCTCATTCTTTCAACACTGATGAGATAAATTAAGAGAATGTGCCTATTTTATAGAATTGCAAGAAAAAAAACTGAACTGAATGAAAAACAACTGCTTCTAGATAAAAATGTAAATCTTGTGCGGCAAATGCGTAATTGTGCACGTGTGTGTAAGGGGAGTCAGAAGAAAGTCGTGTCAGTTAAGACGTATTTCGTTCGCCAGCACACCTCGGCGAATTTCTAGGTATTATTTTGAAGCAATCGGTTCAATTCAAATTGTAACAGTAAGAATGAGCAACCACTAACATTTAGATGAGGGAATGAGGTGGCAAATTGTGGGGAGGCTAGAAGCAGGCCAATGTCAAGTCCAGATTTGTACAGAGTTCAATTTAACGTTCAGCGTCGTGTGTAACTTATGGAAACATTTCAAAGATACTGAATCCATAGAGAGAAAGCCTGGGCGAGGTCATCTAAGAACCACGATGGCCAGAGAAGATCCCCATCTGTTGATTATAGCGAAGCGTAACAGAGGGCAACAGCTTTCAGCTCTCTCGTTACTTGTATGCGGTCACAGGAACCTGTGTATCAAGGGTGACTGTTTCAAAAAGACTTTATGAGAAAGGGTTGTTTGCCAGAAGACCTACTGTTTGCGTCCGGCTCACGGGAGAGTCCGCTTAGCATGATATAGACATCATAGAGATTGGAGAATGGATCAATAGACAACTGTTCTGTTCACCGATGAGTCCCGTTTCAGCCTAAACACTGATTCTCGCCGTACGATCCTGGAGAGAACCAGGGACCCACTACCTACCCTCCAATTTTCGCGAAATCTACAATTATGGCAGAGGAGGTTTAATGATCTGGGCATGCATCATGTTGGATGGCCGTACACTTCTTCATGTCTTTCAAAGAGGCCCTGTGACTGATATCAGGTATAGGGATGAGGTCTTGGATGCCTATATTCTTCTTTTCGGGGTTGCATATGGCCTTGAGTTTATTTTGATGGACGATAACGAGAGGCCACACAGAGCTCTTCTGGTTGACGAATTTCTAGTGAGAATATTCGTCGTATGGATTGATTAGCCAGGTCTTCAGACCTCAACCCTTTAGAGAATGTCTGGGACGCTCTGGGACGGGCTATTGCAACTCAAAACCCCCTTCCGAGAACCTTCCAGGAAATGAAAACAGCTTTTCTGAACGAGTGGGACCAATTGCCACAAGAACTGATCACGCTGCGAGTCCTGTATAGCTGTAAGAGGGGGCTATACCCCCTATTAACCCATTTCTACTGTTTATTCTGCAACCACTGTTTCATACATTCCAACTCCAACGAGTGTTACGTACGATCATGCGTGCTTATTGCAATTGTTTAATGGTTATTTGATTTGTATTGTATCAATGTATGTACATATCACATTTCATTAAAATCGGTCCAGTAGTTCTAGAGATAATGGATCAAGTCTAAAGAATCTCTTAATTTCTTACACCAGTGTGTCAAATATATAAGTATTGATAGAAGGAATAAGGATAAATATTTTATATCACATATATATGTTTATTTTGTTTTAAGTTGCTTTGTATGTATGTTTAATTTATCGCAGAAATCATTACCTGAATTTGCATGCAGCTTACAATTGTTGTTCTTTTCATGTTCCAGAAATTTCTGTTCGAGACCATCTCGTAGAGTGGCAGATATTAAGCAATGTGAAAGCAAACAGGCTACAAACATGTCTTCTTGCGCTGACAGTGGACGGGGAGAATCAACGCCTGGAGATACTGATAAAATAGAGAACGAGACTAAAGTAAGGGTATTTGCAATTCTTTAAATTTACTTAGCTAGAAAAATAATTAAGCATAAGAAAAACGAATGAATGACTTTAACACATATATTCTGTTCACCTAATTAATATATATACTATCCCTGATTATAGGATATTCTAGTATTTCTCTCTGAACTTAGTCATAGAAAATCGGTATCCCTTCCCAGGTTGGTGGTATTAGTATCAAGTGGATCCCTTCCCAGGTTGGGGTGAACGGTAACAAGACTACCGATACACTTGCAAGAAATGGATGTGATCTTATCATAAACTCTGCAGATCTAAGCCCTTTCGAAATCTACGCCCTCCATTAAAGTAAATTACTATCCACGTTGCGCCTCCCACTAGATCATAACTAGTACGCTGATAGACGCCCACGACATTTTCTACAGTGCAGTGGCCCCATTGCTCTCCAAAAAGCTTTGACGAGGTTTAGAAGTGAACAGTTGAGATCTATATGAAGTTCCAGAATGTGGAAAGATTTTTTCTACGTGTTCCCTCTCTGCCAACCCTTCTCACCTTCTTGCTTGTTTGGGTGTCTCCTGGAGGTATTTGATGGCTGAGCAGTAGGGGATTTTTGAACTATTTATGCGATGAGATCTTTTGGACCTGGTGTAAGCTTTCCTATAAAAGTGGGATAAGCAACAACGACAAGGTGTACTAGTTTTACTCTACAATAACAACTAGCACTGAAATTGAAATGATATATTTTTCTTTGCACAAGACAGATGAAAGGAATCGTTTGCTACTTTTGATTGATAGTTATGTTAGTGTCAAGTTTTTGTTCTCCTTAAGTTCAGTTTTTCTAAGCCCAGCATATAAAGTTGCTGGAGGCATTGAAAATAGCTGTCGGTGACATGCTTTTAAAATTAAAAATATTAATGTACTTATGAAAATCCAGTTTGACAATGATATTCTTTGATTAATGCCGTTGTATATATCTTTTTACTTTTCTAAAAAGTATTAAATTATCCCAATGATAGAAGTATACGTAATTAAGTGACATTAAAATTCAGGTGATGGAAACTAAAATATTTTTTGTTCGTTATAAATGTAACAGCAAGCATTACAATATAATTAAAGTATTTAGGTTCAACAATATTTTTAAAAAATTCTGTCAAAATTTTATTAATTTCTTACTGATCCCAGAAAAATGTCGCTTATAAAAATATTTCAGGGGAAAGACTTGGATATCATATTTTTATGTTTTTAAAATAATTGATAATATTCAGTGCGTTGGATAGACACACAGTATATACAATGCCCTGTATGCAACATGTATATAATGCTAAAGGAATCTTCAAAATCAAATTAATTATGTAATGTTATCTGAAATTAATAGTAATCTGTAATCTCTTTTTATGAATGTGTTATACATAATTTTTTGAAATATAAAAAATAATAAAAGAAAAATATAAAATGAAAATATTCATATTTGATCATTATTGAGTTAAATTTAAGATTCATAAAAAAGTGATCTATAAGATATACAATATTGTAGAAAATATTCATGTTTGATGAATTAATATATTAATCACACCAATTGTAGCTTAATTCTTTTGCACTTTATATATCGAGAGTTAGTAATATTTTTTTATTTAATGGAAAACTTTAAAAGAAAATGTGTGTTTAGTTCTGGTAATACTAAAGTAATATTAAAATTTTATCCCATTTTAAAAACTGTGAAGTTTGAAATTCTTTGCTTTGAATAATAAATAATAATAATATCATTTAAAATATTCCAACATAGCATCTACTACTAAATAAAAATAAAAGTCACCAAGGAACAGCTATTACACTCACAAAAATATACTAGGATCTTATAAGCATGCTGAATCGGTAAACATACTTTCAGACAAAGCATAAAATGGTTCGAATATCTTATGCATATTTGCATAATAAAGCATCTGAAGTATTTGCTGAACACAATATAAAATTCTTTTGGTTCTTGTAAAATCTTATTAAAAGTGAGCAACTCTGAAACAGGAAACATGATAATTACTGCTGCCATTTGGCAGCTCAGAAAACTAACTTTTCAGAGATATATTTGCTCATACTTCAAATTATTTCTCTCTTGAAAGTATATTTTAATCATTCTATACCTTAAATTTTCGAATATTTATTTTATCATTACTAATAAATCACATGTGAAAATTGTACATATTTTTTGATACCCTAGATTAACAGTTTACTTTTCTTTAGATTTTGATATTTAGAACTTTTGGTATAAAAATTGATTAAAATTCTAATTTTTCCCCTGATTGATACTTATAGAATTACTTCAGACACCATTTCATAAAACAAAGATAAAAATGTATGTCACGTTTTTACGTAACTTAAATCATTTTTTTTTTTTTTTTGTACAGAGAGGATATTTTTCAGGGTTGCAATCTTTGAAGGATGGAGGAGACTTTCTTTTATTTTAAAAACCACATTTTATTTAATACACACAAAACAAACAGCGACGAAGTAAAAAAAAAAATCCACGCGGGTACTACAGCGCAACACAAAAAACTATTTGTTCGCTCTGGAAATTTCAGCTTTTATAGGTTTTACCAACTGGAAGCTTTAAAATCATATGATATCCGAAAAAGACTTTGGTGATTGGCCTAAATGCGTGGATGATGTAAGATTGAATCATCTAACTTTAAAAACGCTAACGTGGTAGCTCTTAGGAGAGAGTTGTGCTTATTTCCAGTTAGGCGGGTAACCAAAAAATTAATTATCACGTGGGGTCTTTGAGAGCTCAAGACTATTGCTGAATAAAATCCCTCTAGAGACAATTTTAGTGGATTATTACACGCATGTTATCAAATAATACTTAAAAGGAATTACTCGTGGAAAATATTTTGTTCTCTATGATAATCAGTTTAAATACTTTATTTCTTTAGTTATTTATAAATCCGAATGATAAGTAACATAACAGACTACTTTACTGTTCTTTACGCCTATCCTCCTTATAAAAAATTAAGTTACGTTTTTTTATTTTTTTTTATTTCATAATGTTTGTCTATTAGTCTGATGTGTGTCTCTAAGTTGTAACTGAGGAAAAAAGAAAATAGTGCCGAGTTCTATAAAAGCAATTGAATGTAATTCAAAGAAAAAAAAATTGGGTAGGTAAAGAGGAAATAAAAAGGTTTTGCAATCATGTTTGCTAAGAAATATTTATTCTTTGAAAAAAAACCCTGTTCGTAAATATTTCCATTTATCCTTTTTAAACACGATAATATTAACCCTCATCTTGCCTAAAAGCTTCTACTTTTCTCATAAGTATACTTTATAGTACTGATATAAGAATTCACAAAATTCTGTTAGCGATTATACGGTCCTTTTCCGTTTCGCCGGCGCAAATCTCGCCAAGCAGGCTTTATTGCCGACAACACACAATAAGCACATAAAAATTTTCGTTAGTTCTCATCGGTTTTTCATCTTTTTCTGATGTATTATGAAAAAGTCGTTACTGATAAGAAAAGACCGTCACTTGTTTTGTAAATGTGGGAGTAAAAATTTATCAGCGAACAACTTTATGGCCTGAGCTGGCGAAACAGAAAAGTACCGATTATACAGAGTGTCCGGCTAAAAGTATCCAAAAGTAATGGCTTATTATTACGGAACTACCCATCAGAATGCAATAAACTGTTCAGCCATGGGCTGAAAAATCTCCTAGATTTTTGGGGTCTATCCCGATCGGCCGCACTGAGGTGCATTATACGGCAATCGCAGACGATAAACTTGTAACACTGGCTTTCTTAATACATATGTGGACGCCACAGTAAAAAGTGCAGTGCGTACTTCGAAAAACGGAATATAAATCAGTCCCGCGTGTACAGCGATATGTTTGAACAGAATGGAATGTCGATCCTCCGATATCAAAATCTATCCACCAGTGGGAATGAACTTTAAATGAGACTGGTATCTCAAACTGCAAATATCCTTAAATATTCGTGATAGAAGACACTGTTGATCGTGGGCGTGATTCAGTTTGTACGAGTCCTGATAAGTCTATTAGACAAATCAGTAACGACATTCATTCCATTTTGTTCGAACACGTCGCTGTACACGCGTTACTGATTTAAATTCCGTTAACCAAAGTACGCACTGCACCTAATACTGTCGCGTCTACATCTTTACTAATGAAGTCAGTGTAAAAAAATTATCGTCTGCAATTGCCAAACAATGCGAGCTCGTGTGGCCGATCGGACTAGACCCAAAAATTCTCGGAAAGCTGCTCAACACATGGATGAGCAGTTTGTTATATTCTTTGGGTAAAATTATAATAATAAGCGATTAATTTTGGATACTTTTAGCCCCAGCACCCTGTAGTTGTTGTAGGAGTATAAATTCCTAATAACTAGTAAAATAAATATCTTTTCAAATATAATAATAATGATAGTAATTTAATATAGCATATAAATATTTTTTTTCTGTTAAAATCTATTCTATTCAAATAAAATACTAATACCAATATAACATTATGAATCATTAAGTTTTTTAGATAAGTTTCTGTCAATTCATGAAAGGTTACAGCAATGTAAATTTAAATCACAGTGTATGAAATAATTAAAACATTTCAATAATTTAGCAAGATTATTTAATCATTTTATTTTTCTTGATTCTTAAATTTAAAATGCATTAAAAATTACGATTGCGAGGGGGAAAAAAATGTAAGAGTTACATTACGAAAAAAAAAAATTCTAAGTAGCTTCTAAAGTTGACGGAAGTTTACTTCATGATTTACTATTTGTAAAAGAATGTATGCACTCTGATACTTTTTGATAACTAGATACTGAAAGTAATAAATTTAAGATTAAAAAACTAATTAATTTATTAATGTACCTAATGTTTGTTTTGATAACTAAATTTAATCAATGGAAGATATTAAGTTTTTAAAAAGATAATTATGAAATGAAAATGGAGGAATGAATGGATGAGTCTGGATTTAGATTAAGTGTACTCATACATTTTAGTCGTAAAATATGTATTTTCACATATTTTGACGTAAAAATATCCAATTGAGTTACTTAAAAATCAGTGTACCTGAATTTAAAGTTTACTTTTTGATTTTTAGAATATAGTTAAAATAAATGGAACTACATAACCTACTAATATGTAATTAGACACTTGTGATAAAAGATATAAACAATATTTATTCATATTCAATAGTTTGTAGAGATTCTACCTGAGACTATTACAGCCTTAACCCTCTGAGGCATACTTTCCACAAGTGTATGGATGATGAACGATGGTATTTCCTTCCACTTAGCTTGGAAAAGACATGCGAGTTCTTTCATCTATTTCGGACGGTTGCTTCACCCCTTAATTTGGCGATCCAACTCGCCCCAGATGTTTTCTATTTTATTATTTAAGTCTGGACTCTGGGCAAGAGCCAGTCTAGTCGATTCCTACCATTATCCTCATACAAATCCATAGTGGACCTTGCTACATGACAAGTGGCGTTGTCATCCTGGAAGTAATGATAATCCAACCCCCGTAAAATTTCGATTGCGTAGGAGAAACATTTATGTCTAGAATAGTTCAGTAGGATTCGGCGTTGAGCTTGCCAAAAATTAGGATCAAGGGTCCAGTCTATTCCACGAGAGGCATGATCGAACCATAATTCCAACTCCTCCAAACTTTGATGTAGGCACAATGTATTCTGACAAGAGGCATTCTCCAGGCATACGCGAAACCCGGACATTGTCATACGATTGGTAGAGATTGAATCTTGATTCATCACTGTAGAAAACCTGTTTCCACTCCTCTATGGTCCAAATTCGAAGTGCCTTGCACCAGCTCAACGGAACAACGTGGTTGAATTCTGTAATCATAGGTTTATGGGTGGTAGCACGACAATAGAAAACAAGAAAATGTGCTTCCTGGTGTATGGTAATTATCGAAAAAAAAGAGCAGGATGCTCGTTAGAACTCCTGGAGTATGTGATGCATCGGTTTGGTACAATAAATCCGAATTTCTTTGGACAGCACTCATAGGTTTCTATCTTTTCATTTCTCAGTTCTGTCAAGTCGAAGCACATTACTGCAGTCACCACTCACCTTTTCATTTTTTAATCACAGAAGGGCAATGAAAATGTGGTTAAACTTGCGAAAGAAGTTATATAGAAATATTAGTAATGACAACTTTGTCAACATTACTTTATTAGACGCAAATGCTGTCACAAATTTCGAATTGAGAGAGAAGTCTATTCCTGTAAAGCATCAAATCTGTAATATAAGTGGAGACCACTTTATAACAAAGACTATTGCTAGGCTAAGAGCAGGTCATCACAGAGGAATGTTGATAGGGGTGGTAGAAGACCTTTTAGGAATTGTGATAACTGTTTATATGCAAAGCTAATACCTGCTCATATTTTTGACTGTCCATCTATTCTTGATGCTCTACAAGAAATATGGGTACTCTTTTCTTCAACAAATCTCTATGTAGACAATATTGAGTAGATTTCCAGAACAGTCATCTGGGCCCATGGTACTATTTGATTTGGTCACGTCATGGATACGAAATCATCGTTATCATCACAAAAGCCACTGTCGATTTTGTAATATTTAACTCCCTAGATATGTCCCTTAAGAATCGGTCATTTCTATGATATCCAGCAATTATGCTCTTCTCGAAGACTGTTAGATCTGAATTTCGGGGCATCTTTCATCAGACTAATGTCAATGCTGTTTCCAACGTGATAATCAAGCACACAAGGCATGGCGTAGATCAGGACCTCAGATTTGCCTGAATATCTAAATATTTATTGGTAGATAATATATATTTTCTATATTTTTAATGAGTGAAAAAAATGTGTTTGTACTACGAAAAGATTAATAAAAAATATGATCATGTGATTAAAACATGATAAATGTATATATTTGAAATTTATAGTTTTTAAAATTGTGCAATAAATTATTTCCTTAAGGGAATTCAGTAGTCTAAAATTCTTCAGAATATCGATTTTGATATTTTCAAAATCTTCAATTCATAACCTTTCCAGTGATATAACATTTTTTTATATTTTATGAATTAGAAGTATGTCAAAATGACTTTCAAAAAATAATCAGCTGGCATGTCACACCCACTTTGACAGATAAAAAACAAAGCACCAAGCTTTTGAATCTGAGTAGCACCTTCAAAGCCTCAAATGGTTTTATTTATTCATGAGTAATTGACAGTAGAGTAACTGAAAGAGTAACTGCTAAGTCTGTTTATTTGCTTCTAGAGCAAAGTTTGCATGCATTTCGTAGAATTTAATAAAAGTATTTTTTTTGGATATTATTGCAAATCTAACAAAAATAATGTAAAGAAATAATGAGCAAAAGAAAGAAAATTTACGATTTGAATGTGAGTTTCCTTCTTTGAAAAAAAACATATGCATTGAAGCATTTTAACTTCATGTTTATGATGTGGTTTGCTCTTTTAATACTGGCGATATATCAAAATTAAAGAATGTATCAAAATTAGGAAGTAGAACCTGGTGAATAAACTGTAATTGCCACGTAATGTCTCGATATGATAAGTCTAATGAAGACAATATGTGCATTTTTTGCTTAATCAAAAGATTAGGGAAAAAGTCCAAAAATAAAAAGGAGATAATATTTTAAAAAATCAGGCAAAAATAGGGCAGGATTTTTGATGAGGTAAGATTGCTTACAAACATTACTGTTTCCTAAAATTATATTTTTAAAATGGGTATAAAAAATGAAGTTTTTCTAACTCTACTGTATGAATACACTGCAAGCTTACATACTATGTTCTTATGTACACTTATGCAAACTAAAGTGAGATTTTTGAAATATTACAAAAACATTTAGCTAAAGAGCACCCGTCGTGACAAAAAGTGAAAATTTTTAATAAATTTGTAGCGATGCTCAGTAAAAGTGTGTTTTGAAAAAATGAACGATATATTGGAAAAATCTCATTCAGTATAAATATAAATGTCTATTTATTGTACAGACAAGTTTTTAAGCTGTAGTATTCAAAAGTTTCTCAATTAAGGGTAGATAAAAATAGCTCAAATGTGATGCACTTTGTCGTTGCACGCGAAACTTGTTATATACATAAAAATACATAAATTCAATGCTTAAAAACATAAAAATAGTTTTATTTTGGCTGTTTTAGAAATAATTTGTCCAGTTTAGAGAAACTTTTCAATTCTGAAACTTTTTGAAGTTGTGTTTCCTTGTGAACATACAAAGCCTAATGAAAACTTTCGAAAGTTCGTGTAATCATGTATTCCCAACTGTTATCACAAAATGCATTGTAAAACCATATTGATACATTTTCACATTACATTAATGATGCTTTATGGTCAACTTTGATGTAAGTAGTGCCGGTTCCTCAAGATTGTGAAGCGTGCCCCCCTTTGGAGGCGTGACAACTCTACGGAGGGCGGGCGCGAGCACATTCAAATGTTGAAAACAAAAGATTATTTAAAAAAATTATTAATTTACTGAAAGTAAGCAAACAAAATACATTCTGGCATAATAAAAAATAAAATACACATTTACACTGATGAACTACACTTACAAATGTATTGGTGCAACTCAGTGCATTTTATAATTAATTTAACAAAACACTAAATTAATGGGCTAAGTTAATATAAGTTAATTTATCCATGGGCTTTTCATATACAAAATTATATACACAATTTAACACTTATCATAATAATTTGTATAGCTTATAATTAAGCCCTTAATTGCCGATTAAAAGTTACGCGATTCGCTTCCCAATGCCAACTGTTTTCCACTAAGAGTATTGTAATGGGAGGGGGGCAAGGAATTAAGAAGCAAATAATCTGAAATGAGTAAATCCTTCGCAAATATTGTCAAGATCCTTTTATTGCATTTCAAAGCCTTCGGAATAATTTCATGGATAGCAGTGCACAGAAAAGTTCCTACTTCGGAAAGACGTATATATAAGTCCGGAGAAACTAACGTTTTGGCTGAGCGAGACATTTATATATGTCGGTGGAACTTAAGAGGTTAAGTCGTTTCGTAGTCTTAGCTTCAATGTATAGTATCACTTAACTCATCACATTGTTATTGTATGTGGGCGGCGCGAGGGAAATTATGATTGTGAATATTGGTCGCGAATATCGAAACTTAGAGAAGCACTCGGGTAATGCATCAAAGGTGAAAATTCTTCAAAGATTGATTCAGAATCGGAGAAAAATGTTACGAAATATCGCGTTAGACAAAAATTGAAAAATGCTATGTATGTATTTTCTGGACAATTTAAGTTCAATAGGAAACAAAAAAGTTTTAAAATAAATTTAGAAGAAGCCAATGTTTAATAAAATTGGACAACTATATGATGTAAATCATAATTTTTGTGATAAAGTTACATTTTATACTAAAATTTCGATTTTCTCAAAATGAACTTTTTAAAACTGCGTGTGTACTTTTTATCAGAATCTTCTGTTTGAATGTTCCTGCAATTTCTCACTCATATTACTGATACGTAACTATATACACTGAAGTGAGCGTTTTGAAATATTCTAAAAATATTGGGCTAGGGATCAGATATAGTAACGAAAAATGACAATTTTCAAAATAATTTATAAGTGATTCTAAGTAAAAGTATGTTTTTGAAAATAAAATAAATAATATATATTTGAAAGATCTCACTTCAGTATAAGTTTAAAAGTATAATTAATATACAGACAAAATTTAAAGTCTTTATATTTAACAGTTTCAGAGAAAAAGCTCAATTTATCATTGTCGGTATAGGGGGTACCGACTCGTCTTAATAGTCTCAAAGCAGATTGATTTAAAATCGGAAATTTTATTTAACTAAAATTGTTGTAAAAATTTATAATCCTATACACTCGGAACTATGCAGTTGTATGTAATAGAGAAACAAATATAATAAAATTGAATTATTTTCTTCAAACGATGCTGTAATTTGAAACATTTGATGCTAAATATTCGAACACAACTACTCAACCAATCCCAACTCCTAAAATATATCACTACCAGAGATTTTATAAATAATGTGAGTAATTTAGTAATAATTTCAGAGAACGAATTTAATATTAATATTATTTTAAAAAGAGAAAACTACATTTTATAACGGACCTAGATATTGCCACATAATATAGAATCCATTAAAATATATCGCTTCCTTTTCGTTTTGATAAAGTTTTCTTACTCTTGTCTTAGGTTAAAAATATTAATCTTACTGCAGTCTTATTTAATATAAAGGAATAAAAAAAATTTCAAACAGAAATTCTTAAAATGAACACTATTCTCTTTATAGCAGAATAAAATGCTATGATACTTCATTCTCTTTTATTATCTTATGTTGCCCCTGGGAATATATTGCTGCCAGATTTAGTTTTTCTATTTCTATCTTTTGGGAAAAGAATTTTCTGAAGTCTAACTTTTTCAGTTTTGACAATAGAAAAATTTCTTTAAATTACAACAACAAAATTCAAGTAATTCAAAATATACTTCAGAAATCTAATTTATCTCAGAATAATCGATTTTTTTTGTGATGCTTAAAAGAAACCTCTCTCATGTCTTCCATACACAATTTTACCTTGGGGGTTTTCTATTTTGTTTGAAATATTCCATAAAAATATCTTTAAAAACAATTCTGTCAAATGCTTTTCTTGTAAATTTATTTAGCCTGGGTTAAACTTGTGAAAATAAAATTTGCATTTGTGATAGATGATTTTTTTCTGTTTCAGCTAGCTATTTTTGTAAACTGTCGAAAATAAAAGGCTTTATATATGTGTTTATGACAATTCTTTATTTTAAAATAGCTATTGAAAGAAAGAAAATGACGAACAGTTTTGGCATTTTTCGAATGCTTTGCTTATAAATTTGATGGTATTTCGCTTGTTTATTATTATCTTAGTATATTCAAATACAATTTCTTTCGAATATAGCATTTTTGAATAAGTATGAACTTATAGGTATACATTCTTTGATATATTATGTTATCCTTCCATGTCAATTACTAATACCCCATCTTTTTTCACTCTAGTTTTTAAACTTTTCTGAAAAAACAGCAAAACAAATTATATCATTCAACCAGCATAAAATGTATATTAAATCTGATGTTTTTTAAAATTTTGTATACAGATTTAAAATGTTTTACATATTAACAGGGAACATTTTTAATAATTTTTGTTTAAAAATTTGGTTTAATTTCAAATGCAATTTTGTCGACAATTTTGTCATTAAATCGTATTTTGTTTTCTACAGTAAAGCGGTTGTTTCGTATTGTAAAATATTTAATTCGCTTTAAAAAAATTTTCTTTTTTTTATTTCAACTAAATTTTAACTGATACTTTAAATTACACAATAGTTATAGATATTTTGTTCCGTTTTAAAATTCTCTTACATATTATTATCGTTTGCTTTAATTCAATAATCCATGCAGCATTCATCCGATTGCTTAATTTATTTGCTGATTTATAAATATATAATAGTCTGTTGTTAAAGTTGTGTTGCTTCAGTTGGCATCTTGTGTAATTATTCTAAAAATGTTTTTTCACCCAGAGAAAGGAAATATAACGCTGCTTGTTCTTAATACGTAACTAATTTTTGAGCTATCATTTATTTGGAGATCTTTTTGGTCATTTGTTAATTATTAGAATAAAAATGTCCGTGAAAAAACTTTGTTTACTGTTAATTACAGCAATTTTTCAAGGATATAATAATAATTATTAATTTCGTTTTTATTTTCGAATTAGTTTTGGATTAATAATTATTTCTTTAGTATATAGTAAGTATAATTTTTAAGGTTGAAATTAGATTTGATGATTAGATGTGCCCCTTAATGATAAATTTAAATTCTTTACATTATTTCTTATTATTAATGTAAAAATAAATTTAATTTTTCTCCTAGGAGGATGCCGGGCGTCCATCTGCTGCATCTTCTTCAACAGTTGCATCCATTTTGCGTCGAAGAATGTCATGGGGTCGATGTCCATTTCTCGGACATTCTTTTTGGGACCCCAGTCTGGAAGAGGCCTACCAGAAATACTCGCACAGACAGAGAAGGAAGTCTCTGGTGGTTGTTAATCTCATAGATATCATTCTGAAGGTTGGTTTTTTAGAAATCATTATCGTTTGATTAATTTTAGTTAACGAAAGTATGTGAAACTATACTCCAAACAATATGATTACTTCACTACATTTAAAAAAGAATAAATGCCTTTTAATTAAAGTAGGAAACCGATATTAATCAAAGTATTGATATTTAAAGCAATAAAAAATGTTGAATCATGTTCCTTTTTTGTGTTTAATAAAGAAGTAGAAAAAATATGCCAGGTATTTATTGTTCGCGTTGCCACAGAATTAGATTTTATGATAAATAAGTCTCTTAATATATATTAAGTTATTATTTTATATAAGTATTCATCAGGAGTTTATTAAATGAAGGAGTGAAATTCTGTCTTTAATTGAATAGTAATTCCTTTCGTCATTTTTGGAAAAATTACTCTATTGGGTTCTTAAATTGAACAATGAAAATTAATATGTCAATGTTTTTGACTGTACACTAGATTAAAAAGTATGCTACAGTAAATACGCCTTAATGTTTAGAATAAGAACAAAGTATCTGCAAAGGTTTTAATAATGTAGTTTTTTGTGTGTGTTTTCGTGTAAAAACAAATTCCTTAGATAAATCAATAAATTTGCAAGATTTCCAACTTTTTGTTGATAAATTGCCGGGTTTGCGATTGAGCAAAGTCAGATTTTATTAAAAGTACTAGAAAAATCTGTGTGGTATAATGAGGTCATCAAAGTTTTAATCATCGATTAATTCTTTGATGAAGAGGAATTATACATTGTGAAATTACTGTTTTTCACCTTCTGTCATTTCTATACATGGATCAATTGCGAAGGGTTCTCTTCTGCGCTTTCAACAAATCTTCAAAGGGAAATACTTTTTCCTGACTTACAGGGGATCTTGGTTGTGATGTCTTAATGATAGTTTATAAATTATATTTTTGGAAGCTACTTTGTGGAATATCTACATATCTTGACGTAAGCCTTGTCTTGATATTATTGTCAGGTCTGCAAGTATTGTCTATAAGTTTTCATATTCAGTACATATGTCTGACATTCAGATATGTATCATTAATCGCTACTGACTAGGGTTAACTCACTTCCATTTGCTAATTGAAACTATATTAGTTTTTGAAACGGCTTAAAGTAAAATTGTTTTAACAATTATTTGCGCACAAAATTTGCCTTTAACTTATTATTTTCTCAAAATTTATTTCTACAATGATTTTATTAAAAAATGTAAAGAAACACTTTTTTATCTCTCATAAAAACTA
The DNA here is from genome assembly GCA_019973955.1 of Trichonephila inaurata madagascariensis. Classification (NCBI taxonomy): domain Eukaryota; kingdom Metazoa; phylum Arthropoda; class Arachnida; order Araneae; family Nephilidae; genus Trichonephila; species Trichonephila inaurata. The sequence continues at coordinate 278,034 of BMAV01024677.1, read as the reverse complement.
CTTGAAAGCTATTAATTGAGTTTTCAAATAATTGATTTACAATTTTGCTAATAATAGAAAATAAATACATTTGCTAATAATGAAAACCTTTATTGTTTTAGAAAAAATGTCTTAATTAACCAATCTTAAAATCCCTTGTTATGCACGAATAAAGAAATTGAAAGAAAAAACTTTTTAGATTAATGAAATTTTTAAAAGCAAGCAAACTGATACAAAACTAATTCATTAACTTAAGATTTTCAATTTCTTGCGCTCGTTAATTTTGGTTTGAGTACTATTTTTTTATTCCGCGAGCTTGAATACATCACTTTAATTAGGAGCTTTTCCGTTTATTTTTTTATATCTTTCTTTCGTTTCATCACTAAGCTGCAATTTGAAATAAATAATAAATTTCTTATATCGATTAGCGATAATAATTAATGCTCTCTCAGAAATTAATTAGAGATGAAAAAGGCTCTTTATCTTTTAAAAAGTTTTAAAGATAAAATTATCATTTCTTCCTTTCGTTATCGATTCAAAATAAATAAATAAATAATCCCGTTTCTTTTTTGTGTTAATTGAGATGTATTGAGCAGTAACCGGAATAGGTATGCTTAGGACCTACTACTTCTTTGATCATTGAGGGCTTAAGCTACATGAATTCCGGTAATATCAATTTTCTCTCGATAAATAAAAATATCATTCATAATCATAAATATGTTAAATGAAATATATTGAAATGAAAAAGATTAAAATAGGACTCCTAGAATAAGGCCTAGACCAATGATTCTAAAAATTTGGTATGCGTAACCATTGGAATACGTCGATGAGAAACCCCTTGAGTTTAACGAATTTGCTTCGATAGAGAATCTCAATGTAAAATTGTTAAAAAGCAATGACCTGAAACACACTTTACGAAAATGTTTAAAAAATTGGGATGGATTTGAGATTCTCTTTTATGGAAACTACAAATGTAGATACTGTCTAACTTTTTAATCATTCTTTCTGAAGCTGTTGTCTATAACCCAGTGTTTCTCAAACTATGGGGTGCGCCCCCTTGGGGGCGTGATAACCCTACACGGGGGGCGCGAGCATATCGAAAAGTCGAATATAAAAGATTTAAAAAATTATCAATTTACTAAAAGGAAAGCAAAAAAAAATATAATCTAACATATAATAAAAAAATACGCACTGACTCTGATATACTAAACTTAAAAATGTATCAGAACGGCAGAATATATTTGATACTAAATATCAATATTAAGTTAAGAACATGTTTAATATTTTTCCATGGGCTTATCATATATAAAATTGTATAAAAAATTTAATACTTGATAATTTTTACGGTTTATTAGTAAGGTCGTATTGTAGCTTTAGCGTAAAAGTATTACACATTATTACTGCATTCAATACATTGTTATTGTAGGGGAAGGGGGCAGCGAGGAAAATTATGATTGAAAACTGGGTCGCGAATATCGATAGTTTGAGAAGCACTGCTATAACCCATTATAAGGGAGCTCGTAGTAAGTATATTTACCACCGTATTAATTAGTTTTTGAATATCCATTGGAAACTATTTTCCCACCTACGATTTAGGCTGCTAGCACTGGGTTAATACTTCTGGAGTTTCAAGTCATAAAGCACGAACGAGCTGAAAATTTCCTGAGCAGCAAGAAAAACTATTCCAGAGTTTGTGAACTCTAACTTGACAAAAAGCATATAGACGTTGCCGCTTGTGTTCTATTAAAGCACATGGGAACAAAATAAGTTTGTTTAGCTTGTAATGCAATGTCCCTGTTTTCCGAAATTTCATGAAAAGTAACATGTATAAATTCTTAAATTTTTTGAATATAAAATGTATTTAACTTATAGCTCCCTTTGAATATTTTAATATTTACTAATAATTTTTCGTAAATATCATGTAATACAATATAAAAAGAATGCTAAGCATAAGATGTCTTATCTTTTAACTGATTAATGATCTTGGTCTCATTATAAAAATATATAATATTTAGGTATGTGTGTGTGTGTGTGTGTGTGTGTGTGTGTGTGTGTTGTGTGTATTGTGTGTGTGTGTGTGTGTGTGTGTGTGTGTGTGTGTGTGTGTGGTTGTGTGTGTGTGTGTGTGTGTTGTGTGTGTGTGTGTGTGTGTGTTGTGTTGTTGTGTGTGTGTGTGTGTGTGTGTGTGTGTGTGTGTGTGTGTGTGTGTGTGTGTGTGTGTGTGTGTGTGTGTGTGTGTGTGTGTGTGTGTGTGTGTGTGTGTGTGTGTGTGTGTGTGTGTGTGTGTGTGGTGTGTGTGTGTGTGTGTGTGTGTGTGTGACGATTCAAAATTCAAAATAGAATATTTTTCGGGAAAGAATTTTTTATTTGCACATAAGGTTTGAATGTCATTTGTCTTGATAATTTTTCGAATGATACTATTTAATACCATTACCTGGTCATAGATATACATGCATGACTTAAGAAAAATACTGTCAGTGAGACGTTTAATATACATTTCCAAATACGTCGGTGGAACTATTGAACGATCACAGTCATTTAGTACCTTGTAATCCAGGTAAAAGACACATGATTCAAAACCTTAAACTGCACAAGAATACAGACATTTATTTTATTTGGGAAAGGTTTTAAATCGAATTTGTTGTTTTTTTTGCATTTGTGACAATATAAGGGATTCTATTATCATTAAAACGTTCATATTATTCAGTGTTATTATTTATGATAAAGAAACAGAGAAATGAAACAGAAGGAAAGAAACTAAATCAATAGATCTAGAAGATTCATAGATTTATGTAATTTAAAGGGTAATATGATTTTTGTGTATGCTCGATCATATATGTGATTCTAAATTTAAAAACAAAGATGTTAACAAATACATTTTTACACATGAATAGCTTATAAGCTTATAAAACATTAAAACACTAGACATGTTATGTTTACGAAAATTCCTATCGAATTTATTAACAGTAGCAAAATGAAATGCCAAGAAAAAACTATCAATAATAGTAAATTTCCTTAAATAGTATTGCTTATCGAATTCAGCGACGCACGAATGTTACGAAATGTATCCAAAAGAAAGAATATTTATGTTCCTTTTTCTGTGCATTTTGCTTGTTTCAATATAAGAAAATGGTTCAACAGGAAAACAAATAAATTCTACGAATAACCTTAGTATTTACAGAGAATATAAGACTTCGAATATCTGGATATTCATTGCACATTTTGTGTCGGACATATCTTTTCCTACAAACTGCAGTAACCTAAAATGGAAACAATCTAGCGGCCTACGAAAGCCGCTTTCAATAAACCTTAATTTAGATTTATGTAGCCAAAGAGATTCTTTCTTTCAGTTCTGGATTTTCCTATCGGGACACAATGAAATATTTCCTGATTTAAAGAAAAGTTTCAACGTATGGTTCCAGTAGAAACTACGTATAATTTTAAGTAATGATAATGATTCTATGTGGTATGAGATACGATAGTGAAGCCTTTTTATTCAGTAAAATTTAAGGAAATGAAACATTGGATTTAATACTATATTAGAACAAAAATAATGAATATTTTTGATGTTAAATGATTAGATAAAATAAACAATCCTTAACATTTTTAGAAATTAAAACAAGAACCATTTAATGTTAGGCAATTTAAAAAATATACTGCTGACTATCTAAAAGGTAACTCCATGAATTAAAATTCCAGTAAGTGGAAAAAAATTACATCGTGTAAATATCAAAAATTGCAAATGATGAGTATTTCATTATACATGCAAATTATACCATTTTGTAGAGTCACTTATAATTTTTTAGGATAACAGAAAGCTGTTTTAAACATTGGAATCATTTTTTGTGGTAAAGGTTTTGGTAGGTTCGTGGAAGAATGCTAAAGCAACTTTATGGGTTTGACATAGGAAAAACATTGTGGCGTACACAGATTAATTGCAAGATTATTTTACCATAATTTTTTTCTGAAGGCTTAGTTGGATGAAATCTATCCACATTGATGCAAACTCAAAAGGAATTTGTAAGTTTATTGATTGACGTTGCGTTTTAGTAACAATAGAAGGATGGAGATCGTAATTTTAAATCCCGTTCAAGGGATACCAAAGGTGATACTGCTGTTGATACCCCAATTTCCAAACCCTATCAATGTGAGAACTTTGAACTAAACTGAATGCCATATAGCATGATATCATCCCCTATACACGGTGGTATTTAGTAGGATTGGAGCCAACGACTCAACAGAAACATCACAGGGTACGATTACGTGGCTATGCGGCCACTAGAATTTTAGGAAGAGAAGGACAGCATTGTCACGCCACTTAACGCTATACTCATGTTTTGCTCATGGGAATGACAAATACTAAATCAGGAACTTTTCTATATTTCAAGACCGTTGTACAAAAGCATTTTTTTCAGGCCATACCACTTGAATACTTTAGTTTCTGTGATTGTCTTTGGCACATCAGCTGAATGTGGTTGCAATGGCGCATATAACAAAGATGATGGCGTGAACAAAGAAATGGAAAACGAATGACATTATCTTTTCAGATGAATTACGATCCTATTAATAATTCCAAGGAGGATGTATTCGATTCTGGCAGCACCTCGTGATGATATTGCAGGGCTCTAGCATTATGTATTGTACACTGCCTTTGTTTAGATTTGGGGTGTTACTAGAGTTTACTCCTGTAGTTCTCCCATGCATATATCCAGTATATTCAATAGTCACTGCTATGTGTTTTACGTTTTCGAGCCCAATATAGTTATTTACATGTGAGGTTTGCCTGCGACCAAGTTTCTTCAAAGTAAGTCCAGACCTCTCGTAATATGCAACATTTGACAATTCTGCAATCCGTGCCACGTTGCGCTGCTGCCTTGGCCCACCCAGTTTCCTAATATGTTACCTAGTGACAGCATGTATCGTGAAACGTATAGTCCATCATACATCAATCACTTCGCACCAGGTGAGCTTTGGCAATGTCGATACAGCATGAACGATATGCCTCAAGAACACATCCAAAACTTTTTTTCTTCAACGCTGAGGCGTGTCGTAGTAATTAATCCCTGCCATGGTTATTACGCAAATTACCAGTTTGTTCGTATTATTTAAGTCAATGGAACTAATATTTCAATCTTTCTATCTTGTATTTAATTCATTGACCTTGGCTTTGATATGTCTTGTATTCATTTTGTTTCGTTTTTGGTATTTTATCTTATCATTCACACATAAAAATTCATTTTTGATTTTGAAAGGAACATTTATAATTTTCATTTCAAATATATTCTTACTAAAATCATTTTGCATTCTGAATCTCATTGAGAATATTCATAAACTCATAATGTTTCTTTCTCAATTATTTATATTCGGTAATATAACACATCTTAATGATAAAAAGGGTTATCCTGAATTTTCGATATAATTTAATCACATATATGTCTAAAAATAATATCATCGATGAAACTAATAAAAATGTTATGGAGTTTTTGAGAATTACTTATTGAGTAAACAAATAATACTTATATTTAAATACAAGAAAGCATATTTGTTTTTGTTCTTAACTTACTTTATTATACGATTTCAAATTTTAAGTTGATTACCTATTATTATTTTTTATAATTCTTTTATCATTTGTTTCTACTAAGGGGAATTTGAATATATTGTGTATATGTTAATTTCCAACAGTTAACAATGTTAACTTCTAACTATTATTTAAAATCGTACGAAGGTTATAAAAACATTTTTATTTCAGACTAAGTAGCTGGTAATGACAAAAAATATACAAATCGGGTTGCATTTACACTATTCATTTTTCCTTAAGGTATCCAACTACGTTCGGAACCGTGATTTTGCAAAAACGTATAAATGGATAATATTTATGATATTTAGTGTCACTTAGATTAGAAAATTTATCTAAAATTGGCTTAAGGATAGTATTACAATAAAAAATTATCTAAGCATAATATTTTGACAAAAAAAGAACATAGAAGGACCCATTTTCAAAATATTCTCCTTTTGTGAAAAATGCTTTTATTATAATAATATTTTGCCTGTATATAGCTCAGACCTCTGAACAGAGGCTCAACTAGAATTTTTGAAATATATAACTTAAAAGTGGGTTTATCCATGTTTCACGACAACATAGGGGAGAAATTTTAAGAAAAAAACGCCGATAATTCTTTCAATGGGTTGTAACTCTGAAAATAAAGTGAATTCTTCAACAATCATAGTTGGGCCTCTGTACAAAGGTCTGAGCTATAAACAGGCAAAATATTATTATAATAGAAGCATTTTTCACAAAAGGAGAATATTTTGAAAAAAGGTTGTTCTAAGTTTATTTTTTGCCGAAATATTGTATTAAAATAATTTTTTTGTCAAAACGTCCTTAAAACAATTTTATACATGTATTTTAATGTAAGTGACACTAAATATCATGAAAATTATCCATTAATGCGCTTTTTTAAAATCACGCTTCCGAACGTAGTCGGATACCTTAAGCAATTCGTTACAATTTGTCTCTATTTATGCAGATTTTTAAATAACGTTTAAAATTTTTAAAAAATGTACTGAATTTTGTAATTAAAACGTTTTTGGCAATGCAAATGAAATATTTCGCAACAGAAAAGTATTAATTAATCGTTGTTCAGAATGTAAAATTCGTCTCTCACATTAATGTTATCTTAAGTATTTTAATATTTATTTAATTCAGACAAAACACATAAAATCTGACAATGTTATCAATCCTTAATTCTTTACGAGATTTAAAGAACAAGACATTAAAATGAATCAAAATGAACCTATCAAATGATACTTTTAATATTGCATTTCACATTTCAAGCAACATGTAAACATTGCAAGCTCTCAAAAAATTCTGGAAATTCTTCTATATCTAAATATTAAAGTTTGTTCAACTGCTTTTTTAAGTTTTTTTACTTGTGCATAACAAATTAAAATATTCAGATTTGTAATTTCTGTCGAAAATAAATAAATTTTTTCTTGTTTTTATCTAGGTTACTTGGATAGTGTCCGACTGCATGAGCGGTGGAATCCAAGCTGCTTTCGACCTCGACCTCTGGCTCCACGTGACACCCTTCCTCCTCTTCAACTTTGTCTTGTGTTTTTGCACTTGCTGTAAATGCTTCTCCAGGAATTATCTACACTGGGGAGCCCTCTTTACTTGTCTTCTTCTCAATCTTCAAGGTACTTTCAGTTTAAATTCTGATTTCGACAAAGTTATCTCTAAAATGCTTTTATATTTTTCTCCATCAAAAACTACTGTATCAGATATCCAGCAAAAAGTACATGGAGACTCGTACTTGTGTTTCTGTGTTATTATAAAAATACGGTTGTATAGTAGTAAATAGCAGTTTATGTTTGTGGAAAGGTGTTTCATTAACTAATAATCAACGTTTAAATTTTTTACTAAAATTAAAATATTTGCTGTTTGATTTCATTCATTTAACTACACAATCATTAGAAAATGTTTTTTTAAAAAAAAGACCTGTTTGTATTTTAATAAAAATCAGTTAAAAATATGTAGTCAGTCTTGAAACGAGATCTGAATTGAATTATAAACCTTATCAACTATTCCATAGAAATACATGATAATTAATGTATCCAGACGTGGTGATAAGAAATTTGATAAAGATCCCATTATTAAAATAAATTTTTACGACTTTTAATATTCCCTTTTTTGGGGTATTTTAAAATTGTAGATTATCATTATGCTTGTTTTTTTGGACGTCCCTATTTGCCATTCATGTCATCAAACTTTTGTTAATTTGTATTCATACATAAAAATTACTATCAAAATTCGTTGATTTTTAATCATACATCAAAATTATTATCAAAATTCGTTGATGCTTAATCATACATCAAAATTATTATCAAAATGCATTGATTTTTTTAATTAAATTTTTAATACAAATTCTCATATAATATGAATATAATGCTATTTGCGTTTATCATTACAGATTTATCCTAGATGTATGAATAAGTGTAAATTATAGAATAAATATAATAATAAAAACCTTTCATAGTTTTCCATTCATTATTTGAGAACTTCATACGTATTTTAATTTAAGTTTGCTGTTATTAATGCAGAGAAATATGTTGCACGACAGAATTTCGTACATCAAATTGAGATTTTCGAACTCTTCCAGGTTGATGAGCAATCGAAAAGTTTGATAATCTTTGCTCAATGTTCTATCTTCTGCTGTAAGTTTTGATCTATATTCTAGAATCCTGAAATAAAACTTTTAAAAGGAAAAGTTCTAAAGGGAATAAAAATCAACCGTTGAAAGAAATACAAAGAACCTTACTTCGATTTCCAATTCTCGATACTTAAATTCACTTTCCTATTCTTTATGATTGAAACAAGCTTTAAATTTCTCTTTGGTGAATGCATCCTTCGTTGTGTTCATTAATACTTCCAAATTCAAGCATCTAAGACTTTTCTTTCGGGTACATGAATCGAGTTTTCGAAATCCAGAATTAGCATTCTCATCTCATTTTGGCAACGGAAAGTAACAGAAGCGTATCATTCTATTTCCCCATTTTAAATCTATTCACGGAATCATAGAGTTATATTCTCACACTTGTGTGGAAAGATTTTGATTTAATTATATATATATACATATATATATATACATACACATATATTGTTTAACTTTTGCTTAAGGTATCCAACTACGTTCGGAACCGTGTTTTAAAAAAGCGTATAAATGGATACTTTTCATGATATTTAATGTCATTTAGATTAGAATACACGTATACAATTATTTTAAGGACATTTTGACAAAAAAATTATTTAAATACAATATTTTGGCAAAAAATTAACTTAGAATAATTTTTTTTCAAATTGTTCTCCTTTTGTGAAAAATGCTTGTATTACAATAATACTTTGCCTCAGATACAATACATTTACAATAATATTTTGCAGACCTCTCTACAAAAGCTCAACTAGAATTTTTGAAATATATAACTTCGAAGTGAGTTTATCCATATTTTACGACAACAGAGGGGAGCAATTTTAAGAAAAAACGCTGATAATTATTTCAAATGGTTGTAACTCTGAAAATAATGTGAATGTTTCAAAAATCGTAGTTGAGACTATGTAAAGAGGTCTGAGCTGTATACAGGCAAAATATTATTATAATAGAAGCATTTTTCACAAAAGGAGAACATTTTGAAAAAATATTATTCTAAGTTAATTTTTTGCCAAAATATTGTATTTAAATAATTTTTTGTTAAAATGTGTGCTTAAAACAATTTTATACATGTAGTCTAATATAAGTGACACTAAATCTCATGGAAATTATCCATTTATGTGCTTTTTTAAAATCATGGTTCCGAACGTTGTTGGATACTTTAACTCCAACAGAAGTTTGTAATGGATTACATGCATTGCCTCTGAAATTCTTCGAAATTATGTGTTCATTAAGATATTAACATCATTCCTAAAAAAATAAATATGAATTAAAAATTGCGCATGATATGCTGGATAATTCATAATTATTTAGCATGTAATAAAATTGAAAACTTTTATAATAGCTTCTTACCTCAAAGTGCATTAATTATGCTGCTTGATATATAATAATAACAATAAAATATAATATATATTAATAATAATAATAATATATTAATAACAATAAAAAACCTAAAAAAAAAGACGTTCAAATTAAATATCCTACACAAAGGAGAAAGGAAAAATTCTGAAACCGAAAAAAAAGAACAAAAAAAAAAAAAAAAGTCAATTAAAAACTAGGTTTTCCAAACCTGTCACCAAGGCTTTGAGTAATGGAGTAAGGTTAAGCTTGCTTTATAAGATCCCAACCTTCTCCTTCAGCAGAAAATTTGTACATAATAGTGAAGAAAAAATTGTAGAAAATAAACCATGATAGAAAATGATTTGAGCCTAAAATTTGCACCTGTAATCATACATTAATCTATTAAAAATTAAAATAAAAATAATGGATATTGTGTATAAATGGAATTAGTAGTAAAAAAAGTAATAATCCAGAAGCAATCATTTTTTTTTTGAATGCATTTGTTTTGCGATGGAAGGCAGCGAACCGGAAGCTAACTATTTCTATGGCGCCATCTGATTGGATATATATACTGTCGGAATAATAAAAACAATCATTTGATCAATCCATGTTTTTTACTTAGAATTAGTGGCATATATGCTGCCGGCAGTTATTATGCTGACAATTTATTGTAGCTAAATGCATACTAGGGAAAGTCAAAATTAAAGGGACTTATGCAATTTCTCTTTCCAAGGTTTGTCAACATCACTGAATGAGGGGTAGTAGGAAACACTTCTGCACAACGTGCCTTTCCACTTCCCTCGTAGCCGTTAGTGTATATCAGACCGTTCAACATGGTAGCTGTATTGTCGATCTATACCAAGGTGGAAAGGAGAGCAGTAATGCGCTTTTTGCTTGAGGAAGGTGTGATGCATGTGTGTGTGCTCGCGCGCTGGATACTAGCCATCTCTTCCATCCCTATAATCATCAGCGACGATGAGCCTTTCTGGTTGACGTCGATACACTGCCCGATCGTTTGTTATCACATAAAGTTCTTCCATGTTTAGAGCGCTCTATCCTTTCATAGAACTTACATCTCGATAAACAGTTGTCGCCTTACTACGCTTGTATGCGACGAATAATAATTTCCGAAAACAAAAAGTGAATCATTGTCCTCTTTTCCTCCTTGATGCAGATCTACAATGGAGCTGCCATGTTCAACGGTTTGCTACACAACAACGACTACGAGAAAATTTTTTTTTTTTTTGATTGAGGGAAAGGAAAGGAATAAATAAGCAAATTTTCTGAAATAAGTGAATCCTTCACAAACACTGTCAAGGTCCTTTCATTGCATTCCAAAGCCATTGGAATAATTTTATGGATAGCAGTGCACATAAAAAATAGTACTTCGGAAAGACGTATATATACGTTCAGAAAATTAATGCTTTGGTTGAGAGAGACGTTTATATACGCCGATGGTACTTAAAAGGTTAAAATTGTGTTGTAGAGCTTTAGCGTCAAAATATAGTATTATTGAAATCCATACATTGTGTTATTGTACTGAGGGAGGCACGAGAAAAATTATGATTGAATATTCTGTGGCGAATATTGAAAGTTGAGAAGCATTGCATTACCCTCTTTGGTCAGTCTATCAGTGACCTCATTACCTCCAATGTTTACATGTCCATTGTGGGTGGACGTGGTGGGTCTGAGAGATCTTGCTCAGTTTGAGCAAAATAGAAACTCTGGTTTCATCGTTTGCAGAGGACCAGCCACTAAGATTTTGTAATTCACTTTCCGATAAAATCTAATTTCTCAAAATCGCAATTATAAGGCATGATAGCACCAGGCCTTACATTAATTATTTGCATTTTATGTTAACTAACTGTATTAGTTTTTTATACTTACAGTATGAAAAAAAAATCTTTGAAACGTTTTTCATTTCGCTGGATTGACAACAATTCGAATGTTGACATCCGCTTGCTTGCAATGTTTTTACTTTGGAGGCAACTAAGCGTAATGAGTAAAAAAAATTCCATTAATTTTTATGTAATTTTCTGTACTTAAACGATAAAGTACCAAACATTCTTTATAAACTGGTGACCCGGACGTGATTTCAACACCCAACCTTTCCGGGACTTGTCGGCAATTCAGAAATCCAAGCTATAATAATAAAATAAATTAGAGAATTACGGAGGAAGAATATTTCCAACTTCCAGTACTTATACGAATATTAGAAGTAAATTCAGACTGAAAGTACTTCGAACGAGAAATTGAGGTATTAATTTAATTTTCTACAAATGTTTAATACTGCGTCATTTCTGAGATCATTCGCTCTACCCTTATAGAACAACTACGAGTTTTATTTATAAAAGAACAATAATTAATGCAGAATGAGATATTAAATTTATGAAATATTTTAATAGTTAAAATATAAGTGTTAAACAGTCACAGAACTATTTTAATACCGCTTGCTTTCTAGAAGCGTATCCTTCATTTGTATCCCTGCATAATCAAGACACGTAGAGCATTTATGTGATCTAACCATTGAATTGATTGATTATCACTAGTTGCTTCTCGAATGCTCTGAGCTATTTCAGGTACTCAAATCTCCAACGTCATTCAAATTAAGCTGGTTGGAAGGTTCTAAATTCGAATATATATGTGTTTCAATACTGATGAGGTTTGGAGAACTGAATAGCTAAATATACATGATATCTGAATTTATTTTAAAGTCCCTTTTATTTAAGATTCCAAAAAGTTTCTAAAGAGGAGATTATTAAACAATATTTACATTGTAATTTTTAATACATGTATCGAAATATCTATGCAATATTTCAGCATTTCATATATTCTGCGTGGAAATTTTGTACTATTTACGAAGGGAAAAAATATTGCCAAAGTACTTTAAAACAGAATTTTGAAGAAATATTGATACTAGTTAAAAATAATTTTGTATGTCTTACTTGAATATTTTACGGTAATAAAGTTTAACGCGCCATTCTATTCTGACTATTCCTCTTTCTACTGAGGACAAGTGGTCATTTTTCAAGGTTCGGAACATTTTTATGTATGCATATACAAAGTAGAGAAGATAATTGCTTATTCTAGCTTATTGTTTAATTTTATGCCCTTGAATACAACCTAAAGAAGATACTAATGCTTTAACAACACTACTTCCTAGCGAAAACTTCCCAACACTACTGGTGGATATCATGCAAATATTGTACATTAGATCAGGTTTCGCTGATTTTATGCTAATAGTCTCAGAGAGCAAACGAGTAATTTAGGAGTGATGAAAGTTTATTGTGGAAAAGCAATACTTAATATGCAGGATATACCACTCTTAAATTAGCTTAATAAATCCCAAAATGTTTTCACGCCTTCTACAGCGCTCAGACACCACTATGAGTGATTAAAAATACAAAGTATGTAATGCTAAAGATTATCCGCTAACAACCTATCGTCCTCTTCAACAGCCGCAAGCGACTGCTATTTATAGTCTTCGTGGCTGCCTAAGAGCTCCTTTCTTGAAAGATCACTTTCGTCATAGATCGTGATGTAAAACTTTCTCAAGTAATTTCCAAAATTGTCCATGTGATTGCCAGATTGCCAAAGTATGGTCGCTGTAAATGATACCAACTCTGCTCAATCTCAGCATTTCACCAAATTTCCATTTAACCGCTATTATAAGGAAAAGGATGGCATTGCTAGCAAATAATACAATTTTCATCATAAAATAAATACAACAAAAAGTAATATTAACATATTAAGCATCGAGATACAAATTATTTACAATATTTTAAGATGACATTAAGCATTGATTGTACAAAACTCATAACAATATCGTTTGAAGGTTTTGATGATTTATACAAAATATTTCAATATTTGCGAGTGATCATATTTCAATATGGACATCTTATCATTTTCCTGAGAAATTTTCAAAATGTTTTTTTTTTGTTTTAAATTAACGTTTGCAGTATTTTTCATTTTAATATGAGAGATTCTGAAATCATCTTGTTACACAAAAGAATTATTTTATGTCTTATATCTTGTATTAAGATATTAATTTTTGTTAATCGATAAAATTGGTTTTATTATTGCAAAAAAAGAGAATAAAAGCAGTCAATACCATTTGATTTAATTTCACCAAAATGTGAAAGTGAGGCTTGCAGAATTGTGATTAGTTGTAAATCATATAGAATGAAGGTAAAAATGACATCCATTTTTTTATAACATGCATAGGTTTTTTTTATATTATTGATAATTTTTTATTGGAAAATTTATTTATTTATTTTTGTAAAATTATTATGAATTTATTTTGTTTAATAAACTTGAAGCGTGATTAACAATTTCTTTGGTTCTATGTACGAAAAGTAAATTCTAAATAAAATGGAAATATTAAGGGGATTTCTTGCTGAACATTTTTTTCAATATGGAATATAGATCATAAAAATATTATTGTCACTTTAATAATTCTAGAAAAGAGAGAGAGAGAAATAACTATTTTCACAGGTATACATTTTAGCGATAAAATCAAAGCTTGCTTAGATTATCTCATAAATGCACCTATTCTTCAATAATTAGTATAATTTTTATCTCGCCCAACGAATAAATATCTTCATGAAGATAATTTTGAGTTAGGTTTTTAAAATGACTTATTTACCAAAATTTTCTAGGGAGATTAGTAAATACACAAATATCTTTTCGTTGTAAGCAGCTTAATAAATTTAATTTAAATTGCGTAAACTTCAAGCAAAATATTACATTTTATGTTCCTTCTTTATAACTTCATTAAATATATACACATATAACATTTCTGTACATTTCTCTTCAAAGAAATTAAGTTTCTTGAAGTTTTCCATCTATTTTTAAATACTTATATTTTGATAAAACTATAATTGCATCAAAAGCCGATACAGCATCACATTTAAATATTTTTTATGGGCTTGGAAAGAAAATTTTGCCCATTTTATGTATCTAATTATAGTAGAACGTCCTTTATCTGAACGTTTATTATCTGGAGCATCAAATATTCGGACCAGTTTTTTTTTTTTTAACTACATGTACTTTATATTAAAACGCTCTTGAACAGTGCGGGAACTCACTCGAAAGACAGAATCTGAAAAATGCATGGAATAAGAAAGCGAAAAAGACTTCAATGACGACCACAGAGCGAAGATTACTGACTTTGTCCAATCGATCCCAGAATTTCAAGAATGCAATGAAGAAGATGTAGAAACCTGGATGGCATGTGATGCAGAAGACTTTGGATTTCCAATGCTAAATGATGACGAGATTGTGACTTCCTTGCAAGCAGAATGCGACCCTGTCGACGATGAAACGGATGAAAACAACAACGAAAGTAGCAAGGGTCAATCAAAAGTTGGCTCGTTTTCTGCGTTAGAGACAGCTATGGAGTGGTATGAACAACAATCAGAGTGCTGCCCTACTCAACTACTGCTGCTCAAGAGAATCCGAGACCTTTTAGTGAACAAACGAAGGTGTACAATGGTACAGCGAAAAATAAGTGATTATTTTCCCCAATAATGGTAGAATTGCGATTTTTTGCACCAATTTCGCTTTTTCTTCACTTGCGTATTCCGCATGTGATGATTTTCAATATTTGTATAGTTTCCGGTTTCATATACTGGATGGATCGCATTCGGTTTTCGGTTATCCGAACAATCACGTATGCAAACGGTGTCCGGTCCCAATTGATTCGGATAAACGACATTCTACTGTATAGGACTTCTCATGTTAGAATATGTAATTATAAGGATCTAAGGGAACCTAATGTTAATAGTCACAAGCCTAATGGTATCCTAATGTTAATAGTCACAAACTCGTAGCCGATGTGTCAGGAGTTCGAGCCCCAGTGAAATCTCGCCATATAGACAGGCTGAATCACGTCGCATTTGTCGAGGCTTCAAGTACTCCCTTTGACGTGGTGAGGTAATTTGGAGAGAAGATACCGGCTCCTCTACACTTAATCGAGATTCAAAACTGTGAGGCCTGACGCCAATAGCCTTATAGTGTGACGTAAATAAACACTTGATCACTATAAAGATCCAAAACCATTGTATCTACATAACTAAAACCATAAAATCACCGTTTTAAAAAAATGGTGCTTTATTTCTTTTGTTGCTCAGTAGGATAGCATTTATCCTTTTAATAATATTATTATGCATATATTTCAAAATACATATCCTTTTAAGAGGATCCAGTACGATTCAATTGACAAAAATTGGTCAAAAATTCAAAAAAAAAATAGCCTATAAATTATTTTTTATGTAATTGTTCATCATCTCATAAGATTTGAAAACCTTAAGTTTAAAAAATTTTAAGTTGTGATAACTTTTATATTCGTTTTTATTCATGGCGCATTCTGAACAATGGCAAATAAAAACTTTAAGTGGATTTATCTCGAAAAGAAAAAAAACCTCTACTTTTTTTTCATTCAAATACTAACGCTTTTTTTCTATTGTGCCAAAAGCTTTGAAATTTGTTTTCCCCATTGCTATTAGTACATGTAACAAAAGTTGGAAGGTATTTTAAATCAAAGCAATGCTTATTTTTTTAAAAAATAGTTGAGTTTAAAATTTACAGATTTTTCAAGGAATATTCAACAAGTATTCAGAAAAAAATATCTTACAAATATGAGTCCTGTTAGCAGAAAACCCATACCAACGTTTATTATACATAGTCTGATGTACTTTTACATCAAATTTCATATGTGCACGTCAATTATTGGAGTAGCATTTTAAAATACCTTTCATATATTTTAATACTTTTCTCTAAATATTTAAATGGTTAGTCTTTTGTGAAACTTGGAGCACAAAACTGTTTTATGTAATCCATATACCTTGGTTACAAGCAAAAAAACCGAAAAAAATCATCAAATTAAAGATTTCTTTTGTAAATCGTACCATGTCCCCGTAATTTTTCATTTTCCTTCTGTTATTTCTTTTGACATTTTTGAAAATTTTGAGCCATATGGAATCCCCTATTTATTATCTTGTCCTCTGTTGAAAGAAAAAACATATTGGAAATACATTACGAAGTTCTCGAAACATTTTTTCAGTTATCTCTCAAACTTCTAAGAGTCAGTTTTACTGAGGGTTATGTTTCGGTACTGAATAAAAGTATACACTAAAGCTGTTATAAGATATTCAAATAAAGACTGTCTATATAAACATATATTTAAGTACTGGTAAAAGTTTTTGAATTTAAAGAGCTTTTTCAATTTAGTTCAATGCAAAAAACAACATTTTGAAATGAATGATTTATCTAATCGCAGCTGAATCCTTTTATATTTATATCCATCATTTAAAATCACCATGATTTTTGTCTAACTATCCAAGCAAATGATATTATTCTGAATATATTTTTATGTATTCTAGGGTATATATACAATAAGTTTGAACTTTATCAAAAATATTCAATTGATAAGGCTTTCTATTCCCTAAAACATTCGATATTTTAATATGTTATGATGACGTACTGTTCGATATTTCGAATTCCACAAAATCACTAGCCATAGAAGTTGAAAAGCCTACGTTTAGACATGATTGATAACATTTTTGTATGACTTTTATATTCGCTTATCCAGAAAAATCCTCACCAAATGCCATGTTCTCTCAACTTTAAATCCAATATCTATCCTAAAACGCAAAGTGCGATCACGCGTGCAAAAGTAATTGACATTTCCTACTCTTTTCTTACCAGTTTAATCCAAATAAAACACATCCACCTAAGCCCCTCTCATTTCTTTTTGGAGCCAAGAACGCCAACAGCTGTGTTTTAATTAAACTTCCCCTTTTCAAATGCCTGTATTTGATATGCAAAGAAAACTAACGAACCGCAATGCTTTTTAAGCATTCTATTTCTCCGAGGAACTAAGAAATGTTTTTTCTTTTCTTTCTTTTTCGGATTTTAAGTTGTTTAATGCACGGATGAAACCAGTTGAAAGCGGCACAAAAGCTGAACCGTCGCCAAGCAATGGCAGGTTGATTTCATTCTTTATCTACCACAAACACAATGCTCTTATTGAAACAATGGTTGAGATATTCTTTTGTTCTTTCAATTTCGAATGTTCTCCACCCGGAGGCAATGGTACATTTGAAAAGGAATCTTCAGAGAACGAGAAGAATCTATTTTTTGACGACAAAAATAAAATAAATAGAAGACATATCTCATGGGATTTTATTTTAAAACATTTTTCTTAAATATTCTACAGTTATAGTTTCTTTGCTGTCAGACACTTTGAATACGGTTTGTTAAAAATGGAAAAACTTCCTTTTTTAAAATTATTTGATGTCTCTTAAAAATGTGCTTAGAAACAAAGGGATCTTTCTAAAAATAAACTTTTAATTACTTTAAAGTTCTAAATGTAAATATTCCCCTAAATAACTATAAAATATATTAAAATTGATAACTATAAAAAATATGTAATGAAATTTATAATTAAGAATGATAATTAAATTTGCAAATTATTGTTATAAACTTTACTAAAAAGTTTTAAGTAGAAAAATTCTTAAATTTATGCATGTCATTTATTATTTATTTTATATTAAGCTATTGAATTGAAAAATTTATTCGAATTTATTTTTCCCCTTTCTTTTTTGATGTTTCACTTAAAAAAGTAATAAATAATTTACAAATAATTTTTTTTTTCAAAAAGATTATATTCATATAGACAGAGAAAACTAGATACATGATGATCTATTCAATATTTTTAATCAATAATCAAGAAATAATATATAAAAAAATAAAACATAATATTATTTTTAAAAAAATTTAAATTACTCATAGTTTAACCTTCATTGACTTTACCTTAATTTAAAACAAGATTTCCTCAGAAAATAACATGGAATTTTAGTTAAAACAGTATCGACTGTTTTAATTACGAATAAATCAAGGTTTATGCAACTGTATCTAGGATGTCATTTTAAGACTACAATAAAAATTAAACTAAAATGTGGGAACTTTTTCACAAAACTAAATTGCCTGAATACATTTTAAATAAAAGTCAGAATTCTCTATATCTCTGTCACAATCTCGTATACTCTAAAGTAATAATCCTCCATTTCCAAACTATAGCCTAAATATCTTTATCATTAATCATATGTGAGGAGGATTGAACTCGGTACCTTCGGTTCTGTAAGCACGTAACATACCACTAGACCAAAATGATCGCCTTAGTCCGGATGCTGTTACTCTAGCTTATATATAGATACCACCGTTTCACACTCTCTTACTAGTAAGTCAGTGGATAGGAGAACGAACTATATTGTTGTTATGGCGTGGAGTTGTTGCTGTTGCGTCAAGGTCTGATGACTTTGGTTGCACTTACGGCGGGTAGTTGGCACGCCACGACAGCTGCGCGAAGGTTGTGTTTTTTCAAAATTCAGAGTCATGGTCACCAATGTGGAATATAGAACTCGGTACCTTCTGATCTATAAGCACGTAACATACCACTGGACCAAATTGATCCCTTCAGTCCGGAGGCTGTTACTGGTTTATATAGATACCACCGCTACATATATAATGCATCTTTCCTGATATATTGAATGACGATACTACAACCCTGTACATTACGCTTTTCGCACTTTTATAAAAAATACATTAAGTAGGGCACATAATTCTGAACCTTAGCTTAACATGAACACTAATCGAACTACAGGTTCCCTCTTTTAATGTTCATACTAAACCATTTCAGTTGGCCATTTTAACTAGTTAGTTAATGTCACGAACTTAATAATCGAGAAGTTGAAAAACACGATTTATTTCAGAATCCTGATTATATTCAAGAATCGTGCACATAACAATGGAAGAGTTACTCTACGTTAAAAGAAATTGAGGCTCAATGTCTTCAGATGAGTGAAGAGTGAAACTTTAACTTAGTCATTTTCTTGTGGTTTCAAATTACGTGATCCGTTGCAATGATTTTGAGCTTAAATCTGTTGTTACATATAGCTTTATTGGAGGAATCACACACACACATAGTCTAAACATATAAAAGAATCAAGTAACACACAAATACAATGATAAATAATAAAAAAAGAACAAACATTTAAAGTAAGAACCAGGATAAATTGCCATGGAAACAAAAGGAACATAAGGGATATAGACTTTACAAGGAGTTCATGAAAGTTTTTGTATTCTATTATAGTTTTCTTATTTCACCGCGTTTTTGAGAATCTTCATAAAGCTCTGAGCATATTAAAAGATGTTCTGCATTCCTGATTCAAGATTATAAATTTGGAATATACTAGATGGAAGAATGCCTATTTTATTAAGATGATGTGCCATGCAATTATGGCCTGTTTACAGTCCGAAGTTTTTCACAGCTCTTTACGGAGCTTTGACAAAACTATTCCCAAGTGCCTTGAAAGTTGGCCCAGGATTTACCTGTTAATCTTGCTGCCTGGTCAGATTTAAGAGTATCCCTAATTTCTCAAAAATATGTTTTTAAATGACTCTGGAGGAAGTCTTTATTGTCTTGTTGTACAAATGTTCTTCTCTTAGCTAGTAACTCTGCATTTTCATTACCGTCGATACCCACCAGTGAAGGGATCCATTGAAAAAACGATTGTTTTGTTGTATTTATAAAGGAGGTCTGTCTTATTTTTTTAAAGAACCTGGGAGTCTATGTCATGGTTTACAACTACAGTCTGATGGCTGCTTTGGAATCGACTAGTGCAACTGCTTTAAAGAAACAATTGATGTTTATTTTGAGGTTTTCCAGAGCTGATGAAATTGCAAGGGTCTCTGCATCAAAATTCAACATGAAGTGTGCCTTAAAGTACATATTGATTTTTGGAGCTTAGATCTACCTAATATGAAATGGTCCCATTATTCCCCACAAATCCATTTTGTTGGAATCAGGATACGAACAAAACCAGATACGGTAGTCACTACCATAACAATTGCGTTGCCAAGACGTAAGCAATAATATAAAGACATAATATTCACGCAATGTTTTAATATAGAAAATAAAATGTTTCATGATTTCCAACTAAGAAAATACAGTGGCTATGGTAGCCGACGTGTTGTTTGCGAGCTTGTAGCCGGCGATGTTGAGCTTGAGTTTGAGTCCTGATACCACAGAAGATCCGAGGTGTAAAGGTATTGATTCGCATTAAACTAAATGGGCTCAAATTCTTACTTTGTTGTGGATTGGAAGTCTTTAGAGCGAGGTGCCATCTCATGCGCCTTCCTCGTCATTTGATCGAGGCTCAAAATTATGAGGTCCGTCGCCATTAGCTCTTGAGCAGCATCAAATTTTGACCCTAAAATAAAAAATCTATCATGAAAATATGTATAATGTTGCCATAAATTAAGGTTTTAAACTAAACTTATTTTTCAATAAATGTTGGCGCGGAATGATATATTTAGTTTAAGTGAAACAATTCATCCGAAAATAAAAAACACCAAGAGATATTCTAGGAAGGAAAATTAATTATAACTACCAAGTTCATTTCTCAGAAGCCTTTTTCGTAGCTATTACAGTAACGAGTTCTTATTTACTTTAAAGGAAGCATTAGCACATTAAAAATGTATGCTCATTTGAACTAGATTAAAGAGGGAAAACATGGTTTAAATTTCGGAAATAAAAAGAAAAAAGTTCCTGAATTTCTTTTTTCTCTACACAGCCATTTTAAACGTAAAACCTTTCTTGCTTTATTAATAAAAATCATTTTTATTTTTACAAGAAATTAATATTTTCAAAGGTTAAAAGATCCCTGTAAGAGAAGACGGAACGAAATGTGTTTTTTAATGAAAAGCACTTACCCACTGAAAAAATATTTTATTAGCATTTCATTTTTACTGAATTTTGGCAAAGAACTCTTATTTTCCGATTTAACCTCTCAAGTTTTAATTTACAAATTTTAGCGAAGTATTCCTAGATACTGAAACCGCATAACCTACATAAATAGGTATGTGAAAGACAGAAATGTATTATTATTAAAATTATTCATGTCATACATCTTTACATCAATAGTGATAAAAGTAGCATCATTTAAGTTAATTTTATTAGAAGTATCATTGTATAACTTACGAAAAATACCTCTATACACTTTATTCGGTTGTATCTAACATCATTCATCTTGGCCTCATATATATATATATATATATATTATATATATATTGGCGCGAAAAAGATTCACATTTTGGATTAACTATGATTAAATGGTCGTGACCGAAGAAATAAAGAGGCTTGATCTTGATCACATCATTTATTCAGGTTCAACATCAAGAGATTTATTTCAGCATGCTCCCTGCGTACGAGTGAAAAATACCAGAGAAGGAAGTATTTAAATATCAGGTTTTTATATATAGGGAAGAAGAGAAGAAAACATTTTATAAAAAATAAAATCACGTGTGTAGGCGAAGGGAGAATAAGTAGTTAACACCATTGTTTAGGGAATATTGGAACCCGGTTGGTAAGACATGTAAAATTAATTAATGATATTCTATTTCTAGGAATCGCCATTAAATTTATCAAAAATGAAAGGTCTAAAGAATCAGTAATAAATATAACACCATAATAATTTTAATGTTTAAGAAAAAGATAAAATGAGACGTGTTTCGATATAAGTTATCGGAATTTATGAATTAAGGAATAATAAAATTAAGAATAATAAATAAATTCGAATTCTGAGTAGATGTCAGTTTAAGTTATTACACACACACACATATGGATGTTTAATAAGTTAATGTTACTTTCTGTTGTATTTATTTTATGATAAAAAATGTAATGTTCACAAGCAAAGCTGTCTCTTACATTATGATGGCGTTTCAGTGGAAATTTGGCGAAATATTGGCGGTAAAGCCAAGTTAGCATCCTTTTTGGTGATTTGGCTATTATGGATGCTTTTGGAAATTACTAGAGAAATCTACTAACATAACGATTTGTAACGTAAGTGGAGTTTTCGAGAAAGAGTTAGAAGGCAATCGCCTGGAGTATAAATAGCAGTTACTCGCTGAAACTGAATCAGTGTTATTTTGGCTGTTGAAGAGGACGAAAGGTTGCTCGTTAATAATCTTTAACATAACGGTTTTAGTCTCTAATAGTTGTGTTTGGTGCTGTAGAAGGTGTGAAAACCTTCTAGGATTATTGAATCGAATTTTAATGCTGTATCCTGCATTTTAAGGATTGTTTTCTTACAATAAATTTTCATAGATCCTACAGAACTATTTTTGGTCATCGAGACTGATAGTATAAAATCCTTGAACCCCGATCTACGTAACAATATATATTCGAGAAAAGTTTACTAGGATTATATATTTTCTAAATTGTCTTACTTTTCATCCACAGCTTTCTGCATTTGTTTACTAATTTTAATCTAAATTTATGTCTTGAATTCATTGTATTCATTCTTATCTGAAATGTATTCTCTTTTTTTCCTTCTTCTTATGATTTTTCATGTCGATATTTAATTATAATTGTATAATAATATAATGTAAAGCGTCTTTTACTCATACATTTATCTTATTGAAGCCTGTATGTTATCCCTGCTCTATTTTAACCCATTCATGTTAACTTACGATTTCCTGATCACAATTTAATATATTGCATATTAATATTATTTCGTCATATTTAAGGGGACACAGTACGATTCAATTGACCAAAATCGGTCAAAAAATCAAATTTAATTTTTTTCGTCTAAATTTTTTTTTATATACTTTTCTATGACCTCACAAAATTTGAAATCTCTAAACTTAAAAAGCGCAGAATTATAATAGCTTTCACGTACGTTTTTATTCACATCCCTACGGTAAATCAAAACTTTAAACTCACTTATCTCAGAAAGATAAAATAACTAGTTTGTCTTCATTTAAAATACTAAGGCTTTTTTTTCTATTGCACCTAATGTTTTGAAATTTTTTTTACCTATTGGTAATAGTACATGTAAGAAAAATTGGTATGCATTTTTGAATCAAAGCAATATTTATTTTTTAAAAAATAATTGAACTCAGAATTTATACATTTTTTAAGGAATTTTCAATAAATATTCATAAAAAGAAGTATTGTATGAATACCAACCACGTCAACGCAAAACCCATACCAACATTTATTATACATAGTTTGTGTGACGCACTTGTAAATCCAATTTCATGCATGTACGTAAATATTAGTTGAAGGAGTAGCATTTTAAAATCACTTCAAAAATTTTAAGTTTTTTCCTTAAAAAATTACATGGCTAGCTTTTTATGAAATTTTGAGCACAAAATCTGTTTAAAATAGTATACATACATAGGAGGCAACCAAAAAAATTTTAAAAATCCTTAAATTAAAATTTTTTGCGTAAATCGTACCATGTCCCCTTAAATGTAACCCCATTGTGTGTTTTACGTACTCTACCGTAGGGACGACATATACATTATACATACGTCAAAAAGCATTTAAAAATCTTAGACTTTCCTTTTTCGCATCACTGATGGATGAACTTGGAATCAAAATCCATTACTGAAAAGAGAACTAAGTAATGATGTTAATTTATTAATAATTTAAGTAATTAGTTTTGTAAGTTCTAAAAACTTTCCTCATTGCTCTTCTGGTGTTTTGAAACAGTGGATTATCTAAACAATTTATTTACCTCATTTTGTGAGATTCTAAAGTAAATTTTCAAAAAATTCAGGAAATATTAGGAATTGTATAATACAGATTTTTTAAATCACACAGTTAATCTGTAATAGTCAATTTAACATTATTTTTTTAATTTGATTATGATGTCAACTTTTACTTGCTTCTAAAAACTTCTTTCAATTTTAGTCATTGAGTTTTTTTCTAATTAGCTTTTACATTCACATACTCTTATTTTATCTTTTGTTTAATAAATAACAGTGCATGCATTTTGAATATATGTTATTAACTAAAATGAAAATATTTCGTTCAAAACATTTTTTATTTTCTTTTCGAATACCACACTATAAGCTGAACAATATTTAATAATTGCAACCTGCAATCCGAACCCTTAAGTATGTATGTTTCGTTACCGCTGTTCCTTTTACGACTATTTCCTGAACAATAGTAGATAATTGCAAGAGACAGAATTTTAAGATGAAGAGCTTTTAAGACAGAAAGGATTCAAATTTCTAAAACATTTAGTACGTTACATTTTTTTAAAAAAATTATTTTTACTAAATATTACTCAGTTTCTTATATCTTAGAATTCAAAAACAGTTACTATCTATTGGTATAAATGTTTTTGTAAGACACCGAGTAGAAAGTTTAAATGTTTAATTTAACATTGGATGATCTGTTTTCAACCCACATAAATCTATAATGTGCTAACAGAATTTTAGATCATTTGAAATGTAATGTAAGTTCAATACGAGAAACTAGTTTCTCGAAAGAATTTGGTATTTCTCATGTGTGAAAAAACTGTTTTAAGACCTTAAACAGTTACTACAACATATTTCAGTTCGTTTTGAACTATTAACATAGATCGCAACTTTGCCCATTTGAGACAAATATTGGGGAATAAAAACATTAAATGTGTCCGGTTTCTGAAAATTTTGCTACATATCAAAATTCCGTTTTATGCTTATTTTTTATATTTTAATTTATCACCCCCAATGAATTATTTTATTCATGTAATCTCTTATGGTCATATTTTCCCATCAATTCGATGTCATTTGTTGCCAATTATCAATGATTCTACTAGCACGGCATTTTTTGCCACCGAGGATAAAATATTAAATGTCAAGAGACAAAAAAAAAAAAGTCAGGAGTTCCAAAAAATTATTAGTTAAGTAATTGTATCAGAACTTCATACGAGGGAGTTTTGATAAATCTTATATATATAGTTGTAAGCAAAAATAATTGAAACAGAAACTTAATTTTTCTATTTTTAAGGCTTTTCTGTTTGGTCCCTATCCAGAATTATATATATCTCCTCCCTTTTTAACTTTATCAAGGTCTTTTTCTACAACTCAGTACATATTGCTTTGAAAACCATTATTCCATCTCTTAAATATCTTTTGCATTGTCAATTTTCCGACTCCATAATGGTCTTTAAGTACTGGAAATTAAGAAAAAGTCTCTTGGTTTGAAATTGCATGAATGTGGCAAACTTTCAAAGTTACGTCACTTTGATTCCTCAACTGTACTTGAAGATAAATGAGTAAGTATATTGTCGGTAAGACGGATATCTTTAGGGATCATACTGCACTACATCATGCAAATTGTTCAGCAGCGAACAATGTGATAGGCACTAGTAGATTACTTCCAGGTAGATTATTAAGACAACTCCCAGACAATCCCCAAAAAGCAATGAACATTACCTCCCCTGCAGTCTTCTGCAGCCTTGTCTTTTTAGGGGTAGATGACTTCCTGTCCTTTCTCTAATCCCTTTGGGATCTGCATTATATTGTTAGATCCAGGATTCATCCGTGGTTACTAGATCAGTGATACTCAACCTGTGGCCCGTGAGCCACATGTGGCCCGCGTATGGCCCATTGCATTAAAAAATACAATTATTTAAGAACAATGTATTAAAAGTTTAGTGGAAAATACGAATTGTTAGATTTTTTTTATATTTGTACTTGAAGCGATCAGTAATAATAAATAACAGGAAATGAACTGGAGTAGTGACAATTTTATGGGTCAAACTGATTTTTAATTATAAACATAATGCTGATTTCAGTCTGGAATTCAGTCAAAACTCTTCTTTACTACCATTCTGCCTTTGACAAATTAATATTAGAAATACAAAATAAGAGAGGTTTTGTCAAAAGAAAGCGGCCCGCATGAAATATTTGCTCATATATATGTGACCTTCAGGAGGAAAAGGTCGAGTACCGCTGTACTAGATGATCCAAAAAAATCCTCTTTGTAGGGCTCCAAAAGTTCAACATCTCCCTTCACAAACCATTCCGTATTTGCCAATTAAAATGAGTCACTAATTGTGGAACTTCTTGCGACCCTGCGGTCACGGAGGAATTTTGGGACACTGAACAATCAGCCATTGTTATAAAAGCAACAACTTCATTTTATCCATCAATTTACTATCAAGAAATGGACAAAACCGAGGGAGCGACCAACTTAATCGCTGTCCTAAATTTTTGAGACAAATAATTTTGTCCCTTATCTTGGTAATGATCCGAAGTAATAACTCTAGTCAGGCTTGACCGGTATCACAGCTAGCCTGGTTCAAAGATCTGCTTCCTGAACGTCGAGGACAGGACTTCTTTGATATAATCTAACTTCTATAGCAGCCTAACGACTAACCCTTACCCTCGCTTCTCCAGAGATTAAATAGCATTCAAATTAACATGAATCATGGTTTCTCCACACAGCTAAGAAAAATTTTTCCCAGAGGAATAGTCACAGGCGCGGAAAGGACCCATCACAAACTGCGGGCTGAAATCTTTGCATGCTCCATTCTCCGTGAAAAATATTCCATTCAATGTAGTCTTACATTTTCCATATATGGGTTTCATTTCTGGTTATTTGGATGGTGTGACATTTTTGCGCCACACGTCTAAAAAATTGGCTTCTTTGTGGATAGAATAACAGCGTTTCTATGCACACATTTACCCCTAAATATTGCGAGCTCTTCTGTCATCGCCCCGGCAACCTTTGTCCATGAGAAAAACTCCGAATGCAATTCGAGGTGTCAGTAAGAAGGCCTCCCCCGCCTCAAGACCTTGGAATGGAGGGGGAATCCTTTGAAAAACATCGAAGAGAACGGTCGTCTGGCCTCCTCCCTCTTAAATATCATCTTCTGAACACTACTGAGATAAACAATATTTTGAATAACTTTAATGTAAAAGTATATACTATAATTATAATAGCTGTGACGTAGATAAACCAATTATTTAATTTTCTAACTCTCAAGCTACCATTAATTTTCTGAAACGTCATAATGGCAACTCTTCATTGTATGAGGATAAAATTCTGCCTATTCATGGGGCGGCATCGTTAGTCAGAGATGTTTTTCCACTTCTAAAATCATCTGTGAGGAGCCTGTGGCCAGTTTGAAAGCTTTTTCCGACTTCCAAAAATATCATACGACGAGTTATTTTCATAAACAGCTATCATTTCATCCTGGATTTCCCGGGCTTTGTAACTTTTTAATAAAAGAACTCAATCATACCCTGGGGCCTCTATATTTCCCATACCATGGTTACTTCTTGTAATCATTCAAATCAACATGAATAATTGTAATTTACTACAATATGTTAATAAGGGTCCATGATATGCAGAAAAAATTTATCCAGATATCTTAATTATTACTTAAAAATAATAATTAAAACAACAGTACCACTACAACAACTAAATATACTAAAAAAGACAAAATTCACAATCAAAACAAACTAATAGAATTGCAGAGACATCAGAGAATTAATACATTCCTTCCTGATATAGTAATAGTAATTCCAATGTACAGTAGTGTTGGGGTTAATTTGCCTCTGTTTTTTTTTTGCAGAAACTCAATTAAAATCTCTTGAAAATATTTTCATTTGTGTGTGTGTGTGTGTGAACGTGTTTCCTAACCAATTAAGTTCGGAAGTCGAAGACCACTCTTGAATGTGCTTATTTCATTTAAATGGCTACATTTATGATTCGCATAAATTGACACGCATAATTTTTCCATCTTTCTAATGGGCTGCAAATTGGCAACGAAGCCTTTGCTGACACAGCAAGTCCACAAATGTGAGAGCTATTTCATGGTGGCACCATCTAGTAGCGGCTCTCGCTAACAAATTCAGATGCTTGAATTAATTTCAATTCGAGCTCTCACAGGATGCTAAATATTGCCGTCATTTTGTTTTACTGAGAGTACAAGGTACAAGTTGATACTCGGGGGATCTTTTACATGCCACTTAATCATATGACATATCCGTCCCTACACTTTTCGCATCCAGTAAATTTTTTGACACCAGCCGGATTTGAACCCGCAACCTTAGGCGTAGGAAGTGAACAGGCTATTTCTGAACCTAAGCACACTACCACCGAGCCGACAGCTAAAATTTTTAAATTATGATATTAAGTGATAATATCATAAGTTTCGATTTATTAACTCGGCACAACTTTTAGTTTTATTTTTCAAAGAGGACTAAAATAGAAAACTTGACAAAATAAATGGAAAATGTGTTTGGAAAAATACTTTAAATCCCACAAATGTTATTTAAAATGATATTTAAACTACAGCTTTTTTTTTTTAATTTTAGCTGTGCATGTGTAAAAAAAGATGAAAAAGATTGCAATAGAAACGATACTGCTATACACACATATATTCCTTTTGTTCTATCTTCCATAAACTTTTTACGAACATTTACATACATTTAAATAAATATTTTTTGTGGTCTCAAATATTTCAAATTCACGCAAGAAACAATTTCAGAAAGTGGGAAAAAGTAGATTCATTTTTCTTCTTATGGCATACAAAAGGTTCCATAGGAGAAAATAACGTTTAAAAAAGAATGTATTACTGGCACTATATATAAAGCTGTGGTCTTTTAAACATAGCAAAATACATCGTTTTTCTAATAAAGGGCTCATAAAGAGAAAATAAACGCTCGGTTTGCGTTGAAGCTATTATAGCTCTGTAATACTAATGGTATTTCATGTTTGGCTGAATATTCCGGTCTAAATTAATGAAAAAAATTAAATTAATGTTGGAATGGGAAAGCAAGGGCATTTGTTTGGACTTAAAGACGTAAGATAATTGAAGAAAACTCGGTTAAACTGAGTAAGCGAGCTTTTCCGCTAGTTTATTCAGTTAGAATGTTTCCGTTCTTTTTATTTGTTCTTTTTAAGTGAAAAAAATGCTTTTATTCGTGTTTAAGGAAGGTAAACACTGTTTAAAAGAAAAATCTTTTTTTCCTCTTCAAATAGAAATATAATCCTAAGGCTTAGATACCGAAGTAGAATTTTTTTTTCTTTTTTTTAAGTTTTTAACTGAGTGTGTGCTCAAATTTCGGTTATTTACTTTTTTGTTAAAGGAGTTTTTTACCGTTTTATTTTTATTCCGTTTATTTATTATAGATTTTCGAGGGAAAAAAGCTTTTTTCATGTTCTTTTATTTATTTGTTTTCTTGTTGTTATATCATTAACAGAACACAAGGACAAATAAATGGCAACATATTGTTGTTTATTCAGTGATTTTTTTCTTTGTGAGAATATAACCTCTTAGATATCATAAACCTTTGCATTTTCATCAAACCGTATTCGAATTACTTATATGTGAGAAAGTTTTAATCTTAAGGAATATATTATTTTGCGAACAATTATTACAATAGTAGGTCATCCTGTCAGAAAAACTTGTTTCAATGGATTAATAGAGCAACGCAGTCTGTATTTAGATAAGACCATTGCCACTTTTAGCTAAAAATAGGCGACAAAAGGGCTCATGGGATAGCAGCATTTGCCGGCGCCATGACATGCGACTGAGCGCGCTTCACACGAATGCGTGCTGAGATTCTCTGAGACAGAGAGAGCAGAACGAGCGAGCCAGACAAAAAGGAGATAAAAAAAAAACACGAACTTTATCCACATGGTAGCAACGCGCGCTTAATTGTTTTAGTTTACTATTTCTGTATCCCCCTTTTCCTTGTTGTTTTTAAAATAAATAGTTTTGTTTGTTAAATCTTAGTCTTTACTAGCTAACGAAACGCACACCAAACATAACATTAGTTATCTAAATTACCATACCTGTCAAATTAAGAACTTTCAAATTATCACGTCATGGTATCTTTCATACTAATGCTCCAATACGGTATTGCAATAAGCAATTGGCAAAGAACGTCATAATTTTGAATCTGTTTGCCTACGAGGAAGTCAACATAGTTGATACATCAATGGCCGTTGTTTCACATCATACCAATTAAAATTCATATGATTTTAAGTGTAACAATCTTAAACTCAATAAAGCGCATAGTGAACATTTTAAAAAATAGTGTTTGAATTCATTGCTCAACCGAACCTTCTGGGCCTTGCATTAATCTTCTCTAATCTCCATTACTTTAAACGAGGTTTGACTTTTTTTCCAATAATCCGACACTAGGCTCTTACAGTTGTGCCATCAATCGATATCCACTTTTCTAAAAATCTATATAAAAGCAGGGATGAAAAGTTTTTGGTATTAAAAACCCGCATTAGTTTTATTTCGAATCTAATAAGACCAGAATATTTTAATTATAATCTAAATAGGACAAATTTAGAATGATATTAAAGGCTTTCATTTCTACCCCCGATCTGTTAATTGCCTATCTACTACCATCATGTCCTGTCTACCTATTGTGACGTTTGAGATAAATAATGGAAGCGTGATATTTATTAATTTAAATACTTAGTTTATTTATGTCACAGCTATCAATTATAGTATATACATTGAAGTTATCAAAAATATTGTTTAGATCATTAGAGTTCAAATTCGATTTTTGTCAGGGAGGAGATTGCATCCGTTCTCAGCGAAGTTTTCAAACCGCCTTCTTTCTCTGCCCTTTCTAGGGTCTCTGGGATGGTAGCGGCCTGCTTCTTTATCCACAAGTTACATCCGGTTTGAGGGCAGAGTAGGAGGTTCCTCGCGGTGTCAAAGGTTGCCGGAGCGATGCCCAAAGAATATAAGTTAGAAAAAGGGTTTCAGCATTAATATTATATTCTTATTTCACTATCTTACAGGAAGAAGTGTTTTATTTATACAGGGCGTTGCCGAATTCGACCGACAAATTTAGAGGGGATAATAGGCAGCATGGGAAAAACAAATCCCCATAAAACATGCGATAGCAAATCACGTTTAGTCGGAGTTGTTGTTGTCGTTACTGATGCCACCTGATTGGCAAAGGCTAGATCTAGACCCAAGAAATTCATCATGGTAAAAGGCTAAATGACGCCTGTCGTTTGCCGTAGCTTTGAGCACCATACAGGTGACAGTACGATTTAGCTCGGTTTTACCCGAATTTTGAGGGAGGACACCTGGGGGTGGTCAGGGGCCTCCCTCCTCTCTACCCCTTCCATCAACCACACAAAAGGACTTGCGGCTCGACGGCTATTTAGAGTACCCCCATGCCACAAAGGCACTATACATTTACAAACATCCATGTCTTCTCCGGGACAAACCCAGTCTCTGCGGCACTGCAGTCAGCGTCGCTAACCACTATTGTTTCGCAAAAACAGTTATGAAGGAGATGTGATGCCGAGTGGAATGAAAGGGGGCGGTAAGAGGTAAGAAATACATTTAATAGACTTAAAGAATCTTCACAATACAAACAATGCATCACAGCTAGCCACCAGAAATACAACGACAAGAGATTGTCACAGGAATTGTTCAAACCTGCACCCCTGTAGTTCATAGTGTAGCCGACATTGACGAACTAAGTTTTGTCAGACGTATTTAAACAAATCCGGTGTGCTGGCGATATCAGCAAAAGTGACGAGTATCCGTGCCATGAGATTTCCCACTGTAGCCACCGGTGTCTCATACACAAGCTATTTTAAGTGGCCCTTGTGGAAGAAATTCAAGGAATTGAAGTCTAGGGAGTGTGGAGGCCAAGTAACATTTCCACCGCGTCCAATTCATCTCACGGAATATGCAGCATGAAGGTGGTTGCACCCAGAATCGAAAAATATCCTGGTGCAACATCGTACTGTCCTGGTGCTCAATGGCCGGTAATCCTTGCAGCAACTTCGGGAGGAAGTGCTGTAGGAAAACAAGGTAATTTACGCCATCGAGACATTTGGCAGTACATGTTTGACCGCACTCCTCGTCTGGCCTACCGTTCTCACCATGGTTACTATTATCGCGATTTTGAAAGAACTAAGCATGGTTAGCGACCTCATCTTCTGTGGTGATTTGTCGTCTCCATGCTGCCTACTATCACCCTTCTGAATTTGTTGGTCAAATTCGGCCCCCGTCCGGAATATATATGTATATGATATATTCAATGTTACTTAAGATGCCGTAGTGGTAACTCAATAAATAGCTGAGTAGAAAAACTATGAATTTATTTAGGGGATTTTGAAATTATGAGAGAGGGTTTCTTACGACATTCAGTAGCTTATCGACAAAAAAAAAAAGACAGTAGAATCATTTTCTAATTTTAAATAATAAAAACACTGGGGGAAAATATAATGGGAATGTTCTAATCATGTATTCAAGTGAATGAAAGTAGTTCTTATTTTATAAACTATGTAGTTGGTTTTAGGATAATACTTGGTGCCAACTTTCACCTTGGAAAATGCATACGTTCTCCGTTTTGTAATTTTTTTCCTATGAATAGAAATCATATCAGTGTTTAATCTTTTTAGAGTGGGAAATAAAATCAAACTGGTGTTTCGACAAACGAAATGATTTATTATGGTACACGGAAAAATATACACGACTTAATTCTACCCTTTTCCTGCAGCCAGTGTACATATCCGTCTCGTTCAACCAGAGCGTTAAGAGCACCGGATGTATATATACTTCTTTACCGAAATACGATTCATTTCATTGCGCTGCTACCAAGAAAACTATTCCGAAGACTTAAGAATGCAATAAAATGCCCTTGACATTGTTTGCAAAGGTTTTACTAATTTCAGAAAAAAATGTGCCTATTTGTGACTTTTTTTCCTTCCAAAACGGTGGCACTGGGGAACGAATTGGGTAACTTTTAACCGACGGTTAAGGGAGTAATATTAAGTCAAAGATAATTAAAAATAACATTAAGTTGTTACATATGTATATATGAGTTATAATGTTTTAATTTCTTCTTTCACAGCCAGTATAGGAGTGGATATTGCGAGCAGCTCTGTTGTCTTGAAGGAAGGGAGTATGGAGCTTCTAGGTCCTTGGAGGATAATCTTTGTTGTGTTCGTTACTTATTCCATGTTACCCTTGTCCCTTCGATGGTGTCTTATCTGTGGTACCATTTCCTCCGTCGCTCATTTAATCATAGTCGTATCTTTTACTTCCGCAGAGGACAGACATTTAGAATTCGCTAAAAAGGTAAGTTCTTCCAGAATAAATTTTTTGAAGTACCCTCTCAGTGAACATTTTTATTTCCGGATAAGGGAATAACCAATTTTTCGAAAATTGTGGATAGTAAAATAAATGTTATTGCTCGAAATAAGTAGACAAACTCATAGAAATACCTAAAATACGCATATTTACTCAGTCACTGTCTTTTGTAGCATAAATACGTAAGATAGCTTAATATTTGTTCAATCATTAAGCATTCGTTTCCATTTTTAACTCGATTTATACAAGAAAACTCTTTTCTCTGATTAAATTTTAAAAATATTAGTTTATGTAATTTTACACTTGTTTTCAAAATTGAGATTTTGAAGATCCCTCAATATTTAAAAAATTATATTTTGTATTTTCGAGAATGGCAGTACAACTTATGACTCTTGTTCCACAGTTGAGCTAAGAAAATAATGTATATTCTTAAGCAAAACATATAAGTAACCGTTTTACCAATATATAAATTTCTCTTATAGAATGATTTTTCTTAAAATCTGATCGGTAACCATTAAAACTAATTGCATAAGTCACTCAGGCATTGAATTAAATTAAAAAATCTATTGATAGATTTGAAATTCCTTTCTTTGAAATGGACGTCATTGGATTGTTAATAATGTTAAGAATAATTATGATATAAATTCAAAACTAAATATGATACCCAGGTTATGAAAAAAATTTAAAAAATATAGGTATAACATCAAGAGGTCCATCCGAGGCCATCCAATAGCTACGGCATCTACAGTTGCATGGTATAAAACAAGGGTAGGCAACCTATGGCACGCGGTATAATTCTCAGTGGCACTCTGCACTACTCTACCAATTTTTCAATGTTTGAGTGGATAGAAGTTGATAAATTTGTAATGGACCTTATTTGACAAATATCTTCGAAATCATGGACATTCATGGAACTACAAAAAATCTGAAAGATAACTCTAAACATAAATATACAGCCATTTTGTAAATTATTGAATGTCATTGCTGGAAAGATTTAATTGTTTTAACAGAGAAAATTGTATGTACTCTGTTTTCTACTTTTGGTTCTATATATCAAAGTAAAAAAAAAAAATTTGTCCTCATATAAAAATTATTTGGGGTACGTAAAGTAACTGTCGAACAACTGAATGCTCAGAATCGTGTCAAATTTAAAGTCGCCCATTATACCCCTGATTTTACGATATGAAAGTAGAGTGGTACAAGCTCAAAGTCTGCATTAAAATTTTTATTTATTTTTTTTTTAACTGTAATGAAGGGAAATATTTATATTTTAATTTGTCTTTTTCTTATTTGAATAAATATATTTAAAAATGCAAAATACATGTAAAATTCTAATTTTTTTAAAAACATTTGTTGAAGAATTACCTATATTTTATACTTTTTATTTTTGTTAAAAATATATCTTTAAATAATGCAAAAATTAAAATATAATAAAACTGAAAATCTGAATTTTTGACCTCTGTTCTCTAATTCTGCTTGCATTATCACGGAAATCGAATTGTTTAAAAATATCCTACTATGTGCACGCTGAATCCTATTGGTAGATTGGTTTGACACACCACAGCTAAGAGGTTGCCGACCCCTGGTATAAAATGTTCTACGTTATGTAGAGATGTTGTTTACAAAACTCTACCAAAACCTCGTTGTTATATGATACAATTTCGAATCAAACTATATCCAAGTTTCTTGGGGATAATAGCTTAATTATCGATAATCAACTGCGCGAAATCTTTTAGCGCATCTCGGAAGAGAACTAATTCAGTCGAAGACAATAGCATCTTTCTTATTAACAGTAAAATTGAGCCGTATTCACTGTCTAAACGCATCTAATGATTACTGATAAGTCTTTATCGGGAGACATGAAGATCGAAAATAGTTTTCAATGCGGAAATAAATTAAACATTTGGTAAAAGTAGAATCTTTGTATAAGAATCATGTTAGATGGAAATATCAGATGGTTGATGATTTTCTATAAAAGAATATTGACCTAATTGTAATATCCAGCGAAGAGTTATTGAAAGTAATCCTATTTAGTTCAAGTGCTTCTCAAACTTTCAATACTCGCGACCCAATATTCAGTCATCATTTTCATCACGCCCCCTTCATACAATAACATTGTATTGAAAAAATTCAATAATACTATACTTTTATACTAAAGCTACAGTACGACTTTAACCTCTTATGTGTGCCCCCGGAGTTTTTAAACGTCCCGCTCAGCCAAAGCATTAATCTTCTGGACGTATATATACGTCTTTCCGAATTACGATCTTTTCTGTGCACTGCTATCCCTAAAATTATTCCTAAGACTTTGGAATGCAATAAAGGGACCTTGACAGCCTTTGCAAAGGATTTACTTATTTCAGAGGATTTTGCTTATTGATTCCTTTTCTCCCCCTAAAAACATCAAAATACTCGCTTCTACTTGGAAAACCGTGGCATTGGGGACCAAACCGCGTAACTTTTAATCGGCAGTTAAGGAATTAATTATACACCGTTCAAATCTCCATGATAAGTGTTAATACAATCCCATGGGGTCACTGGTAATTATCAAACTTGTTCTTAACTTAGTATTGTTAAATTAATAATAAAATACATTGTGCAGTACAGATACCTTTATAAGTGTATTATATCAGTGTAAATGTGTATTTTATATTTTATTATGTCAGAAAGTATTTTGTTTGCTTACTTTCAGCAAATTAGTAATGTTTTGAATAATCTTTAGTTTTCAACTTTTCAATATGTTCGCGTCCCACAATTTGAGAAACGCTGATATAGTTTTATTTGGAAGTATTCTAAGAAATAATATTATGTGACCTCAACCCCTCTCAAGATTATATACGCTTTAAGATCTTCATTTTTAGATGAATGGAATTTGTGGCACTATACTTATATATTACCACTAAATCGATTTTCTGCCCAAGGGCTTGTAAGGACATCCAGAAGCAGCGGATATCTAATTTGGAACGTTTTAATTTTTGTTTCTGTTTCCGATAAACGTTTAGTTTTCTTTATATTGCTATGTTACTTTTAATTATCTCATACTATTGGGTGTATAAGTATAAAATTCCATTGTAACAAACAAATTACGAGAGTCGTCCTGAAAGCAAAGAATAACAAAACGAACCTTTGTGAAATTTCTTGAAATGTTCCTTGGAACAAAAAGCTTTTCCATATGCGTTGCATAAGTGTACGGTCATTTTGTTCTATTTTCTTCATCTTCTTCATCACGAATAGATTAATCCGTATCAGTTACTGCCGTATTCATCGATTTCCTGAAAATATTCTCATTCAGTATCCCTTTCGTGGAAATCCAACGACGATGGCATATTGGCAAGAAGATGAAAAACAATAAAAAAATAAATAATAAAAGGTGTACAAACTTTAGATAGTGAAACGAAACACAAACATACGTGCGTCAGAGGCAAAATGGAACATAAATGTGTTTCGTAACGTGAAAGTCAGTATCCCCAGAAATCTGGGATTTCTGAGGTGTACTATAAAGCGCAGACTGGTAGTCAAGAGGTTAATCAAACTTCACTGCTCCATTCTGTAAAATTTTAAATTCAGAAGAAGTCGTCATAATATTCATTTGTTGTTCTTCAGAGTACATTATCGTAAATGATGACTTTGAATATATTTTCTATTAAATTATAGCAAAAGATTTGTACCGATACACAAAGAAATTTAGGATATTTTGTTTCCTAAAATTTATAAACTACTATTATTAAAAATTTTCAGATTTAATCTAATTTCAGGAAAGAGCGAGGAAACAGACATCTATTTTTAAAAAATAAATTAATACAAACTTTATTTAACAGATTTTAAATGTGATACTTGTCGATATTTTTTCAAAGTATTGTAAAAATTTGTATTTTAAGTACATTTATATTGATTATTTAAAATTCAAAAGGAGAAAAATGAAAGAAACTAAATCCTAAAACAACTGTTCAAAAATTAGCCCTATGACTTTAAGTTTCCACTGAAGTTGCACATGAATAAGTTTCTGTAGTAGTTTGTCTCTTTAAAATTAGGTTGATTATAAGAAATGTTTAACGTTTAAGCTTTCTGAAAGTGTCCGAACACGAATGATTTATGGAAGTATAAAATCTTACTTCAGAAGACTAGAACACGTAATAAAACTCCTGTATCAATTGCCTGCACATTTGAAAGTATCGCTGTAGCGAATGTTTTAGAACTCTTAAAACCCTATCAAAAACTGTTATTTCATTTTACGCTTTGATACGTTTGTCGTTTTGTTATATTTTATTCAAGTTACTTCTGGTACAGTTAAGTGCTAAAAGAAATGTAAAATGTTTGTAAAATATTTTGAAGGGAGTGGCAAAAATTTCAGATTCATATAATAGCATAAACTATGATTAAAAACAGTGTAGGATCAATATCATTCTAATGAAATTGCCTAATATACAAAAAAAAAATATGTGTAAATAAAACTGCAATAATGAAATTTGTTTGGTATGTAATATCTAAAGAGCACATTGATTTCAAATTTAAAACAAAAAAATGTTTTTTATTCAGAAGTAAATACAAAAAACAAGAACAAAAAAACGTTGTATGTAAGCCTATGATAAAACCTTCCTAAGCAAATGTAAGAATATACACTCAATATGATATCCCTGCTTGCACTTTGCGATAAATTTGATTATAGATGTCGAAACGTTAAGAAATTTATTGGAATTCCAAGACGCCTGCAATCATTTTATCAACATGTTTCAGAAGCCTTTTACTTGCGAAAGACTCAAACACATTCTAGACCTCAAGAGGACATTGTCTTATATATATATATATATATATATATATATTGTCACTATAGTTATATATAGAACTTAATATTAAAAATACTGTCGCTATAGTAATATAATATCAAATGAAAAATAGCTTTTCTGTCATATATCACCTGAAGATAACAAGAAAAACAATTCGATATGAACAGAGATGATATAATAACAGAACGCCAGTGTCAGAACTGGTTTGAAATTTCATCGCCGCAATATTTATGTTGAAGAAAACCCACATTCTGGAAACACAGTTTAAGTTGACAAATGCAAAATAAAAGCATTGATTGACGCAAACCACTGGATAACAATTCATGAGATCACTGAGAGATTGAATTTATCGAATTCGACCCTTCATGATCAAGCAAAATGCTTTGGTTTAATTTCACAACTGGGCATATGGATTTCACATGTTCTGACAGAAATAATTTTGCTCCGTCGCATTGACGTCTGTGACTTGTTTCGCCAGCCTCATGTAAAGAATCCATTTTTAAAGTTATTCATCATTGTTGATAAGAAATGGACTGTCTATAAGCAATGTTAAACAAAGAAGATCATGAAGTTAAAAATATGAATCAACTTACAGAATTTAAAACCAATATATTAATAAATAAAAAAGTGATGATGTCTCGAGAAATTTTAAGGAATGTTTCTTTTGAGCTTTTGCCGGAATACACAATTATTTCTGATCGACTGGACAATTTGAAGCGTGAGTGGGTGGTGTGTTTGTTTGCTTACTTGTTTGTTTGTTTGTTTTTGCTTGATTGTTTGTTTCACTCGAAAAGAAAAGACTGGAATTGATCAACAGAAAAAAGAAAGTGCTCCACCGAGATAATTCGAGACATCATACAAATTTTTAAAACTCCATAAGATTTTATAACTTAGATGGGATGCACTACACCATTTCCATATTCTAAAGATATGTACCTTTGAATAATTATTTGTCACAGTTTTTAGAATATTTTTAAGACAGTAAAAAGCATTACTTCAAATGAGAACATCAAAAATGACTTGGATTTGTTTTTTGCCACCAAAGATACATAGTTTATGAGCATGGAATTACGCTAAGAGGAAAGATGAAAGATGGTAAACTGTATTAAATCAAAATATGAGAATATATACGACAAATGTTTATGCACTATAAGAAAATCATCTTTAGCTTTTAGAAATAATGAAGTACTTTCCTAACACAATCCAATAATAACCATTTAACAAACATTTCTTTAAAATGTATTTATGTGCTAACTTGCAACGCGCTATGATGTAATCTTTATAAATACGAATACTTATATAAGATATATGGTGGAAATTATTTTGACTCAAGCCTATAGATAAAAAAATATCTTGATGTAAAAAAATTTGAAAGTATAAGCGATTCACTTCATGGAATGAGATAAAGAAAGTATGTATTTACTTCAGCGTATTTTCATATAAACATGTGAGTTTTATACTAAAAAGTTACATTATATGATACTTTGCCTGCCTTATAAATTATTCATGACAAAAACTATGCGTTATACATTATAATCTTTCATAACATTCCTTGCTTTCAAAATTCCTTACAGCCTGCTTTTCGAGATAGCACGAAGAACCAGCAAGAAAAACTACTTTTTCAAGACATTAAAATTTTCTAAGCTTAAAAAAAAGGATAGCTTTTCTTTTCATTTTATTCAGATTCTTGGTTATAGGATTATGGAAGAAAAACTATATGTACATATATTTTAGAAGAATCTATATATATATACACTGCTTGAGCCATTAAAATTGTAACACTATAAAGGAAAACCGATACAAAAAAGATATTTATTGTACACAAACAGGACGGTATAAGGATACAATCATTCAAATTCGAAATTAGGGGACACAGTTCCAGACCTGGCAGCTAAAACGGCCCTTTCATGGTTCGGCGTGGATTCGAACTGCACTTAGATGACAGAAATGGTTAACTCATTTCATATTACTACCAGTCTATACCACGTTTCATCAACCGAAGAAATTGGAGAATTGATGCCGAACCAGTGTTTCGGAAACCAGAGACCAGATGTTTTCCATGGATGACAGATTAGAACAGTGTGAAGGCCATTCGAATACTCGAATGTGTCGAGAAAGGTCAGAACGCGACGTGCAACATGAGGTTTGCATTATCTTATTGGTAAAATGCATATAGAAGGCCTCGATGATTGGGCACAAACACTGGATATAAGATGTCAGAAATGTACCATTCTGTGTTCAAATTACTTTCGATCTGAACTATAAATATGTCTATCGTTTACTCAATAGTGTCCCAAACCATCACACGAGATTCAGAGGCTTCTAAACAGTATAGAATGCATGCAGGTGACTAGTGGTTTCCTCGAAGCCTCCAGACACATATACGGCCTTCAGAATACTGTTCGTGTTAAAAAGCGACATTGTGCCACTCGTATATGTAGTTTTGTGGTTCGACGCACCAGTGTCGTCGTCTTTCTCTATGCTGCTTTGTCAAGGGAAGCCGAAGTAATGGCCGTCGTTATCACAGTCTACGCTACGACAAACGTCATCGCACCGTACGAACGGATACTGGGCGCGTGCAAACATGTCCATTTCCAGAAGGTCCGCGATGGGTTGAACGATTTTGTAGGGCCGACATCACAAAATATTTTCCTTTCGAACGTTAATCATGGGAGAGCGTGGAGAATCCTGCATGGCGTTCAGTATGACTCTCAGCAACCCATTAATTCTATATTAGCATGACAGTTTTAGATTTCGATTAGTGCGACAGGCAATATCGCGGAACGATGATCCACATTCTCAAAAGGCAACTATTGTTCCTCTATAAAATTCCTACACTTGTTATAAGCATTTTGTCTTCTTATTCGAGGCATTACACGATATTCTATGCAAACTTCGCCCTTGCAAAGAGCATTTCTAATGAGAAATCCACTATATAACTTTTTATGCAGTGCTTTTAGTCGTTTCTCTTTTTTTGCGTCGTCTAAATGCTCTGAAACACTAATCATTTACATATCTTGATCTCTTCTTCCTTTCTTGTGGTTTTGATGCTCGTCAGATCATTCCAGCCTGGTGTTGCAATTTTAACGGCCAGTAGTAAATATAAAGGGTTGCCCAAATGAAAAGTGGACGCGTGCAATTGTGTCAGAGTGATTACAGCGATAGAAGTGCCACCGAATATGGAAACAAAGAGAGATAGGAAGTATACATCGCATACGATGTGTAATAATGAAAGCTTGCTCTTGGTAAAAGAAATAGATCAAAAGTAAAGTTGTGCTATTCATAGATGCGTCTATACGCAGTAGTAGGGTTTCTGATTTCGGAAGATGAGCTGTAAGTGGGCATCTAGCAGCGAATAGGGCAGTGTAAGGTGAGCACTGTTTAGTTCGTACAATTGGAACAAAAGTTTACGTGAAAGGCTGCAAAAGATATCAGATCTCCGTGACAATGCCGGTCCAAACGTCTCCCGTGAAACCCAGACAACCTTAAAACATTTCGTTGAAAAGTGTTGGAACACCTGCCGTACAGTCCAAATTTGTCTCCCTGAAACTTTCCATACTTTTTTCCACTTAAGAGAGCATTATGTTTCCATTCGGATGATTAAGTGAAGAAAAGCTATGCAGGACTTCCTGAAAATCAACCGTAATCTTTCTACAGGAAGGCATAAACCTACTGTCGAAAGGTATGGAACCGGTGTTACAACACTCTGGGCAATTTATTTTGATTTCCAATAAAAGTATTCTTTTCGTTCAGCATGCCCACTTTCATTCGGGCAGCCCTTATATATGTACAAACACTAATAAATATAGAATATATATATATATATATATATATATATATATAAATTAATATGCTAAAAAAATAAATAAAGTGCAAAATATTAATTGAGTTTTCCGAATGTAAAATGAAGACAAAAATGACAACCAAATAAATTGAAATTACAAATCCGGGTTTAAGCTAAATTTTAATCTTATCGCGGCAACCTTCCTCTTTTGCAATTTTTGGTAAAAAC
Organism: Trichonephila inaurata madagascariensis; assembly: GCA_019973955.1. Lineage (NCBI taxonomy): Eukaryota > Metazoa > Arthropoda > Arachnida > Araneae > Nephilidae > Trichonephila > Trichonephila inaurata. Next base: position 235,778 of record BMAV01024677.1, on the reverse strand, counting down.
CAATGAATCTTCATAAAATCAAATACAAATTCCAATAGTAAGAGAGTAAAATATATTCTATTATTAAATGATTAAGAAAACCCAACCTTTATGGAACTAATTGTATTGAAAGAGAAGTTTTAAGGATAACAGCTTAAAAATTTTGTTAGTAAAAGTGTAAATAATAACGTAAATAATTTTCTAAAAAGAGCTGTGAAATATATATTAAGGTATCCGAGTACGCGTTCGGAAACATGATTCTTAAAAAGCGCATAAACGGATAATTTTCCTCATATTTAGTGTCACTTAGATTAAAATACACGTATAAGATTGTTTTAAGGACATTTTGACAAAAAAATTATTTAAATGCAATATTTCGGCAAAAAATTAACTTAGAATAACCTTTTTTCAAAATGTTCTTATTTTGTGAAAAATGCTTCTATTATAATAATATTTTGCCTGTATATAGCTTAGATCTCTGTACAGAGGCTCAACCATAATTTTTGAAAAAAATATATTATTTTCAGAGTTACAACACATTGAAGTAATTATCTGTGTTTTTTTCTTAACATTTCTTCCCTTTGTTGTCGTAAAACATGGATGAACCCGCTTCCAAGTTATATATTTCAAAAATTGTAGTTGAGCCTCTGTACAGAGGTCTGAGCTCTATACAGGCAAAATATTATAATAATAGAAGCATTTTTCACAAAAGGAGAATATTTTGAAAATGGGTCATTATGTTCATTTTTTGTCAAAATATTGTACTTAAATAATTTTTTATTGTAATACTATTCTTAAAACAATTTTATATACGCTTTCTAATCTAAATGACACTAAATATCATAAATATTATCCATTTATACGCTTTTGAAAAATCACGGTTCCGCGAACGTAGTCGGATACGTTAAGACTAAAAAACATAAGTAAAACATAAACACGAAATATTTCTAAATTATAAAAGCCTCATGTTACTTAATAGATTGGTAATATTTAAGTGATGTAAAAATCGTAATTATATATATATGTATATGTTACTTGCAACCGATGTCAATTCAAATGTAAATGAAGAAAATAAAATATATAAATTTAGAAGCAGGAGTAAAATTATCATAATGTGACGTATTATTTTCACACTAAGAGCACTAATTAATTTTAGAAATTTTTTGTATTGTGATAGGTTTGAGAAAAATATTTAATCAAAATAAATAGTATATATAATTATTATAAACACAAATTTGTTTCTAAATAGTCGTTCACAGTATGCATGAGACATGTTAAGTTTAATAAAAAAATGATTAGGTATTTGTTTTAATACAAGCTTTGAAAATGGTCTTGTTATTTTAAAATTAACTTATCTTATGTTTCGTTAATATATGTGATTACATTGTAAATACTTTAAAACTTATTTATGTACGAAGAAAACTAATTAAATGCATTTAATTAACTATGTTTGTTATCAAAAAAAGAAATTACTTCAAGCTACTCCAATATCTATATTTATTGTTTAAATGTAAATAGTGAAAAATACATACTTATTATATGACATTAAAAAGGCTTAATTTTGCTTGTTAGTATCTGGACTAATTAATGATGCTAACACTTTTTTCGGCTATTTTCCCTCTTACTATATACTCCAAAATAGCTTAATTAAAAAGAAAACATCTTTCAAATCTAATTCTTTAAAGATTAATAAAACGGTTCTCTTTAGAATCCTAATAAAAAAAAGCTATTTTAAGCTAGTTTTTAGAAAAATAAATAAAAACGGATTTAATTTTATTTTCTAAAAATAAAATAAAAGGTTGATCCTACCATTCATTTTAAATCGTGTGTCCAATTTATTTATTTGAAATATAATACTTCTTTTTTAAAGAGGTAATGTATTTGTCAGGATAAAAATTTAAATCTGCTCTTAAACTTTATACAGCAATTTGAAATGTAATTTATTTATTTATTCAGTCCAGTTTTTTTTTTTATCTTTAAATGTATTTATGCTTTTTTTATCCTTTAAAAAGAAACCGAGGCAATTATTTTTAGAAATTCTATAAAAAGAGAAGCACTTAAAATATATAGTTCAAAACAAACAAAAAAAACGTTGTTAAAAATAAAACAACTATGATAAAGCAAAAGATTTATTTTTCTTTTCTATTGTTTTAAAAATACGTTAAATTCTGGACATCGCTAAAGAAGATTTTAATAAACATCTTGAAGTACCACAGATTTTGAGAGAGTTTTTCTTAAATTTTATAGATCTTACAGTCTTTCTCCTAAATTGTTTAGCATGCCCCTTTTTTGAGCCAGGTTATAAGAAAATTATTAAACTATTTGAAGTTCCGCACAGAATTTAAGAGTGCTTTCCTTAGATTTATTTAAATCGTATAATACTTCTAATTTTTTTTTTAACTTTGAATTCCAAAAAGTTTATAATGTATTTTGAAAACTAAATTTGAGGTGATTTACTGGTTTATATCACTATTAAGTGGAATTAGTAAATTTGGTACTTTTCGGTTTCGCTGGCGCAGATCTCACCAAGTAAACGTTATTGGCGACAATAGACAATGCACACAGAAAAAAATGTTATAAATTTTATTGGGTTTGATCTATCTTTGATGCATTATGAAGAAGATGTTTCTGATAAGCAAAGACTGCGGCGTGTTTTGAAAATGTGGTAGCAAAAGGTTATTAGTGCGAATGTTCCGTTTGTCGTCGGTTGTATCATTTTGGACTTCATTGCTTGCACCGGCGAAGCTGAAAAGTACCGTAAATTGTTATTCTTAATTTCATCTACACAAATTTCAATAACTTGAGAATAAATTTTATGAAATATTGTACCATGAATTGCTTTACTATTATCATATTACTGTTCCTTTTTCGAATTTTAAGGTATATTAGTTTGTTTGAAACATTTGTTTCTGTTACATACTTAATAATTCTGTATCTTTCTATTTATTCAATCTTCAACGAATTTACATCTGAATGTAAATTCATACTCCTTTCAAATCCACACATGCATTAAACTAAGCCTATTTCTATACATAAAATATATTTCTTCCGAATAAAGATTATACCACAAATTTGAAAGAAACGTAATCATTTGTTTGTAAATCGTTCAAAGAAGACTATCTTTCGAAAATATTTATTTTTCCTCTTTTCTCAGAGAAATTCGTAACCACAGAAAGAATCCATTACAAAAAACGAAAAGGAAAAACTTCCAAAACGACGAGAAACAACATACGACATGTCAAAACTAATGTACCGTTGACAACATCGTCCTTTCCAGATCGGAAAAAATCGAAATTGACGACATCGTTCTTTTCAATTTCGTAGAATGATTCTGCCTAATCGGGCGACAGATCGGATCGATATCCAGAAAGAATAAACGGATATAGTATATATATATACACATTTTTTTCATTGTTTATTACCCAGCTGGTTGGTAGAGGGGAGGAGTTTTCGGTCATTGGGTAAAGCGTGACTGGGTGTGGGATTGCTATCAAAAAAGAAGGAACGGCTTCCATTTTCCACAACAGGCTATCAAAAGAATTCACATCGAGTGGGAAAGAAAAAAGATATTTCCGTTAATGGTGTAAAAATGCGTAATGGACAGGCCCTAGTAAAGGGAAATTAATGGAGTCAACAGTCTTAAGTGCTCAGACAATATTGTCTTGAGATTAAGCAGAGATTATCCTGTCAAATGTGTGTTTCAGGGAATATACGGCGACGTTCCTTTAATTTTATTTATTTTTTTAAAGAAATTGAAAATTAAAATAGTTTTTTAAAATAGTGCTGTCGTGATCTTTCAAATTGAAAACTTATCAGTGCATTCAAAGAGATTTTGGAATATTTGACTAAGAAAAATAGTAAATGGTTATTTTTATAATGAAATAATTTTAATTCTTACTGCATTTTTAAAAAATTGTGTAGAATGGATGTTTGTTTTAAAAAAAAACTGTCAATAAAGAATACGCTTTTCTAAAAACCTTTTAAATAAAAATTTAAAAAAGGTATTTATATATATAGGACAATGCGTTATTTAATGCTTTCTGAAAAGTTAATTTATTTGCATTTACATAAACATATAATTGCATTTACTTAAGACGTATCAGAAATAAATTCAGTATTTTATGTGAACAAAAAAATGCATCGCATTTATTATAATTATACACATTATAATATTACATATCTAAAAAAATTTTTTCTTAAATTAATATTTTAAACATAAAAATTTGCCATTTGCCCATTTATCTTTAAAAAAAACGAGAGACTATTTTAGCGCTGTCTTAAAAATGTGGCCATAGTAGACTGCGGATCATGGTCACCAACCCGTGGCCGGCATTATCGGGTCACAGGTTCGAGTCCTGATGCCAAAAAAGACCTACCACGTAGAGGGACTGTTAACATTAAAGTTGTCATCACTGGTGTCTGTCCTCACATTAGCCTGGTGTTTCAGAGAGTGACATTCTGGCTCAGGTGTCATAGTCAACACTTAAACGCGGCTCAAAATTGAGAAGCCCGTCGCCAATAACCCTAGGGTTGCTTTAAGTGCAATGTTGATAAATACATATTTATTCTTACGCAAATAATTTTCAGACTCAGTGGCGTAATGGGACTCAGTGCCCCCCTGCAAAATCAGGTTTTGGGCCCCAAGCCCGAATACGTATATTATATCAGTCAGGCTTTGGGCCCCCTAGAACCCCTGGGCCCTCTGCAGTGCGGGTGTGTACGTTACGCCACTGTTAAGATTAGTAATAGTGCCACTGAAGACACAACGTGTAGAGGGGTTGATGCCCGTTAAATTTGTAGATCTCTAAGTCCTCCCGCTTGCAGAGTGTGAAAGGTCAGTGAAGGGGGCCAGGTCTGGTGTAACACTCATCACTTGACCATGGTTCAAAATTACGAGGTACAACACCAACAGCGTACGTGTTGTTTTGTAGTACTACATTAATAAACATTCACTTGAGTCCAGTAATATAATGATCTGTCGCAATATAGAATCACTCAAAATAAGTACATTGTTTTCTTTTGTTTCATTTATTTATACATAGTATAAAATATACTTAACGTAAACTAATTATATATATAGATATATATATACATTATACATAATGTAATTATAAGTTTTCATTTAAAAAACGCTTTAATAATTATACATTATACATAATGTAGTTATGATTATACATTACACATAATATGTAGTTATAATTATACATTATACATAATGTAAACTAGAATTTTCCAAATTGTATTTATGATTAATTTTATACATATCAAAATGACTAAACTTTTACAGTTTTTTAAAAGCAAAATTCAATTAAAAAGAATAGTCAATAGAATCCATTTCAAGAGAAAATTGTGAGTCTTTTTGTATTCTAACTATAAATCTTTATTTAGGTGCATTCCTCTTGCTATCTATTAAATAATCTAGACACTGAAATTAAACTTCTGATGGAAATGGAAGAGACTATTGAAGCTTAGAGCTAATAGAGCCTATCTTTTCCTTGAATGGTATTTTCATATTCATCGCAATTTACTACGCAAGCAAATTCTCAATCGCACTTGTTTATGCAACCCGCATGTGATCATTTCCTTTATATTCTTCAAACCAAAACGTATTTTTAACTTCATAATTTGTCTTGAATTACGTCATACACATACAGTTTTATCAAAAGGTTTGTATAAGAGTTTTGTTCTCTCCTTCCCCCAGTTGTAATTCATCGAACATTACCTTAGTATTAATTCCATGAATGCATAAGGGAATCTTTACATCGCCAACAGTGCATCTTCCACAAATACCCTTATTTAAACTTCGCATCTTAATATATGTCTCCATTTAAAATTTTACTGAGCAAATAATTCTGATCTTTTCTACGTTCTGATGTCAGACATTAACGTCAGACAGTAGTTTTCCTCTAAGGTGCATGATTTTATCTTGTTTACTTTACATTTAGTTAATGAACTTTTCCTGCATCATCTTAGTTTACGCAGTTCTTTGTTACACTTCATTCTTTGAAGAGATATCTCTTCTTCAAAATTTACTCTCAAACTTGTTATTTACCAGACTTCGATTTTTTTTCCTCTTCATACTTAGTTTTGGCACTATAAAGCATGCTCAGTTATCATGAATAAGTAATTCCTCTTTTTCCCTCTTTATTATTTAATGTTTATTTATACTCAAGATGTTTAACTTCTGTTTTTCAAACGTAGAACTTTTTCCAACAAAAAATATTTTTCCTAAAGTTTCCACGTGTTTACACTCTTCTTGACTTTTTTTTAACATTTAAGTAAACACGCCTTTTTCATCGCTTATGCACGGATTTTTTCATCCTCACTAAGAATGTTTCCCGTGTATTCTTTTCCTGTAGCTAATTTTCAACTTTTTTTTGTATTTATAAATCAAGCAAAAATGGAAGTGAGATTAAAAAGTTGAAGCTTAGAATAGTCACATGGAATAGAATCCTTTCTTAATGCTATTTATACTAATATGAAGCAGTGCACATACAATTGGGCGGTTTTTCAAACAATAATACCTATTGCATAAAATGTCGTTTTTAAATATCGATGAACAGATAGTCTAGATGTCTATCTCTTACCTCATCCATTGTGGAATGTCTGGAATTATTTGAAGTTTGAAGATTTATCTATTTCACAGGTTAATATTCTTCAAAGGTTTTTCCTTTCAAATTTCGATCTTTTTACATAATTTCATATATCCTCAATATTTTGAATATTTCCCTTGTCATATAATCAGTAATGAAATTAATACTATTTCCTATCAGTTTCCAAAAATATTTACCTAATTAATAATTGATTAATTAAAACATATAAAATTGTTTTAAATAATAGTAGAGAATAATAATTAAGGAAATGAGTCGGTGTTTAATACTAATATTTTACACTGAAAAATAAGTTGAAATGTAAGTATTTAATGTAGTTATAACAAATGAATTTTATAAAATCTGGAGAAAAATGGATTACTTCTAAGTATACAAAGAGCTTATAAATAAATTTTTATAAAAATGTTTTTTCTTTAAAGTTGCAGTTTGTTTACTTCGAAATAGTTTTCCCTCGAAAATTGTTCTTCAAAAATAAGGGTCTAGAATACCTTTCAAAAGATACATGGGACAAACCATCGTTGAAAAAGATAAAACCTTGTTTAAGTAACAGAATAAAAAAGCTTGCATCATTTTCGTTAGAATTATTCGGACAATGTTTCTGAAAAACAGCTTGGATTTATAAAAAAGAAGAAACAAATGACTTTGCTTCAAATCGTAAAAGGAGGAAGTAGTTTTCTTAAATTAAAAACATAAAAATCTTTTCTTGAATTTTAAAATTTTAAATTTTTATGAAAACAAATTTTACGAAATTGAAATGAGGAAAAACTTTCACTTTCTCGGAGTTTTAATATTTTAAATCTCCAAAACCTGCAAATAATTTGTATGGATCACATAGATCTCTAAATCTGCTCAAAGTAAAATGCATTCTTTCACTTTTTATTGCTAACGTCAATCCATCTAATTTTGTTGGATTTTATCGAGATTGCTAATATTTATCTAGGGAAAACACCGTAATCTTTATAGATATTAAACAACTGGTATGTGTAATGTATTCAAAGCTAGCGATTTTCACAAATTACGGATACTCTACGCATTATTAGATAAATAACCTTTTTAAGCAATTTTGATAACGTTAAGCTAAATTTATTATTATTAATATGCTATGGACTATTTAATAATTGAATTTTGCTGTTGTTTTAAGAGAATGAATTCACCATAGGATTTAACCTTAACAAAGGATCAAACTTATGCATTATATTCAGGGGATCAGTTTTTTTTTTTGAAAAGGAGAACGAAAAATTCAAGAAAAAAATAAGACCAAATACATGAAACATTTTATTAATTCAAACAAAAGTACACTTATTACGCTACCATCTCTTTTAATTCTTTACTTAAAAGAGTATATTTCCATTGAATAAAATTTTCTTTTGTCAGTATATCATTTTCTAATATACAGGAATTTCGTATCAAGAAAAATCCTTAATATTGAATTTTACGGCATATGCTGCAGCAAAAGTATCAACATTCAATCTCGATTTGTCAAATGTCCAATGATTATTTCCAATTGAATAAACTCTTTCAACTGTTCCATTAGAACGGAGCAGAACAATGTAAATTCAACAAGAATAACTAATTTTTCGTATGGAATGTGTTCATTTTTGAAATGGTTAAATGTTTCCACCCATCTTTTATCAATTTCAGCATACTCATTTTCCAATTGTTCTAATTTACCAAAATTTGAATATGCAGTCAGTCTTCTAACAGACATTTTTCATCCATTTTAATATCAGGCATTTCCTTCAATGAAAACTCAACGCAATTTACTATATTTGCCCAATTTACTTGCGATGAAGTGACGCATAACAATTCGGCCTGGCCCTCGTAATACAAATATTAATGGATTATATTTAAAGTATTAGAAAGGAGGACAAGTAGGACACTTATCGAGGAAGGACAGATCCTATAAAAGAAAGACTGTCCTCTCTTAAGGTAAAAGATTGGTCACCTTAATTATATGCATGATTTGCTGTATAGTAATATTTCTTTTGTTACGTCATCAAATTAAAGAAACATATAGTTAATATTCAGAAAGGGTTACACTACCTGTAAGCTTGATTACTCTGTTACCTGTGTGTATGGATGTGAAGAAATACTTCCAATACTTTTTATTAATATATATTGCAAATATTTCTAAAATGCTGTAAGAAACCTGAAATATATATATGAAAACTCTAGAATGTAAAAAAAAAAATAAATGCACATGCGAAGAATGCTAATTAACTTATATTCAACTTTAATATTTACATTATCTTTCTAATTCTATACTTAAATATTAAAGGTTTTAAAGTAAATGCATTTTTTTAATTTATTACTTCTGAAGTTTATGTGCAGTGTTGGTTTATTTTATCACTGAAATAAACTTCCTTTGCTCACACATTATATTCAGTGTGAAGTTGTTTTTTTTAAAATGATGCAATTTGCGGATAATTACAATGTTATTTTCATTTGTTAATTATCTTGAATTTTAATAAGATTGGTTAAACTTCGGGTTAGATATTTAATTTTCAATTTTTCTGACAAGGAGTTTTCTCTTTTATTATGTATTGTTACTTTTCTTTTATGAAACTGATTTTTTTTGTATGTGACTTAATCTTTGTACCATAAAAATTTATTTCGATGTAAAATAAATACAATAATAAATTGTATCATAAATAAAAATTTATAATAAACTTAAAAAAATGTATTAAATATTTCTTTTGTTATAACATGTTGAAAGATTATACTTCCAATGAGGATACATTTATATACCTATATACTTACACAATCATACATTAAATAGAACACGTACATACAGTAGTGCTTTTCTATAACTATGCTTATCTTTTAATTGTTGCTAAAAACTGGTATATTTTTAAAATTTAAATGTAAAATTAATTGAAATATAGTTAGTTTTTTATCATAGGTTGAAAATTATAAAAGTAAAAGATACTCATTCTACATATTCTGACTCTATCTTTTGTGTTTTCTGTTTTTATTCATTATATTACTTTTTGAAAAGTAATGAAGCAAGATTACATAAATAATTAAAAGAAATTTTACACCATGCATTCATTGCATGCCAGTTTCTAAATAATAAATCGTTAAATATTGCCTTCAATACGAGTATGAGTGACTCCACAAAAGTGTTTCAAATAACCCTCGATGACATTTATTTATTAAATTGTGGTTGGACAATTTGGGAAATGTATTGTTTCTAACATAGAACTACTATTTTTACCATTCGAGTTGTAAAGCAGATGCATTTTCTTATTGTAAAAAAAATTTTACTCCTTTAACTCTAATAACAGGCTGTGATTATAAATATATTTAGAGTAAGCATAATTACTCTTCAAATTAATTTTTATTAACCAAAAGAAAAATCTTTCTCATTCTGTATTTAATGAAAATTAATTAATAATTAATGTTTAAAAAGATCTATCCTCGGAATTTGAATCTCTTTATATGCAGTACAGTGAGATGATGACAATATAGTTGACGACAATCTAAAATTTTAAAATTTTAAAAAAATTTCATCGGAAAAATCTGTGTTCTAATTATGGTCACTAAAATTCTCGTGTAATCGGTGTTTCTTTTTAAGGGAAATTTTTAATATTTTTTAAAAGGTTACTTTCTTTTATTCTTACGTAAAATGGTATAATCAGTTTATAAAATATATATCAAAATGTTTTTATAGAAAATACTTAAGTACATTAACATTTTACTCTAAATACATTTTTACTGTCTTAGTTACATTTTAAATCTGTGATTTCTCTTTAAATTTTAATATTTTCGTTCAGTAACGTAAGCTCAATACGTGTTGTATAGGCAACAAATTGAAATAAAAATCTTGCCTTGTTAATTCAACAAAAGGCTGTAATACAAAAACAAAGTCATCTTAATTTGGTAAGAATATTCACTAATTTTTTTAATCTCATGTTGAGAGAAATTATTAAACTTCTGTACTTAAAACTTTGAAGTTGTCTGTGTAAATGCTTCTTATTTAATTTCAAATTATCTCAGGATATTAAATTAGCATATTAAAATAGTTTTTAAAAGAAATATCTTTAAATTTAATTGATTTTTATACTATCTTTTTTTTTCTTTATGTTTTTGAAGTTTGTTGAATGTAATTATACTTAAAATAAATATTTCGTTGGAATTATTAGATTTGTTATAAGGTTTAAGGGAACTTCTCTGTTCACACAACTTTATTTGAAACAAGTGATATAAAAAAAACTTTTTTAATTCAATTCCCACTTAGATCAACAGAAAAAATGTTATTTTAGTTACTTTTATTAAATAGTTACAATCAATATAAATATGTATATACATATGACACAATCAAAATATTAAGTGACGAAATAGAAAGTGATTTCACTTGCAATTTTCCATTTTCCTTTCTATATAGGGTGTTGAACTATTTTTGTTTTGTTACTATTTATTCATTAATCACAAATTTAATTATTCTAATAAAATAGTTTAGTAAAAAATAAAGCACATTCTCAGAAATTAGGCCATCCCAGGTTGGATTCGAACCCACGATCTTTGGATTAGAAGTCCAACACGCTATCCATTGCGCTACAGGGACACAACAAACGACTTTCCTTTCTATATATGCTGTTGAACTACTGTTTTTGTTAATTACTATTTATTTATTTTTAATTAAATTAATGAATTAATATTTGAAAAAACTGCATTAACATCAAGTTTCATCCACTACAAGTTTAAAAAAAAAATTTGAACTTGAATGGATGAATAGAAAGTATTTTATTAACGATTGAAAATTTGTACAAGATATATATATATATATACTCCATAACAAAAAAAGAGACGCACCAAGAAGGAGTTGCCCGATTGTAATGAAATTTCGTATGCAAAGACATTTGAACGGAACATGGAAATGTTTAAAATTTGGTGTCCAATGAATGAAGAGTGGGAGCTACAGCGCATCGGAACTGCGTTCTCAGCAGGTGTCTATAAGAAGCAATTCTCAATCTGATGGTGAAAATTTCTGTTGCATTGCAATTTTGGATACCTTTGAACAACTGAAAAAATTCCTCGCCGCAAAATTTGAGCTTATTACGAGCAACTGTCAGAATTTAAAAGAGGTTGTATCATTGGACTCAGAGAGGGAGGTTGGGCAAATCGGAGAATCGCTCGTCATATGGATAGATGCGATGTGGTCATTAGAAGAGGCTAGCAAGAATGGGTGGACAGTAGCAGATTTCAGCATCATGATGGTAGCGTTCGACCTGGGACACATCATATCGGGAAGACTGATTAATTGTTATATCAGCTGTCACATCACCTGATTCATTGTTATCAACCATAAGATGTGTGACTCGCCCAAAGGTGTCCACCATGACCATTCATAGACGGCTGAGAAAGCGAATTGTACGCTCGTATCGCCTGCTACGCTACCTACCATTCACGCCTGCACACTGTCGAGTCAGATTACACTGGTACTTGGCTCTATCAGGTTGAATCGTGCTGACTGGGGACGTATAGCGCTTAGCGATGAATCCCGTTTCCAACAGTGTCCTGACCATCATCAAAAACGAGTCTGGAGACGCCTAGGGCAGCGTGTCCATCCTTCTTTCAGTATTACACGCCACACAGGCCCTCTATCAGGAGTAATAGTAAGGGGTACCATTTCTTTTGGAGCCGGACCTGTTTGGTCGTCATTAGAGGTACGCTTACAGAACATCGGTACGTCTACGACATTCTGAGAACAGTTTTGCTACCCTTCCTTTTGCAGTACCCTGGCCTTATTTTTCAGCAAGATAATGCCTAACCACATATCACAAGTGTTGCCATGAACTTTCGAACAGCTTATCAAACACTTCCTTGGCCAGACAGAGCACCAGATCCCTCTCCAATCGAGCATGTCTCGGATATGTTGAAAAGGCGACTGCATCTACCAGGGAATGCTGATGACCTGGCCCACAATGGACTAAATTCATGATGGTCACATGATCAATTGCAAGTCACGTAGTTTCTCCACTATGATTAAAAATTGACATACTAGTTGTTCAACTTGTAAATTTTAGATAACATTTAAAATTTGATGATTGGGTAAAGAGTTCACGTGTTAAAATTCTTCAAACAGTTTTCAAAATTAAAAAAAAAAAATACATTATGCGAATACTTTTAAATTAAAGTGAATTTTGTTTAACTATGTGCATTATTATATCGTTGACAAATATGTACTTTCTAAAAGAAAGTTTCTGCAAAAAGCAAAAGATAGCAACAGTGAAGTGCATGAGCTAATTGGCTGTGGAAACGCGTGATTATATTTATGATATAATTATAACGTCGCATTAATTTATGAACTCATTGGCCGAAAACACATGACTGAGTTATCATGTGACTAATGACGTCACATAAATTTAGTCCATTGGAGCAAATTTAGCAAGAAATACCATAGGAGACCATCAGGGTGCTTTATTAATCTATGCTACGTCGTGTGGCAGCTTGCATCCAAGCTAGAGGTGGGTGAGCACCTTATTGAGCTCTCTACTTTGTAACTATGTAACTCTAAAAAAAATCATTCGATTTTTCTGAAATTTTAATCATTTTGTATTCTGTACGTAATCTTTCTAGCCACCAATTTTTGTCTCTATTGGACAACTAGTTCTTAGTGCGTCGTTTTTGTTATAGAGTGTATATATACGTAGGAGAGGGTGCACTAATAGAAGGAATTAAAAAATAAATAAACTTCAGAATCATATTCTTACTTCAAAAAGAAAAATAAATCAAACGCTAAATATTCCAAACACGTTGCCTAGCGTGCTTCGAAACTTTGATTCATGATAAATTGTTCTGAATGTTTACCAAACCAATTAAGTCCGTAATAGAAATTATGATCGATTGCTTTTCATTCTGGGGAAATTTAAGAGACCTGTAGAGAAGTTTATATTTAGAACTTGTTTCTTTTAATTACACTATTTAATGCCTTTTGAAAGGCTTAATTTCTTTCTTCAGCTTTATTCATGCAAATTAATCAAATAATAACGAATTTTTTAAGAAAAATATCTTTATCAGTTTATATTATTTTGCAAAATAAAATGAGATTAATAATGCTTATAAAAGTAAATTAATTAAGAATAAATATTTTACTTAAGAGTGTATTGGTGAAAGGTAGCTAAACGTATTGTTAATTTTATGGAAATATTCTGTTTATCTCCTCTCAAATCTAGACTATATTTATTCAAATATTTATTGAAATTGCAAAGAAAAGCTTTCGAAGGAGTAAACAAAAGAATATTTTTGTCAGGTTATATTAACAAATACTTGAAATCCTTCAAATTAATAAATTAGGGATTAGCGGGTGAAATACTTTGAAAATATTCTTAGTTATACAGTGAAATACGTTTATAACTCGAAAACGCTTAAGATGAAATATCGGTTAACACGAAATAATACAACGATCCCGACAAACTACTATGTATTCTTGTGCATTTTGTTTTCTTGACACTAAAAGATTTACCTTCTGAGAATGAACAAAATACGAAGAACACCAGATTTAATGAAATCTTTGAGATAACTTATGCATTATTGGACTGTTTAACTGCAGCGTCTGAAGAATTCGTTGCAGTATGTGATGATAATGTGTGTACAGGCCCAATTTTTTATGGAAAAGACATTTTGGAGTTTGTTCAAAGCTCAAAAAATATCATTTATGCGGATTCCGCCGATGAAAATAAACAGTTATGTGACTCCTGTTCACTAGTCATCCGAAATGAAGGAACATCATGAAAAGAATGCATAGTTATTTAGACGCCCTTTTGAATGGTGAAAAGAATAAAAAAAAGGGAAGACATCGAACAACTTGTTTCTAAAAAATACAATATAATCAGATTATTTTTCTAAAACTCAATAATTTTGTTTTTTAAAAGACGTGAAAATTTTGTATTAAATTTTATTAAATTCAAGTGAATATTTTTGTTAGATTGTATTTATTGAATACATGCATATATACCTATTTATGTAAATAAAATGTACTATAATAATTTTTAAATATATGTTTTTACCCTAATATTCTTTTAACACGAAAATACATTCAGTCCCCTCAGTTTCGTGTTAAGCGATTTTCACTGTATATTCTTCTTAATTCATTGTAATGCTTTCTAGTAATTTAAATGGTGAACACGGAAGTGAGATTTAAGAAAAGTGCATGTTATTTAGGAACTAAATAAGTTAAGAAATAATAAGATTTAAAAAGCCATGTCCAGTATTCGAATTCTTAAAAAGAGCCTTTAGATGAAAATACGAAATGATTGATGCGTCAAAAGCGATATATCTGTGAAAAAAGTACTTGAAACTCCCTGCCAAAATATGTCTCGCTCTTTCAAATTCAAAACCTTACTTTTCGACAGGGAAAGTCACATTCAAAAATCCACAACTCTTCAAGGTAGGTTGTCAGCAGTAAAAAATCTACAAAAACAACCTAAGAACTCTTCCTCAATCCTTTTTTTCTCTACTTGTTTGCTCATCACAATGGAATTTCTCAAACCAAGAAAACTTTTCCGTCGTATATCTTAGAAAGATTCTTTAATCCCGGATTATAAGGAAAAGAAACATATTTTTCATCCCGGAAATGGGATATTTTCCGGTTTTACTCCACCCCTGCGAAATTTTCCTTCTCCTCACTAAAAGCTATCGATTTTTGTTGACATACAGTGTGCGTAAAGTCCATTAAGTATATCGGGTAAAGCAACAGCTAGTTCAGATTTATAGCAACCGCGGATTTAATGCAAGCTCTTAAACCCATGTTCTTTTGGCTTTTTCAATTTTCAAGGACTGACCACCGTGGGAAGTAAGGAAAGCGTTATTTATAATTGATGAGATGACTAAAATAAAAGAAAAAATATCTGTTGAGATTTCTTTCTTTAGTGATTTTCCTCTTTGATATTTTATTTTATGAATGTTTTCGTCTACAACTTAGAATTCTACGCTATTTTGTATTTTAAGATTTGTGTGAATAAGTATAGTAAATAAAGTGAAATAAGCGTCATTTAAAAGTGGAGCTATTTAGAAAATTATCAAAAATTTAATACTTAAAAGTTATTTAGTGATTTTTATTACATTTGTATACAAGGCTCCCTTATTTTAAATAAATTTTAAAATGATATTTTTTACTTAGAATTAATTTTATTTTAAATGTTAAGGTATCCTACTACGTTCCGAGTCGTGTTTTTTTTTAAAAAAAAAGAAGTAAATTTTTTTTTTTTTTTTTAACATTTACAGTGACCTGAATTAGAATACGCGTGAGCAGTTGTTTTATAAATACTATTACGATAAAAAATTAATTAAAAAGAAATTTTTTGGTAAAAGATAAAGAAAATATTACATATATTAAAACATTCCCCTTTTTTATAAAAAATCCAAAAGGAAATATTTTGCCTATATATAAAAAAAGGGGAAGGGCACGACTAAGGAAATTCATTTCGGGTCGAGACTTGGTGTAATAGTAGTATCCAGGGGTTTCAACCCTAAATTTAACCCCGCCGGGGCAACCAAATTCCGGAGAAAATAACCTTCAAAATTCTTTGCATACAATTAAGTTTTTTAATCTCCTCCAACGACTTTTTTAAAATGGTTGGGGGGAACGCCTCTACTCTGGGGGTCGGGGGTTTTATTCACCGATAAACTTTTTTTTTTTTCCCAAATTTATTTTTAAATTTTTTTTTCAAATTAAAAAAAATTTATTTATGAAAGGTATATCACAAATAATAAGTATATTTTATGTTTTATTTTTATTTTATAAAGTAAAAAAAATTTTAAATTTAAATTTTTTATTTAAACTGTTTATTATTAAAATTATTTAAAAATTTTTATTAATAAAATTATTATTAATAAAATTATAATTAATAAAATTATTATTAAGAAAAAAATTATTATTAAAAAAATTATTATTAAAAAATTATTATTAATAAGTTTTTTTTTAAATTATTATTAATAAAATTATTATTGTTTTTATTAAAACTATTATTAAGTTATTATTAAAATTATTATTATTTTATTATTAAGTAATTATAAAATAATTATTAATTTATTATAAATTATTATTTATTTATTATTAAAATTCATAACTAAATTTATTAAAATTATTTTTAATTTATTATTAAAACTATTATTAATTTATTTTTAAAAATATTTTTAAATTTATTATTAAAATATTAAATTATTATTAAAATATTATTAATTTATTTTTAAAAATTTAAAATTTTAAAATTTTAAAAATTATTTTTTTTATTATTAAAATTAATAAAATAAATTTATTAAAATTATTATATTAATTTATTATTAAAACTATTATTAATTTATTGTTAAAATTATTATTTATTTATTATTAAAATTACATAAATAAATTTATTAAAATTATTATATTAATTTATTATTAAAACTATTATTAATTTATTATTAAAATTATTATTTATTTTTTAAAATTATTACTTATTTATTATTAAAATTACATAAATAAATTTATTAAACTATTATTAGTTTATTATTAAAACTATTATTAATTTATTATTAAAATAATTACTTATTATTAAAATTATTACTTATTTATTATTAAAATTATAAAGTAAATTTATTAAAATTATTTTTAATTTATTATTCAAACTATTATTAATTTATTATTCAAACTATTATTAATTTATTTTTAAAATTATTATTTATTTATTATTAAAATTACATAAATATATTTATTAAAATTAAATAAATTTATTTAAAAAGGACTTATTAAATATTTTATAGAATTATAAAATAATTAAATTAATAATATATAAAAAGACATTATTTTTATTATATTAATTATAAAATGCTTTAATAACAATAATATATTTTATAAATTATTTTATATTATATATAATATTTTATTTATACTATATTGTATTTCGCATTATAAAACTATTTGTAACTTAATTTTTATGTAAAATATCATTTAATATTTATTACAGATTTTATTATAAATATTATTTATTAATAAAAAATTATAATTATAAAATTTAATATATATATTTATATAATTACAGTAATTTTTTTTTACTTTATAAAATACAGTATTAATTCTCATACTGGATTTTCATTCATTTTTGATATATTATGAAAAAGAGTTTACTGATAAGAAATGACCCCGATTTGCTTGGAAAATGTGATCGTAAAAGGTTACCATCGAGAATATTCCGTTTGGCGTCAGTTGTATCATTTTTGGCGACTTTATAGCCTACGCCAGAGAAACGGAAAAGTACCTCTCAAAAATACATAAAGAACATGTACTTTAAGAAACTCAATTATGAGTAATTTATTTCACATAATAAATTGCTGAAATAATAAGAATAAATTTATCTCTCTAGTTTCTTCAGTTTTGGAAATAAGCAGCGAGAAATAATTTTGTTCATCGAAAATAAAATAATATGCAACCTAATTAAATCATTGAGAAAATAATACCTTGAGAAAGAATCGATTACATGCAATATCAAACGTCTCACAATAATTACATGCATTTGTAAATGCAGCGAAAAGTTTTATGTTATTTATCCTAATTCATTTTGTATTTGGAATGTTTTCAATTTAAAAATAAATTTAAATTAACAAAACTTTAACATATTACGAAGAATAAAATGGATTTGTTCGGTGAATTTTGAGAATATTTATTAGTCCCTTTAAGACCCGAGGACAGACCGGCCCCTTAACGGGGGCTTTTATTCTTTTTTGGGACAAGGCTTTGTTTTCTCCGTGAGTTAAATTTTATTTCCCAGGACATTTAATAAAAGAGAATTCAAAATCAAACTATACTTAATTTTACATAAGCGCCAAAACCAGAATCTAAAATTTAAAGTTATTTATACCTAAAAAGTTAATGTAATTTTAAAATAAATAATTCCTTGAGTTATAACTAGATAGATCCTCATTCAGAGAAAAATAATACAATATTAAATAATATTTTTAAAAACCATTTAATATTACTTGAATATAATCAGGTCATAAGTTAACTTTTTCACCATAACGATTTTGGGTCGTGCGTGCGTGCGATTGAAAATTTTATATTATTACCCCTAAAATTTCTCGTTTTAATCGTTATTGAAATTTTTGAAATCCGGGTTGCCATTGGTGAAAAATGAGATGAATTATATACCCCAATGTTATCTTCTTTTTTTTTCAACGTAACTTTTTTGAGGACATAGAGTTGCGGTTAAAAGGATATTTCCGGTTCGACAGATAAACTAAAACATAAATTTTCTCGTGGTGTCTTGGACCATCATACATTTATTAAAACCCCTCGACAGAAAATTTCAATGGTGATTTATTACATTATGTATAAAGAGAAAGAGATGGAGAGAAGCTATAATTTATAAAAGATTTATATATATATATATATATATTTAAGAATTTTTTTTAATTTTTTTTTTATTTTATACAAACTAAAATATCCTTTCGTAGTTCTCAAGATAGCTTACAACTAATTGGACAAAAAGAAATATTCAGCTAAATTTACCGAATTCTTTAAATTGAAAGCATTGAACTTTCAACATTGAAAAACTCAGACTCGGGCAATTTAAATGAAAACTTTTATACCATTTATTAACTAGAAAATAAGTTGTCATAGAACCTTCCCGGATAATATTTGTATATTATACGTAAATCATTTGAACGAAATATTTAGTACAAAACACTTGAAGATAACTTTTTACATATTTTTTCATATTCCATAATCTTATATTCTACGTTTAAAGTAATTTAAAATAGCTTCTTCCTATATAAAAACTTTACCTATATAAATGAACTATTTCTTAAGCTAAACAGAAAATAATAGCTGTAGCTATATTTCTCAGAAAGAAGTCTTTATTTTTAAAAGAAACGTTTAACTTTCACTTCATTTTTCGTGAAAAGTCATCTCAAATAGATTCACAAAAGTTTACTGAATTACAGGTACAGTTAAACTAATTTGCATCAGCAAAAAGTTTTAAATTCTCTTTGACACTCATTTTTCTTGACCAAATGTCTAAAAGTGCAACAAAAAATGTCATTTCCTGCAATTTAGTTTCCGTGCATCACAAGAATGATTAAAATAATAGTTTAAATTCGTTTATATTCATCAAAGTAAACAAAAAGCAGTAAATTTTTTTTTCCAGATGAGTAATATTTACAAAATTCCTTAAGAAATAAGAAACATTGTGGATGTTTTGAATCTTTTTTAAAAAAAAGACTACCTAAAAAACAAATTTATTTTGCTTTTTCTGTAAACACACTGCTTTAACTGAATTGCAGAATCCTCTGTTATTTTTATTTTTACCCTGAATACTCTTACATTATTTACTTGTTTATCTGTGCATTCGTGTACCTAAATGCACACATTTTTTGGCGATTTTCTTTCGCCTTAAGGCGGTGCTTTTTGATGGAATTTGTATTTACTCTTTTGGTTTTTGAAATTTTTTAAACCGCTGGATAAGCTTCTTGGAAATGGAACAGTATTTTGCTTCAAGTATTTTTAAATACCTTCACTGAGAACTAAAAGAAACTTTATATCAAAAAGTATTCTGCTGATTGATACATTGTCTTTTTTATATTTAACTACAAAAACTGTAAATGAGAGAAAATAAAATAAAATATAAGAGATTTTGTGATGGAATAAATAAAGGGATTTATGAGGGGTTAAATAACAAAGAAATGGAAATGAATGATTAAATTGTTAACGTTAATAGAAGTTGCACATACATTAGAAAATTATTTAAGGTTTAAATTATACGTGTGAGTCATAACTTGCATATACAACGAGAAATGTAAAGATGAATATTCTCTTTATTTTATTTTATCCCGACAAAATATGTTGTTTTTTTATTTTAACAAAATGTCACTTCCTCGAATGCTCTATCCTTTAAAGCAGGGGTATACTCAACCTTTTTTTATGCTAGGCAGCATACATATGTCAGTGATTTCATGCAGGCCGCAACATGTTGATAAATGGGAGGGGGGGAGATAAATGCTGTAAGACCAACATAACATTGGAAATTTAAAATTGATCAAAATATTATAACTCCAGCTTTGCTCTTTTTAATTATTATTTTTTATATTATTTATTTTTGTCACTAACACTAAATTAGAAGCTTTAAGAAACGCTCCTTCACAATTTCTGCATCAGTAAACGGTTCCATATGAGTATCAATACTATAATAAACTTCATATAATGTCTTTGTTCCCGCTGTGATACAGCTTTTTCATGACAAAGCAAAAAATTATTGATCTATGTATTTTTTCACTACAAAATAGTCAACCTCTCAATCGCCTTGAAACGATATATATATATATATATTTTCTTTGAATATTTTTCGTTTGTAAGATATGAAAGGTAGTTAAAAATTAGTTCCACCCATTAAAATTGTCGCTACTCCAATTCGTACCCCTGCGACGCCAACAGCAAACAGCAAAATTGATATATTTGATTTCTTGACAAAAAATTTTCCACCAAATTTTTAATACAATGTTCTTATAAATGTAAATTTCTCAGAGCAATGGGCCATGACCGGGCCATTTAAAAAGGCTCGTTGGGCCGCAGGTTGAGTATCCCTGATTAAAAGGGTAAAGTGAATGAAAGTATTGCAATTTGTCATGACAGTTGATGAAATAGCATGGAATTTAAAAAATATATTTTCGCTATCTGGAGTCTCCTTTAAGTTCAAGTAAATCAGATTTCTCCCAAATATTAATTAAATTTTCTGTATAAAATCACTAGCTGTCACCCGCCCGCTTTGCTGGGTATTTCATGATATGGCACGAATGTATCCTGTTTATCTGTTCGAATGTATTGGCAAACATTCTTATAGCTAAATAATCATGTTATAGCTATATAATACTATATATATCATTTCTTGATCTAAAAAGAACAGGACTTGAATTTCTGAAATTGAAGTATAAGAAAAATTATCTCTTACGCTCCCGTACTCCCCTCCCTCAAAGTGGATGTTCCACAAAACCCATTTTTAGTGGATCTCCAAGCAACCATGCCAAATTTAAAGTCTACATCTAATAGTTGAAAACGAGGAAATTTTTTTTTTCTATAAGCCCCGTAACCCCTTTTGAGAGTCGATTTCCCAAAGACCCGTTTTTAACAAATTTCAATTCAACAGAAAAAAAGCATTACCAAATTTTATTACTGTAGGTTTAATAATTTCAAAATGGGAAATTTTTTATCTATATGTCCCAGTAACTTTTATCTCGCTCCTTCCTGTCATACAAGTAGGTTTCCTTAAAATCAGTTCTTAGGGGATTTCCATTCATCAAAAGAAACATGCTTACTAAATTCCAAGTATATGAATCTAACAGTTCAAAAACATGAATTATTTAAAATCTATTATGCCCTTCCTAAAACCTTAAAAGTTCCCTTGATGGTCAAATTTTGCAAAATTCGTTCTTAGCGGAACTCTACTCCATGAAAGAAAAGTGCCAAACAAATTTCATGTTTAGTGGTCTATATTAGTGGTTATATTTCAAAAATTGGGATATTTATCTATAACGCCTCTTAAACTTTCGTTATGCTCTTAGCGTGTAGATTTTCGCAAAACCTCTTTTTTCTGATGGATCTCTACTTCACAAATGAAAGTGCCTATGAAATTTCAAGTTTGTAGATTCAAACGGAAATATTTATCTATAACACATCTTAAGCCCTCGCAAAGCCCCTTTGGGGATGATTTTCGTAAAATCCGTTCTGAGCGGATCTCTATTCCATGACAGATTCATATCTATCAGTCTAATAATTCCGCAGATACCGTGAGGGAATCGCTTTTCTCGTTTACATATATAGATTAATATTTTTTTTTCAACGCATTATATATTGTGAAATTTTTCTTTTCTGACTTTCTTACGACAAATTTATATCTCATTTGGTACTAATTTTAATTATTCGTTTTATCGCTCATTATAATTTATTTCGAACTTTCATTTTTTTTCGATTTAAAAGTAGCATAAAACCATACATTCAGAAGATTTATTTTTCATACGTTATTGAGCTAAATCACAATGCCCAAAACATATACTAAATAAAAATATTTTTAATTTTTCAGAATTAAGAAAACTAAATTTTCACTAATATTTTATTTAAAATATGTAATAAATAATATTCGCCAATATTTTGTAATACTTACTACAAAGTATTGGTGAAAAAGATAAAGTTCGTTTCATAAATTTGATACTGGTACAAAGAAAGGAACTTTTCATTATTTGCAATTCCTAAAATTACAAATCGTCATCTTTGTAACGGTGTTGGACAACTCAGCAAACTGGTAAACTTAGATTATACTTATTTTTATTCTCAATTGCTCTTACTATAAAATTTATCTAATGCTGATTAATTGATTCGTAAGAATGTATCACAACACTAATATAATTAAGTTTTATTATTTAATTTGTAGTTTAATATTAATGGTTAAACAGATTTATTTGAAATCTTCATTAACGTAATTTTTTAAAGTTAGTTTTTTTATAATATTTTTCTAATTAATCAGAAAATTAATTGAATAAAATAATTAGTATGAACTTCTATATTTGCTAGTTAAATTAAATGCGAAATTTGCATAAAAAATAGAAACAGTTTTAGTTTAATTGTACTGAACAAGCATGAAAAAATGGTGTTCCCTTTAGAAATTAGTTTTAAGTAAAAAAATGTTCAGTTAAGGAACTGTGATTTTCAGAAAGACGAAAAAATGTGAAAGTATCATTTGAAACAAAGATTTGAAGGTTATAGTTTTTATTTACATTACATTAATTGACTTTTGATTCGCAGATCATTAAGAGTATTAAAAAATGAATCATGCTTCTTAAACTGTGAATCCGATTTTTAAACAGAAGATGCAGTTTTTTCATTACCATCTTTCCGAAACTAAAAGTTTATCTTAACTTATTCTTTTTTAAATATTCGACAAAAATTTCATAATTGGCGTTCGTTTATCTAGAATTTTAAAAAAAATACTGTTTTCACTTTCAGAGATATTAATGTTTTATCTTACTAAGTGTGTCTTATAAGTATCAAAATATCAAAAAAATTTCAAATGTAGTAATTAGTGAATGCTTAGATGAATATCTTTTCACTTTTATATTTGCTTTTCTTCTCTCGCAGTTCATCTAAAAAATAAAACGAGTAGAAAAATAAATAATGAAGAGTAAAAGGGGGGGGGTCTTAGCAGTTGACATTTCATCCCCATATTCAGCCTTAATAAATCCTGCTGAGGTAAGATTAGTTAAAATACTTTGCCGGGAAGCAAATCAATTTTTAAATATGTTTGTCCTGTAAGTTTTTAATCCGCTGAATTTTAATAATACTGTTTTTCTTTTTTATACGTGTTGCAAATTCTCAAGAATTTTTTTATTTATCATCTCAAGGGAAGTTTTCGCTCATATTTTTTAAGTATACCTAAAAAAAAATTGATGGATTTTAAATTTCTTTTTTTTTAAAGTTTTTTTTTTTTTTTTGTTCTTTTACAATATAATCACACACATTACATTCTGGTTAGAAAGAAAAAGAAACTTTGCTCCTGGTGACATGCTTTTAACTTGTATTTAAAGGAAATATATTTATTTTTTGTATTTAGATGTTTGTAAGTAGATTGCAGCTATCATTGTGTACATTACAATTAATACATGAGATCACAGTTTAGCCGCACTGCTCTGAATATCTCACAAAGCTGCAAACTTAATTATTTCCTTCGGTTAGCTTACCAGGGTTAGCAGCTCTTTAGAGTTGCTTATTACGTGTTTTATTATTGTACTATCACTTTGGAACACTATAATAAAACTCTTGTACTATTCCAAAATGGTTTAAGTCTCTATTTTGGGGAAGCATTAGATGTGAATATTATTCTATAGTTCAACTTCCTATATATACCACATTTTTCACCCTTTGTAGTAAATCTACAATTCTGAATACCTGAAAGGAATACAAGCAATTTTCTAAGAACCAGTCGAAAAAGCTGATATTGAAAGTTGATTAATTTGTGAATATTAAAGTCGCACTGTTCAGGTACAAGAAAGCTTTTGGTGACGGACCTCGTAATTTTGAACCACAGTCAAATGACGTGGACGACACCTGAGTTTGCACCCCCTCTCCTAACTACCACACCACACCAACTGGAGGATGTTTGAGCTATCGAGAGAGATTTAACGTGCATCGCGCCCCCACATTGCGGGTCTTCATCCGCAAGAGGCTAGAACTCATGGCACATCGGCCACGAGTCCATGACCTCGGCCACTAGGCTATCACAGCCACTTACATTGAAAGTAGGAAAACGACAGAATGAATCTATATTGTTGACATTTTTTTGGTGTGGGGGGGATCTCTTAATTTCCAAAAAGGCTTAGGAGGAATGTGATGTCGATTTGAATGAAAAAGGGCAATAAGAGGTAAGAAGGTACAGTACGATCATTGCACCGCAGCTCGAGGTCAGAAATACAACGACAAATGACCGTCAATGTTGCGTCACGTAGGTCCTAGCGCAGCCAATACTCATTTACGAAGAATTGTCGGACACCTTGAAACAAATCCGGTGTCCTGACGATGTCAGCTGAAGCGACGGTGATCCATGCCGTGAGATTCTCCGCTGTAGCCATTAGAGTCTCATACACAAGCGATTGCTGGTGGCCGCAAAAGAAGAAATCCAGGCGATTGAGGTCCGGGGAGTGTGGAGGCCAAGCAATGGGTCAACCGCGATCAATCACTTTCCTGGATATGTAACATAAAGGTAGTTAGAAAACACACTGCAATAAAAAAAAATGGGCTGGTGCATCTTCGTGCATGAACCAGTTTTCTGGTGCGCAGTAGCTGGTACTGTCTGCAGCAACTCCGGGACTACGTACTGTAAGAAAAAAGGTATTTTGCGTCATTGTGGCATTCGGCAGTATATATGTAGCAGGAAAATGACGAAATCAGGAATTTCATGAAATCCCTAAGGGATAGGATCAATTCACGCAAGATGTTAAAATAACGTCTCTTCAAGGTCATTTCCATGATGAAAGTATGTGATTTTATCAAACCCTGAACTGTTTCAGTGAAATGATGAAATAAACTAGTCAGGGTTTGCATTGGCAAAATGCTATCCGGGGGTGGAAGACAAGTGGGGGTCGAGTCCTTGTACTTCCTAACCATATAGGTAGTACTATCAATCCCCTTAATATCAACCTCATATCTTTAAAAAAATGGCTGACTTGTTCATTTCATCATTTCACTAAAAGTTCGGGGATTTGATCAAATCACTTACGCACATAAGGGAAATGACCTCAAAGAGACGTTATTTTAACGTCTTACGTGAATTGATCATCTCCCTTAGGGATTCGATGAAAGTCCTAATTTCATCTTTTTCCTGCGACATATATATCCCCGCATCGGTTTAACCACTCTTTTCTCCTGCTCATCGTCCTCCCAACGGCTATATTATTGTGATTTTCACCGATTAAACGGGATTTGCGACCCTATGCTCTATGGTGAATCGTCGTCCCCATGCTGCCTACTATCCCCCCTCTGAATTTGTTGATCGAATTCGGCGACATCCTGTGTATTTTATAATTAAGATAACAATTTAAGTAACAGTTGAGATTGTGGTGACCGTTTAGTTGAACATTATGTTAACCGCAAATCAAGTTAGTATTCTCTTCATTCACTCGTCAGTAATTGAATAGATATAAAGCTTAATGGGTCAGATATGATGAGGTGAGATGATTGATATGCTGTTTCTTCATAAGGACTTTATAAATCTCTTTTCCTTGTTTTATTTCATTTCAGAGACTCGCTTGGTTTTCTTTAATGTTTCTGAATGAAATGTAAATACTAAGTAAGAAAGAGATAAATCATAAACTGAAAATTAGTTTTCTGTATCATTAAAAACTTTGCAATGGGTAGGAATTATAGAACCAGTTGGTGAGTTCCTAGTTCGATATACCTCATACTAATTATCAGTATTTTGTTCAGTCAATGACTCGCCGGGTTTTGACGGTTTTAAGTGGTTTTAAGAGCGAAATATGGTCCTACTCCATATTAAATATAATAGTAATGTAATGTCTTGGCTCTCTCTTCAGTGTATTTTTTAAATAAATGTATTACATTTTAAGTGATAATAACCGAAATATTATTAAAAAATAAAAGTTTTAACTATGCTTTCCTACTTGCGGATGACATAGTTACTTAAATACTTTTTAATTATATAACTATAAAAATGTTCAGTTTACTTGATTTTCTTAAACATTTTCTAAGATGCTTACATGTACTACTAATTATCACGCAAAATATTTTCTTGTTCCGACGACTTTAATTAGCAGTAATTATTTCATGCACAGAGGAGACGTAGTTCTGGAAGAATTTGTGACCATGAAGAAAATAGAATATCTTTTTCCTTCATTATCAGGTTAAAACGACAAGCCTAATTGAGAAATTCGACTACGCCAGGCAGAAATAAAAGAAGTTCAGAGAACATCCAATTTACAGGAGTCGACTTTTAATTATATGGAACTACAAGCATGTTTTTTGGTATTTTTTACTAAAGATTTAAAGCATTTTTTTAATACTTTTATAAAGCTTTTCGATGTTTTATGCCTTGGTTACTAAAATATGTAAAATCTTTTTCTATGATTTGTATTTCCAAAAGAGGATGGAAAGAAAATGACACATGCAAAATTATAAGATTTTTTTTCTAATATCTAAGATATGTTCTTATGAAAAAAATATTTATAATGGATGATAAAAGAGATGGTATTTAAATAATCTCAGTATTGCATTTAAATTTTACGCTGAAATTTTGAAATTGGTTTCAATTTTTCATCATGTATAGCAGGGGTGGGCAGACTTTTCAAGGGTACGGGCTACTTCTAATGTTTTTGAGGCGTTGCGGTCTCCCCAGTGGCGTAAGTGGGGCCATTCTGTATTAAAATTTTACTTTTTCATTTTTTAACACTTGTTTTCGACATTGTAACCCTTTTTATTACAACTCAAGATTGTACCCCTGTGTTTTTACTAAAAAAATTCAAAATTGCC
Organism: Trichonephila inaurata madagascariensis; assembly: GCA_019973955.1. Classification (NCBI taxonomy): domain Eukaryota; kingdom Metazoa; phylum Arthropoda; class Arachnida; order Araneae; family Nephilidae; genus Trichonephila; species Trichonephila inaurata. Next base: position 208,190 of record BMAV01024677.1, on the reverse strand, counting down.
AAGTTGAATGCTTGAACAACTATGAGCGACTGCTAGACTGTGGAACGTGAACGTATTTAATGCATTGAGCAGAAAAAATACGTAAATCGATGAATCTGAAACCGTCGTATGTACTTAATTTAATCGCAACTGAGTCCCGTGCCATCGTTCGACATAACGTCAACACAAGAACCCAATCCCGTGAAAACGCGAGAAGAGCTCTGATCATCAACATTTATTCTCCCCTTCAGTCGGCGAGTGGAGAATTTTTCCCCTACAGTGGCAGAAAACATGTTAAGGGTCATCGCGTTTGCTTCCAATCAAGGTACATGGGTCGTCTACACATTTATCGAATCATTTGCTTAAGTAAACACATTTGCATCGATTCTGAAAAGACATTTCTAAAATCTAGCTGGCATCAGTGTACCATAAATAGGTTTCTTTTAGTAAGCGTGTCTTGGGTCTTAGTAAAGGCGGTCACTGTAAAATAACTTGGCTGTCCACCTGTCGATCGAGATCGACGTAATGCCCATCCCGGATGTATAGTTTAGTAAAGAGTGTGCGCTGAGATGTAAGTGGAAGCTTCATCGCAGACACACTTTCAACAGTTCTGCTTTTTCTGAGCGTTTAGTGAAACAAAGCTTTGAGTTCGAGATATTGCGAAAATTTCGTCAGATGACTTTAGTTACATATGCGGCGAATATAATATAATTAAAAATCACATGAAGACCATTAAAGACCGTGGAAGACAGCTTTATCTTGCATATTTGGGCATGAAACTCGAAGAACAAGACAAATCATTGGCTCCTCATAAAGTCTGTGTAGAGTGCCTCAACATTCTGCACTTCTTTATAAAAGAAAAAGAAAACTGCTTTACGATTTGGAATTCCTATGATATGAAGGGAGCAGAAAACCACTCTGGTGATCGTTGTTTTTGTTCCTGTCATATCCGTGGATATAACCACAAATATCAAAAGCTCTACTATCTTATCCTGATAATATTCCTTTGGCCATACACCCCGTTCCTAATGGACATAATATGCCAGTGCCTTTGCCTCCAACTGAGTTGCTAGTCATCTCTTCAGAGTCTTTAGACTCGGATCATCTACAAGTTCAAGGTTCTGATACCGAATATAAACCCTCTGGAGCCTATTCCCCTCAGCCCTTCTCTTAGGTTAAACTTAATGATCTAAATAGACATCCGGGCCTTTCGAAAAAGGCAGCTAAACTGTTGGGCTCCAGATTAAAAGAAAAATCTTATTGGCTAAGGGGAGGAAAACTCTTTTTGTTGGTACAGGAATCGAGAATAGAAATTTGTTAAATACTTTGTTAATAGTTCAGATGTTCCCGGATTGATGAGCAAACTTAACATCACCTACGATAAATATGAATGGAAATTGCTTATAGATCCATCAAAAAGGAGCCTTAAGGTTGCCATTCTCATCGCGGAAGCTAGTGTGCATCTGTACCAGTTGGACATTCTGTACATCAGTGCTTCTCAAACTTTCACTATTTGTGACCCAATATTCAATCATAACTTTCATCGCACCTTTCCCCTTCACGCAATAACAATGTACTGAATTCAATAATACTATACTTTACCACTAAAGCTACAACACGGCATTAATCTCTTAAGTACCACCGACGTAGATAAACGTCTCGTTCAACCAAAGCGATAATTTTCCCGGACGTATATATACGCCTTTCCGAAGTATGGTCGCTTCTGTGCACTGCTATCCATAAAATTATTAAGAAGGCTTAGGATTTACTTATTTCAGAGAATTTCCTTATTTTTTTCTCTCTTTTCCCCCCTAATACATCCCATACGCGCGCCTACGTGGAAAACGATGGCATTGGTGATCGAATCGCGTAATTTTTAAGCGGTAGTATACAGATTAATTATAAGCCGTACAAATTATCCAATTAAATATTCATTTTTGGATATAAATTTTTATATGACAAGCTTGTGTGTGTGTGTGTGTGTGTGTGTAGTGTGTGACTGTGTGTGTGTGTGTGTGTGTGTGTGTGTGTGTGTGTGTGTGTGTGTGTGTGTGTGTGTGTGTGTGTGTGTGTGTGTGTGTGTGTGTGTGTGTGTGTGTGTGTGTGTGTGTGTGTGTTGTGTGTGTGTGTGTGTGTGTGTGTGTGTGTGTGTGTGTGTGTGGTCACTGGTAACTTTTAAACTTATACAAGTATTTTAAATTAATTATAAAATACATTGTGTAGTACTGGTGTGTAATAAATGTATTTTATTTTTTATTATGCTAGAATGTATTTTGTTTGGTTACTTTCCATAAATTAATAATTTTCTTAAATAACCTTTTTTTTTCGTCTTTTCAATATGCTCACGCCCCCCTCGTAGATTTATCACGCCCCCCTAGTGGGCGCGCCCCACAATTTCCGAAACGCTGCTATACATTTAAAAGAGCAGTATAAAACTCAGGCTTTCGTCCTTAACAAAATGATATATACCGATCACGGCTGGACCATTTGAGTTGATCTAAAATTTATCGTTATGTTTCTTGGTCAACAATGCGGATATATAAATTCGTCTGTTTTATTGGAGTGGTACAGCCGAAAGATGGTGATTGTTTGAAATACCTGTACAAAAAATTTCCAGTTTTATCCTCAACCAAGTTGAAAAAAAGAATCTTTGTGGTTCCAGATATCATCAAGCTTTTCAAGGATAACGAACTTGAGACTTACATGACAGCAAAATAAAAAGAAGCAAGGGTTACTTTCAAAGATATCGTCAGAAAGTTTCATGGCAATTACAAAGATCCTGACTATAAGAGAATTGTAATGAATATGCGAGAGAATTTTCAAGAGTTAGGTTGCTCCATGAGTGTGAAGATACATCTCTTCACTCACACGTGGACTTTTCCTCAAAAATTTAGGATTAGTCAGGGAAAAACAGAAGGAAAGGTTCCATCAAGAAATCAAACATATGGAGCGAAAATATCAAGAAGATAGGACAAAAACGTGCTAGTCGACTATTGTTTAAAGTTAGCACGAGATAGGACTGAGATTAAACAAAAAAGAACGTCGAAAAAAGTTTCAAAGAAAAAAAGAGAACATACCTAATTAGAAGCTTTTTTTTGTTTTATTTTCTTGGCATTTTAAAATATGCTTCCAACTTTTGTGTACACAAACATAATTTTTGCCCCTCTTGGACAATCGTCTATTTTATGTGTTGTTACTGATGCCACCTGATCGGCATAGGCCAGATCGCGGCCCACGAAATTCATTATGATAAAGGGCTAAGTGACGCCTTTCGTTAGCCGTAGCTTTGAGCACCATACAGGTGACAGTACGATTTGGCTCGTTTCCACCCCAATTTTGAGGAAGGACACCTGGGTATGGTCAGGAGGCTTCCACCTCTCTACCCCTTCCACCAATCACAAGAGAAGACTTGCGGCTCGACCGTTATTTAGAGTACCTCCATGCCGCAAAGGCATTATACATTTACAAATTTCATGTCTTCTCCGGGATTCAAACCCAGTCCCTACGGCACCGTAGTCAGCGTCGCTAACCACTAATCGATTGGGCGATCTATTTTATGTAAATACCTTAATGAAAACAAATTAGAATAGCACGTTGGGGATTTTCTTTTAGAAACTGCACCATAATTGGATGTAAAATGTATAAACCTCAAGGGAATTTCTGTTTTTCTCACTACCAAAGGCAACCCTCGTGAGGTCTAGAAACAATGGTTTCATTTAATTCATGAGAAATTAATTTCCCTCACCAAGAACCAATATTTAAATATATTTACTGTATAAAAACCACTGCCAAATTTCCCGGATTAAAATGTTCGAGAGAATTCTTTTTCAATTAGGCTTTTATCAAAAATATTAATATCAATCATACAAAAAATCCTTATGTGATGGGAAAAAATGGAAGTCATTTTTGAAATCAGCATACTAAATAACATAAAAATCATTGAAAACATGTTTTGTATTTTTCAAAACTTTAATTTGTGTGCTAATTTAACCCTGTGTTATCTTTAGCATATTTCTGCTTAAAAAACCCTAAAAATTCTTTTATTGAACATTAAATTCAAAAAATGCATTAATAAATATAAAAATTATTGAACATACTTTTGTCTAGTTATAAATTTTTCAAAAGCTTCCCAAATAAAGTGGCTAGAACATATATTTCGATATAGTGATAAAAATTCTGTCAAGAAAAAAACTTTTCCAACTCCAGAGTGAAAAAGTAAAAGAAGAAAACCGAGTAGAAGGTGGATGGATAAAGTAGAAAAGTGGTTGTGAAGGACTTGGAAGTTAACAGATGGAAGAATATAGTATCGAAAAGATCAAGATCACATTAAGCTGACTGGACAGCCTTGGCTGGTTACCAACTATAGTGCTTGGAAAAAAGAAGAAATTTTTAACTATACTTATGTAACGGGTCTATTCACGAACCTTTTTTTAATCCTCTTGGGGAAAAACTGTTTCTTTAAATATTATTCAATTCCTACTATTAGCTCACTTTCTCTATTTATTTACTTATTTATTTATTTATCTTCGTGCAATTTTCAATCGTTAGTAAAATACATTTTGAAGCGCTTAATTGAGCTGAAATTTTATGTACATAACTATTTTGGTATGATAATACATTAATTTATTTATAATTAATAAAAATTAATTGATTAAAACTAATTATTCAAAGAATTACAAGTTCAGCCACGTTGGCATCATTTTTGGCGACTTAGCGACCATTTTGGTGTGTCAAAACTTGAAATTGTTTTTTCTTCTCACTTTTTAAAGCGCTCATTTGAGCTGAAATTTTCTATACACTATTGTTTTGGAATAAAATACGATAATTCAATTATAATTAATTAAAAATAATCGACTGAAACTAACTACAGATACAGCCACGTTGGTTTCCTTTTTAGCGACTTGGGTCAAAACATTAAAATATTTTTTTTCACGTCTTACAGCATTCACTTAAACTGAAATTTTATATACACGATTGTTTTTGTATACATACTTTAAGATAATTAATAAAAATTAATTACCACTTAATGTTGTGATTCTGTCATATGTACATACATATTTATATTAATTGTAACAATTAAAAAAAAAGTAGCTAAAATAAAAATTTTCTTTGTTGATCTAAGTAGGAATTGACTTAAAGATTTTTTTTCCCTATTACTTGTCCTATATTGAAAACTTTCTTCTGAAGAATAAGATGTGACTTATGTAAATCAAGGCTTATATTTAAGCATTATCTTTTAGATTCGATAGGGAGAGAGGTTATGAGCTAGATGATAGAAGTTAGTGATTAACGTTAAGTGATAGAAAGCTAGTCGAGGTGATTCGAAGATTATTTGCTTAATATTTAAAATTGAAGATTGAGGGTTTGATCAATTAGATATTTAAATGGAATAGTGTCAACTTGAAACAGATTACTTAGAACGTTACTTCAATTATTTGAAACATGTATTGGCAAGCCGTTCCAAAAGTAAGTGATTCAGTTTATAATTAAATATTAATTATCTCGTGTACCTCTCTTTGCTCCCCAAGTTACTTAAAGGTGCATTTCCTAACCTGAGTTATTAAAATTTGTTAGGTTGTTGAGACTTGTTAATAAATTGTATTTGCTTTTACTATGGCTAATCTTCCTTGTAACTCTCGTACACTGATAGATGGGAGAGTCCATCCATCACCATTATGATATATTTTAATATCCATTATGATCATTGATATTTTATGTATATTAAAGGGACATGGTACAATTTACAAAAAAATTTTTGATTTTTATGATTTTAATTTTTTTTTCTTTGGATCCTTATGTATGTGCATTAAGTAAAAAAGATTTTGTATTCAAAATACCATAAAAAACTAGCGATTAAATTTTTTAAGAAAAATAATTATAAACCGTGCAAATTATAAAGATAAGTGTTAATTTTCGCATATAATTTTAAGTATGACAAGCCCATGGGGTCCCTGGTAATTATTAAACTTGTTCTTAACTTAGTTTTGTAAAATTAATTATAAAATACATTGTGTGCAGTACTGATACATTTATAAGTGTATTATACCAGAGTATACATGTGTATTTTATTTTTTATTATGTAAGAATGTATGTTGTTTGTTTAGTTTCGGTAAATTAATAACTCTTTTAAATAACCTTTTGTTTCGGATTTTTCAACATGCTCGCGCCCCCCTGGTAGAGGTGTCTAGCCCCTTAGGGTGCATGCCCCACAGTTTAGAAACGCTAACTGAAAAGAGCTTTCAAATTGTGTGTTATTGCAGAAGGGTATGCGAAGAATAATTACAACTAAAAAAATTAGATTTAATTTTAATCGATTTTGGTCAATTGAATCGTATTGTGTCCTCTTAATGGAAGTCTTTTAATCAAAAATAAGTTCTTTTATATCGAGTTGTAGCTTCAATATACATTAGACTAACATTAGTTGTAGTTTATTTTGCATGAAATTACATTTCACCAATAAACTCTACTTTTATTTTGTATTTTTTATTTGCATCGTAATTTATTTTCACATAATTAATGATCTATACTTTTTGTTATGCAACAAACTGAGGATGTCAACTGTAATTGTTTATAAAAGAAAAATCTTTCAGCTATGAAATTTGGTAGTTTGATAAATATTTCTGAGTAAGAAAACCAAGAAAAAATCATTCTCCTTGCTCTATTATTATTATTTCTAAACTTTCATACTACAAAACACATTATAAAACGTTTGCATTTCAAAAAACGCAGAAGAAAGATTAATTAATAAAGTGTAATACTCTCGAAAGAATGTTGCATTATATAAATCATTTTTAATTACCGAGGAATTATGCTCTTATTTTAATTACCTTATTTTAACAGTTGAAAAATAGTTTCATGAATATGTACACTCTCGCCGAATTAAGATTTGATTAAATATTTAAAGAATTAACTTCTATTACATTGCGTTAAGAAATTAAGACTACTACGTATTTAACAATAATCATGGATTTTTTTTTTGCACTATAATTGCAGTTTTAAAAAATCAATTTTATTACAATTATTTTTCAAAAAGTTAAATAGGTTGTCTGTTGAGAAATTATAAACACCTAGACATATATTTTATATTACATAAGAATCATTATAAAAATCATACAAACACATTACCGAGATGCAAAGATACAGGTTTTTTAGTTGTGTTACATACTATTAATTTGATGAGATAAAGAGTTATCATTATTAAAAGAAAAAAATTTATCTTGTAAAGGTACTGGTAAATTTGAAAAAGAAGTCGCTTGGTTAATGAAGAATTCTGAAACTGCCATTCACAACTTCATAATAAAAAAAACATGATTAAAATAAATAAATAAAACGGTCTTAAAAAAATTTTTTACAACGTGGGATGATATAAAATGTGTCTATACTGTCAACTGAAAAGGTTTTTCGACTCGTGAAATTTTGAGACATTTAACCAAAAAAACTCAATATCACAGTTCCAAAGAGATTTAAAATACTAATATAAAATTTATAGAAATAAAGAAACCGCGCATCAACAATATCGAACCATCATTGAGAAGAAAGATCAAAATGGGCTAAAATAACAATTTTGAACAAAAACTAAAAGTCATATTTTCTGTATAAAAATAACTTTGACAGTCTTGTTGGCACTCGTACTTTTGAAATAATTTAAGGAAGGAACCGAAATCAGGCTTCAGTCAGCAAACAGAAAGAACATTAGTATTGGAAATTATTAAAAGCTATAATCAAAACGGTTTGTGTGAAGTGCACAAACCTTAGGATGTGTAGATTCTTTATAATATCAAATTATTCTATATGATCATTAGATACCGTTTGGAACTTTATTAGGTGATGCTAATTGAATAATTTTAGAAAAATAATCCTTCTTACCAAACCTACCATGAAATAACTAAAAGGCAAAAGTTGATTTTACTCGAGACTTGAGCCTCATGGAAACTTTTTGTGGTATATTAAAGAGAATGCTTTAATAATAAAGTTTTCATATCCTAATGAGAACTGGAAGTAGCCGTTGTAAAATAATAACTCAATGTTTCTGAAACTTAGTCTCGTTTCATTTCAATGAAAAGCAGAGTGAGATTATTAATAGAGGAATGAGAAAAATAGAGGAGTAAGTCATATTAATTTTCTTAATGTTTTTTTTTCGAACAGGCTGTTTTGTGGCTTATTAATAACATATTTTCACTTATTTCTAATAATTTCATTAACATTGTTTGAATTATTAACAAATGTTGAAACCTAATTGCAATAAAGAGACTGTAATATCATGTTATACAAGAATTTATAACTAGAGCATTTGTATGTTATATATGTTTAATAATTTCTAAAATTTATATATATGTTTTATAACTCCTTAGTGGGAGTATTATTTTCTCAGATTCCAATGTCTCATTTACTTAAAACATTTTGTGAATTAAAAATGCACATGAATGTACTAAACGTAGATAATATTTTTTTTCAGGTGCTGACTAATGGATTGCTTTATACATGCATCAATTTGGTGAGTATGTATACAAAATACCTCACAGACAGAGCACAAAGGAATGCCTTTTGGAAACTAGAAGAGCAATAGAAACTAGACACAAAACTGCTAAAGAAAACAACAAACAAGTAAGCATTTGAATCCTTCTTCTATAAATAATATTCAATTTCCTAACAGGTAATAATATTTGTAAATAATTGCAATAATATTTTAATTGGATCAATGTGATACTAAAAGATATCTGTTATCAAGTAATCGTTGATTATTCTAATGGATTTCCAATGTTTAATAAGGCAATCAGAAAATTTACGATTGAGTAAATCCTACAATTATTAATATTACTATATTATGATGATTCTCAGTATTAATATTATTGTATAATTATTATTTGTATAATTATTATGTAGTATGGTTACAAATTAAGCGTTTTGTATATTTAATAATTAATATTGCAAAACATTTGAAAGGATATAAATTGATCTCGCAAAGTTATAGATCCATTCAAATGTTTTAAGTCATTTTAAAGGAATTTTGATAGTAAAATTCGTTTTTTTTTAAGTTGATGTAGTACATTTCATATAGAAATCGGAGTTCCAAAGTAATTTATATTTACTATATATGAACATGAACTGTGTTTTACAATTCAAAAATGCAAGATTAGTTTAAGATGATTGTATTCATTTTTGCATTCTTTGTTGTGATGGCTAAGCACTGATCTACTTGCATTATTGTTTTATTTGCAAATAAAACTTAACCCCTCATGACCAAACAGAGGGGTTACATTTGACTTTATAAAAACTAAAACTTCCACGAATAAATCGAATTTCATATAAATGTGCATGTGAAAATTATTCATTGTGTCTCTTATACGGCCTATATAGATTCAAGTCAGACATCAATCTCTTCAAAAGCGGTTGAGCAAATTATACTTGACATGGTTTATTGCTCGATATTTGGGGTGGCCAATTTTTATTATTGTACATAACTCTTACGAAAGAGTTTTAAAATTCTTTTTTTTTCAACATTTCCTATAACTTTCTAAGAAAGATAAGATAACGGTATTACATTTTGTTCTATTTGAATTGTTCTGACAATTCTCATCTATTCAACAATTCTAACTATCATGAGCTACAATCCTGATAGACCTGTATTATTCTTGTGTCTAATATCGTAGTTGCCAGAATAATCATTTAACTATATTGAAGTTCGAAACTTCTTGAAAATGTAAAAGTGAATCATTAAAATTATAAGATAAATTTTTTAGTAATTTTATAATAGTTTAATGATTTAAATGTAATCAATAATTATAAATACTACAGTTATTATTAATATTACAGAACTTGCGTTTGCATAGTCTTAAATGATAAGATAAAACTTGTTTAAGCAAAATCAATACTGTGAGGGAATTGACATTTTTTTCATGGGAAAAAAATAACGAGACAGTATGAATGTTTTGCTTGGAGTAAATTTCTACTGGAACAAATGTGATTCCAGAAAAAAAACTACAGACTGCTTTGCTGAACATTAAAGATAATATGATAAAAGGCTACGTTGTGCATTTTTCCTATCATTCTAAGAATTACTCTAATACATGATATATATATATATATATGAATAAAATAATCGGTACATAAGTATTTCCAACTAAGATTGAGTAATAATAGAATTTACAAGAATGTGAGGAATTGAGCTATTAAAATTATAAAGACCGAAAGATTCTTATGCTTATAATATATACTCATTTTCCAAAAAAAATCGAAGCACCAAGAAAGAATTATCCGATTATGATGAAATTTCGCTGGCAAAAACATCTTGATAGAACATACAAATGATAAAATTTTAAAGCCAATGAACATGAATTTCGGTTGTTGCACATATTTCTGCTGAGTAACTCGCAAGGCATAAAACCGCTAATAGAGGAGGAAAATTTATCTTTTTCGTTTTCGCCCTAGTGATTCCCTACAGAAAAAACGAATGATGCCACCACGACATTTTCGGGGACCTTATTGGAAACCGAATGACTTCGAACATGGTCGTATTGTCGGAACTTGTGAAGCTGTGTGATCATACCGAGCAATAGGTCGGCTCCTGCAAAGTAAAGATACACCTGTGCAAAGGTGGTGGCAGAAATAGTTGCTGCGAGGGAGTTATCGATGAAGGGAAGATCTGGAAGGCCAAGATGTACAAATGCAAAGCCAGATCGGATGATTGCTCGACTGGATCGAACTACTCCACCCGTATCATTGTCTGCTATTCAACATACTACAACATCTTCCATACCCCCGTGGTATCTTCCATCTTTTCACAGAGTTTGGCTTGAGGCGAAATTACGCCTACAGTGTCTTTTAAGACGTCTGGCTTTGACCCCACTACATCGGCAGAATCGTCTGAAGTGATGTCGCAGCCGATCATCATGGTTGCCATCAGACTGGCATTGCATAGTGTTCAGAGTTGAATCCCGCTTTACTTTTGAAGCAAATGACCATGTCTTCTTGTCTAGACGGCCTTGGATAGATATTTCATTCAGCCTTTGTTTTACTAAGGCATGCAGTCATAACCCCTATTTCGACGGGGTAGGGTGCTATCTCATACGAAAGCAAGTCATCTCCAGTCAACCTCCATGCATCTTTAACAACTAAACGATATATTGATATCATCCAGCGGTCGGTTGTATTATCAGTTTCCAACAAGATTATGCCAGGCCCCATAACATTCGCTTACCTCTGGACTGCCTTTGTGCCGTTAATTCTATTCCTTCACCAGCAAGGTCACCAGATCTTTCACATGGAACATTTGGGACATGAGAAGCCAGATTTGGGCAACCAAAAATGTCGATATTTGGGAAACATTAGAACCTGTAATCACCTTACCAGGATAACATTAGGAACCTGTATCACCCTACTCAAGGCGTATACCAAGTGTAATCGCCACCTAGGTGGTGGCTACAAGACCTACTGAGTAATTTTCAAACTGTAATAGTGTGCTAATGTCCCCATGGCCTGATTTATTATCGTTTTAAAATATTCTGTCTGGTTCATATTTAATTTGTTTAAAAACAACTACTTCCTTCATGGTGCTTCGAGATTTTTGCAAAAGAATATATATATATATATAGATATGAAATTTATTACATATTTAATAAGGGGAAAATTTTTAATATTTTGTGCAACAGGTGTTATTTTTAATTAGTAGTGCTACCATATCCATTTTTCAAAAAAGAGTTTATGCAAGACAGCAAAAATTAAACATCCTTTTGATATTTAAAGTAATATCAAGACCCTCTTTCGATTTCGTTATCTTGTTAATTGCTTCTCTCTATGCTTCTGTTGATAAAAAAAAGTCGATAGAAGCAAAGGAACGGTGCAATGCATCTCACTACCCCTTGAAAATTAGTTTTATAAGAATTTTTTAGGAAAGAGAGGAGCCACACACATACAGTTAAATGTAAATTTTGTATTATCATAGCAATTTAATTTAAAATAGAATACTGTTGTCAGGAGCTCAGCAAGCAATTCTAGCACTATTCCAATGTTACTAAATAAACCTAACATCCATTTTAATGCACTAATATTGATTTCAAAGAAGTTTCTGATAAAACGTTTTACTGTATTTTTTACTTTTCAATAAATCTCATTTTTTTTTTCTGTAAGCTCTATTTTTTATCAAGATTTTCTTATGATTTTCTATTATAATGTAATGTTGTATACATTATAATATAATGTACACTCATTTCCAAAAGTTAAGCACGAAGATGTAAAATTCAAAAAAAAATCAAGAAATACTGCTTTGATTGACACAAAATTTGGCAGTAAAGTAGCATATATATTTATACATAAAACAAAATCAACAATTATACAAAAATGAAAACAATATTAAATTTTTGTAAATTATCAGATAATATCATTCTGGAGACTTTAACAGAATTATGTATAAAGTGAAAATTAAACAGCATAAAATGAAAAAAAGGACATTAATAGGGTCTGTGATCCCTCCTTATCTCTATGAAAAGTTTACACCTTCTGATCATGTTTTCAATTAGGTGGTCAACCACCGCAGAATTAAGCGATCGCCATTCTTCTTGTAGAGCAGTTTCCAGCTCAATAAGAGTGGCTAAAGGTGGAAAACGGAACATACAGCACGGCCGAGAGCATCCCAAAGATTTTCGAATGGGATTAAGGTAGAGCGAATATGCTGGCCACGCCATACGCGCAATCCCTTTACTCTCCAGGTAGTCATCGACGATGTCAGCTCTATGGAGACGTGCGTTATCGTCCATTAAAACAAAAGTAGGGCCAACTGCTTCAACGTACAATCTCACAAAGGGTTCTAGAACTTCATCTCGATACCGGACAGCCGTCACAGAAACCCGTTTAAAGATGTGCAGGTCGGTGCGGTATACTAATAAAATCCCTTTCCACACCATAATGCTTCCGCCTCGGAATGCGTGAAGTTCGGTAATGTTTTGGGGCTGATTGCGTGTTCCTTGTTTACGCCATATCCTTATACGCTTGTTATTCGGCTCCAGAGCAAATCTTGATTCATCAGTAAACATGACATTGCCCCAGTTAGACACAGTCAAATCGCCATGTTCCCGGCACCACTTCAATCGTGCCCCTCTTGATTGGACGGATAGAGGAACACAAACTCGAGGTACCCGGGCATACATTCATTCATGTGTAATCTTCGGCGTAAAGTAGCTGCAGATATAGCCTTACCAATGGACGCTGTAACCATAGATGTCACACGTGTGGAGGTCGCTCTGCGATTCCGCTTGGCTACAACAGCAATATATCGATCTTCCGCGGGGGTTGTAACACTTGGGTGACCGCCTACGGGCCTTCGGACAACTGTCTGTGTGGTTTGGAATTGTTTCCATAAACGTGAAATTACAGAATGATGAACGCCGAAGAAAAGAGTAACATCTGTGATCGACTGTCCCGCTTCAATACGCCCCACAGCACGACAGCGCTCAGAATCTTCCATTCGTCTGCTTCCATCTCAGAATCTTCATTCTGAAGTCATAGAAACACGTATGTCTTGAAAACAAATTGTACGAAAGTTTTAAACACCTTTTATCAGCGCATACAAACAATCAACTTCTGTAATCCTTCATAAAGCTGGTTTCTTATAAAACTGCCCCTTTTGCATATTTGTTGACATGAAAGCACGATTGGCTGTTATCTAACATATTTGCATGCTTCTATCTGCCTCTGCAGCGAATTGCATCCTCTTCAATTCTGATTGGCTTCCGGAAATTAGCATTTGCCTCTCCATGCTTAACTTTTGGAAGCGAGTGTATCATAAGCATAGATTAATATGACAATCTTCTCAGTAATAAGAATGGATCGTTCATTACTTAACCCGGGAAAAGGCTCACGCTCAATACTAACAGTATGATTCACGGGGGTGGCGGAGGTACCCCAGTCCTTTTTATAATTATTCTTATTGCACACGATAAAAATCGTAATTTCAATGAATAATTTAACTAAGAGAATGTATACTTACCTACTTTTAAGCACTTTTCACATTTTTTATTTTATAAATTGAGAAAAAATCCAATCAAACTGAACTAAAGTGTTTCAAATATGCATTACTTTAATAAAAGGCACAAATCACAAACAATTTTCGATAATATTACTTGAATGCTATTTAAGGGCAAAACTGACATATTTTATTCAAGTTGTATTTTTTTGTCCTTTGAAGATTGAAAATATCATGTTAACTTTTTCGTCCTTATGTTTTTTGACAAGGCGCGGTGTCTCGTAGTACACGAGAAGTTATATTTTTCTTGATGGAGTGTTTTATAGGTAGCGTTAGAAAATTTTTCCTTTCGACTTTTAAACGTTTCATATTCCTCAATTTCTCAAATTTACTTTCGTTTTCATAATTAGTACCCATTATTTCAGCAGGCTGTTCCCTTGCTTGTGATCAGTTTCAACTTCATCCAATAGCAATCGCAGAGGCCTATTTCTTTTTATTTATATTCTGTTCATTTACATTTATAAATATTAATGAGTCGTACTACACAGCAATCAAAACCATTAAGTCGATCACAGGGGAAGAAATTCAACCGTATCATAGGAAATATTTTGGAACAAAAGTGGTTCTGTGGGGAACTCAACCACCCCAATCACCTTAAGATTGTAAAAAACGCTTACCAATTCAAAAAAAGAGGGAGATATGTGACAAATACATTTTAGTTCGCACGAAGACTGTCACATAGTTGGATGCTGACAAGGTCATTCGAAACAAATAATTAGTTTCCCCAGAGTTAAGGATTTCGTGAGCCTGGGGTGACTCTGTGCCCCGCGCAACCTCTTCTTGGTTAATCATCAACTATCAAAACCTATCCTTTTACACCGAAACACTCATACCAGAAAAATACATTCAATGTACCAGTACAAAATACATAAATTTATATTAAAATTCAATTTTTCGTCTCTTCACAAATTAGTGACTAACATTTGTTCTTTTGCGCATTCTGCCATAATGTTCCCTTCCAGATTTTTCTTTAGAATCCACTTAAGTTTTTGTTCACCATGATTAAAATTTACATTCGATTTTAGCATCCTGTCAAAAAGCGATTTACATAAGCGTGTGGCAGGAAAAAATATTCCTTCTGCAAGCCTCTCTATTAGTGTCAATTATGTTAATTTCAATTATGGAAATTGTTTTTAAAAGCTTAAGAAGTTCTTTTTATTGTTGTCGCGTTTCAAAGATTGAATAGTGTGCATAATGAGAGAGTAAAATGAAAATCATTACCGAGTTCTATTTAGTTTTACGAGGGAAAAAATAAATTCTCAAACAGAGGATAAATCTTTATTATTCTGGATTTTATTTCCTTTTTCAAAATGAGAAGTGAAGCTTAAATTAAGTGGAATAAATCCCCTTGATGAAAATCATCGGCATCATTAGAACCATTATCGTTTTGTCAAATAAACTTTTCGATTTGAAAGCATAATTATATTTGCGTCTGAGAAATGAAAGTATGGATTTGATTTTTATTAGCATCGCACTTTGAAGCGACACTATATCTATTTATAACGAACCTCGTAATTTTGAACCACGTTCAAGTGTCGAGGACGACCCCTGAGCTAGCACCTCATTCTCCTAACTTCATGGGAAGGTGAGGACTTTGAACCTCAACTAATTCAATGTATATCAGCCTCTTTATATGGTGGGTCTTCAATGGCTTCTAGACTCGAGCCCACAAATTTATAACGCCAGCCACGAGATCGAGACCATGATCGACCCTTCGGCTACCGTGGCTACAACCAAATAGGGAGTAAAAAGGTTCACAACGTTTTTCATATATATCATTTATCTTAATATTTTTTTATTTATTTTTTGTAATTGTTATGGTTCGGTAGCAAAATATTTGAGAAAAATGAGGGATTTGTTTGGAAGATATGTTTCCTGTTCAGAAATTATTGTCAAGAAAGGAGGCTTTTAAGAATGCAGTTATATTTTCTGACTCCATTTCTGCAATACCAGCAGTGACATATCTGGATTTTTCAGACTCTGTTCGAATTAGAAACTGTATAAAAATATTGGATTGCTTTTGACCTTAAAATAGAATATTATTATACTGTGGGTTCTCTCCCAATGTAATATCGAAGGAAATGAGAGAGCTGATTTTCTAGCTAAACAAGTAATATATATATAAAAAATTAAGTCAATTCCTACTTAGATCAACAAAGCAAAATTTTATTTTAGAAACTTTTTATTAAATAGTTACAATAATTACAAATATGTATAAACATAGGACAGAATCACAGCATTAAGTGGTAATTAATTTTTATTCATTATCATTAAAGTATTGTATTGTCATCCAAAACAATCGTGTATATAAATTTCAGTTCAACTGAATACTTTAACACGTGAGAAAAAAACCTTTTCAAGTTTTGACACGTCGCCAAAAGGCTCGCTAAGTCGCTAAAAATGATGTCAACCTGGTTGTGTATTTGTAATTCTTTAAATAATTAGTATTAATCAATTAATTATTATTATATTATTGTATTGTCATCCAAAATAATTCTGTATATAAAATTTCAGCTCAATTGAGTGCTTTAAAATGTATTTTATTAACGATTGAAAATTCCACCAATATAAATAAATAAATTTATATAGATTGTGAGCTAATAGTAGGAATTGAAAAAGGCGTTCGGTGTTTTGCAGTGCTTTCAGAGAGGAATTCCGTGCTCTTCTATGAGCAGAGTTATTAAAAGTTGAGTGAAAAAGATCTATGTGTGGAACTAATTTAAATGAACAAATTTGAGATAAGTCTTAGAGGGTGATGCTAAGTGAGATCCCAGATCACCCGAGACGGCATGCGGTTGCTGCCTTCAGGCTGAAAACTGAGCACGACTGACTGCCTTGCGAATCACCTACATAGACTAAAGGTCCTTCCTTCTCCAAACTGTGGTGTGCAGGGAGAATTCTCTAATGAATTCTGAGCACCCAGAGATTTTCTCTGCTGCCTCTGGTAACATACGGTAGATTCTGGAGGGCCTAAGAGCACAGTTACAAGCTGTGCAATCTGATGGTGTTTATGCTTTTGTTTTTTAATTCTTTGTTTTATTGATCGTAATTTGTTGTTACTTCTTGCTTGTTTTCGTGGAATGTCTTCACTGTAACGAATGATGTACCAAGTGCTACTGTTCCAAATTTTAAAAAAAAATTCTGGTTAGAATACATAGTTACTCCTTAACTTATTTCAACAAAAATTAGATACTTATTTCATATTGTCGTTGAAGTATTAAAAGAGAAAGCAAATAAATGCACACATACAATTATTAATTAGCAACTATTATTGCTATCCCTAAGAAAAAGAAGGGACTATAGAAATTCTCTCTCTCTCTCTGTGTGTGTGTGTGTGTATGTGTGTCATTTCCTGTCGAGGGGTTTTGTTACATACTTGTCTTGCGTCCTCTGAGACTTCATCTGACAATTTTTATCTTACTCACCTAGTGACTGAATTCATGATGGTCACATTTTATTCGGCAAACCGTTTTTCCCACATTAAAAATTAACCCCTAAAAAGTTGTTCAATTGTAAATTTAGATAACCCTTAAAAATTTGATATAAGAAAATTTGGGTTAAAAGTTTAACGTGGTAAAATTCCCTTTAAAAGTTTTCAAAATTAAAAAAAAACTCATCAAGAATTATCATTTTTAAATTAAATTTCCCATTTTGTTTAAAAATTTATATGCATGGGATTAAAAAATCATCGGTTGACAAATATGTGACTGCCCCTTATTAATCGTTGAAAAATATGTTTTTCTTTTATAAGAAAAGTTTCTTTTTAAAAAGTAAAAGTTGGCAACAGTGGAAGCAATCATGAAAATTCCTTTTAATTGGCCTTTTTGAAACGCGTGAAAATTATTTAAAAAAAAATTTACGAAAATTTAATTTATGAAAGGTTTTTTTGGCATTTAAAAATTTATGAACCGATTGGCCTGAAAACAAAAAAGTGGTTTCAAAAGGTTAGCAGGAAAAAGGTGACTTATAGACGTCACATGGATTTAGTCCATTGAAAGTAATCTCAACTTTATCTCCTAAAAAAAGGCCTTGTTAGCGATTTTTAAACAAGATAATGTGATCTAGCATCATCTGCGCATTCTGACTAATCGCAAAAATCGTTACCAGAAATTACACATGATTCTGAAAATTTCCGGTTGACCAAAACTATAAAAAACTGAGATCTCAAGAGCGAACAAAGAATACTTTCCTTGTATCACTATCACGTCCGAGTCTCTTTGCGTTGTGTTTCGTAGTTGTTTGTTTTCTAGTGTTTTCGTGACGTCTTTTTACGTGTGTGTGAAAATAAGCGTGGCTTTTATAAAATAACAAGAAGTCTACTTCATCCTTTAACGATTGCAACATCCCAATAAAATTAACTAAGCATAAATGCATTAATTTCAAAAGATTTTAGCTTTTCTAATGTACTCTTCAAACTAAAGAAAGCAAAATGAACTTAAAAGCAAAATTAAAGTTAATGCATCTCGTATAAAATGACTTTAAATTTCTTTAAAAAGGACTAATAGCCATCTTGTAAATTCTTAAATGGAACATTAATCCTATGTAACATCTAATTACTTACTCGCATCTAGGTAATTATGTTTATTACAGTGAAATAAAATGGATCTGAAAGCATAAAAGGCAATTAAGGTTTCTATATATTCGTTCTTTCCTTTGTTCTTCGATATTATTTTTATGCATGTTTAAGTTTACGTATTCTTTGTAAAATTTGTTGAAAAATGTAATCTGGTAGAACAAATATTTTTTTCATTATAATGTACTTATAGCGTTGAATTAATTATAGTACTTTAGATTTTATATAGTGTAATTACAGATTCTACAGGATTAACTTTGTTTCATGAATTAAAAATAACTCATAAAATCGAATGCCTTATTTTAATACCTATTTAGTAAGACTAGCATTATGTTTAAAATGCATAGTGTAGATGAAATAAATCGTTAATATAACTTACAATCAAACGGTGGTTAATTTAGTAAAGGAGGTAGAGATTATCAATATCAAATTACAGTCGATCCCCGATTTAAGGTATCCGACTATTTACGTAAACTTTTTTTTAAAAAAAATTGAAAAAGGGGGTTTTTTTTTTGTTTTTTAGATTCATTTAGTATATTTTAAGAAAAAAATCCTAAAATTGAAAACAAAAAACAATTTATTATTATTAAATGGGAAAAAAATTGGCGAAAATGTACAATAAATTACGTAAACGAGGCCCACTCTATACAAAAATTTTATGAACAAATTCTCAACTTTTCAATTTCGATATGGTACTTCGTTATTCCTGTTTAAAATGACCCTCAGGATAAGAGATATTTTAATTTTTACAAAAACTAGAGCCCTTTATCTTGGTGATTATATAAAATTGATTATATATATATATATATTAATACAAATAAAATAAATTAAGTTGTTGAAATAATTCGTTAATTTATTTATTATTTGTTAAATAGGAGTTTCGCCTTCATTATAATCGAGAAAAGAGAAAAATTCGTTAAATAGGGGCTCATTAAATCGGGGTCCGAAAACATTTAAAAAATTCAAGAATACATACAAATCAAACTTAGGGGGAAAAAATGAAATCATAACGATCTTGGGTTTTTTTCCAAAACTCAAGATCGTTTTCATACAAAAACAAAAATTTTATTATTATTTCCCTAATTATTATTTAAATCTTTCTTTTTATTTCTCTACCATAAACGAAGCTTTGGATGCAACTGGTTGCCACTTTGGTAATTTATGAGTCCCAAGACAGTTGCATAAAGAATACAAGATACCTGATCAAGCAAAATGATATCTGTATGATCGATCTAGTGATCTTCCTACACTGTTGCCAAATGTCACGAAGAAATATAACAAAAAAAATATTGTTAGATATAAAATATATCGTCTGGAAAAAGTTGTCACAAACTAAGCTGATGAACAAAATTTATATTCTGGAGAGAAACAATATTTTCTCTAGTATAAATTTATTGCGCATGTTTATATAGCAGAAAGAACTTTTATGGAAATGGAAAATATCTAATAGGGCCTTTATAGATGAATAAACCAACACAGAGAGAGCTTCCATGTTAACTTTTGTGAATCATATTTTTTAAATAGAATTATGTGATAAAATTTCTTCTTGGATGATTACAGGGGTTGGGGATGTCCCTAGTTTCTTGAAATATTTCAGAAGCTCTTATCTGTGAATTAATCCGAATAGTTCGTTCACTGCAAAAAATGTTGGCATAGCGTAGCAACTTATTGACTTCTTAGAATTTTTCAAATTGTTATTTAAGTAGTTAACTGTGATTGATGAGTATACTCGTCATGGAGAATTTGCAGGATTTTGTGTATTAACGAGTATACTCACCATGCGTAAAAAGTATATAGTGATTAATCGCTATTTAAATTGTAGTTTTTGAGAAGAACAAAATATATTCTCAAATTTCAAGGTGTTTATAATTTTTGAGGCCAAGCTGGAGTAGGCAAACAAGCAAAACAATATGAAAAATTTAAGAACTCATTCGTCCGAGTATGCACCAGCAGAAATAGCATATTCGCATGGTCAATTTATTTATGTGCGATGATAATGTTTTATTAGATATTAGCCTAAAAGAGGCAAAAGCGAAAGTCGGAAAGTTGATTTATATAATAGGGTTTCTTCAGGTATGGTGGGCCATGGGACAAATGCGGGGCACCGGACAGGCACTGAGCCTATTGATAGCTGTTGGCCCTAATTTACCTAGATATCGAGTGGTGTAAATGCCGATTGTTTGATGTTAGAATCATGTGAGGACACACACACACAATAGGGTAATGGCCCAATGCCGTGCTGTCTAAAGAGTAGTTATTTTATTGGATTGAGCAAGCAAGAGAATGCTTTCCTTTTAGAGGACAGTGATCAACCCTGCTGCACCTCTCCAGAACTACTTCCTTAGTGTCATGACAGGTGCAAAATATTTTGTCAACAAAGAAGGAAATTAATCAGTGTGTGTTTCGTTGTCTCAGTCCGGAAATTTTGAGGGTCACTAAAATTCATAGATATCCATAAAAAATTTACAGTTGGAAAAACCATCGGCCTCATGGACCCGCGACCGAGCTAAATTACTAAGAAAACTGAATAAGAATGGAAATTTTTACCCCGAATTTTTTCACAGGACATTTTACTCTGTAATTGAGAATAACCTCCCCATCCTCTTTTTCGTTTTCCTATATTGGGGCACTCGAAAAAGGGGAAAACCCCAAAAGCTAAATGGTTAAAAATTCAGAAATTTTGGCTTAATATTAAAATTCCAAAAATTTAAAAAATTTCAAAAAAAAAAAAAAATTTTGTAAGGAAGTCTATTTTGAATCACTTGATTTTTTTTATTAAAAACCCCCCCAGAATCTACCCAAAGGTTTTTTGGGAAACGGGGCGTCCCCCTTTTAAAGGGGCGTGATAACTCTACAAGGGGGGCGTGCATATTAAAAAAGTAAAAAACAAAAAAATTTTTTTTAAAAAAAAAATTAATTTAAATAAAAAAGCAAAAAAAACTTTTTGAAATAAAAAAAAAATTTAACATTTAAATGATAAAATACATTTTATAAAGGGTTCATTTTTGGGGCAATGATTTTAAAATTTAAATTTTAAACAATTCTAAGTTAAGAACAAATTTAATAATTCCAGTGACTCATGGGTTTGTCACATATGATATATATAAAAAAAAATTACACTGATTTTGTTTGTTTAACGGTTTATAAAAACCCTTTTTCAAACCCTTTAAAAGGTTAGGGATTCGTCCCCAATGCCTCCATTTTCCACGTGGGGGAATTCCATGTAGGGGGGGGGGGAGAAAAAAAGGAAAAAAAGGAAATCATCTAAAAAAAAATAAACCCCTTCAAAAAAACTTCAAGGGGGTTTTTTAAAAGGGGGTATTTAAAAGCCCCCCCGGAAAAATTTTTTATGGATAAAGGTAAGAAAAAAAATCGCATTTCGAAAAGAAGTATATATACGTCCGGGTTTTCTTAACGCAAGTTGAGGGGGAGACTTTATATATACGTCCGGGCGTTTAAAAACCCCTGGTTGAGCGAGCCCCATATATACGCTGGTGGCCCCAAGGGGTTTAAAAATGTTTTGAAAAGTTTTTAGGTAAAAAGTAGAGTATTATTGAATTAAAGCATTTTTTTTTTGTATGGGGGGGAAACATAAAAAATTTTATGATTGAATATTGGGTCGCAAATAATGAAAGTTTGAGAAGCACTGATCTACGCAAATACTATTGGTGACAGACCTCGTAATTTTTTAACCATGACAATTTATTTAAAACTACACCCAGCCCCCCCCGTTTCCCCTTAAGTTTCCCCACATCATGCCGATATTAGGACCGAGTGTCGACGGATTAAAAGTGTATCAGCCTTTCTACGTGACGGGTCTTTATTTACACCTGAACTTGAACCCAGAACTCGAGAACGCCGGCTACGAGTTCGCGACAATGACTATTCGTCTACCGTATATGTATCAGACTAAGATACTCTAATCAAAATTTCTTTTTCTTTTAGAATACCAAAAAAAAAATTACCGGTTGGGGGAAAGGGCCCCATAAAAATTTTATAAAAAAAATTATTTTAAAGTTGGTTTTAATTTTTTACCAAATGAAATCAAAATAAATTTTAATATTTTAGAATATTTAATATCCATTAAAAGTACGTTATTTTGAAAATGTAAGTGTATGTGTGCATCTTGTTTATGCATGCATGTATAAATGAAGCTTCAAATACACATATTACTTAATTTACGTAGAAAAAATATATCTATTCAAATAACAACTTTGCTGTTATTTCGTTTACTGCAACTGTTTTTTAACAACGAAGAACTGTAGCAGGACTTGAGAGCAGCTGGTTCATATGGCAACCAATACTTGTACAAGCGAAGATGGGGGCAGGAGTTGCTTGGGTCCCATTGCAATTCGGACAAGAAGGGTTAACTTTAAAGATCGTATCACACGTACATTTTTGGTGCAATTTTTTGGACCAATTTTTAGTCCTTCCCGAAAGGGGGAAAAGGGGTTTCCCTAAACAAAACGACATACTCTGACGTCAGCCGTGCTCTATTCCCCTTGAAAATTACTGCCGATTTTTTCTGCTTTTGGGAAACGAACATCCAAAATTATTTTTTCTATTTCCTCTTTGACCTTTTTATGATGGCGTTCCGGGAAAAGGAGAAAATTCATTTAAAATATTATATGCCAAAAAAATTAAAAAAATTAACCTTTTTCACTATTAAAAAAATTATAAGCCAAAACCCGATGGTTTTTACAAATCGAAGCCGCCATCTTGTTTATGACGAGGACAAAACCCCCGGGGAAACCCCCCTGGGTTGGGAAATTTTTAACAACTTTTATTTGGGAAAAATTTTTTTAGCCCCCCAAACAAAAAAATTTTTTTTAAAGGCGTTGCTAGGGGAACTGAATAAAAAATTTTCAAGAATTGGGCGAAAAAATTTCCTGAAACAAAAAGTGTGATTTCGGCCTTAAGACCCGCCACATGCCGTTGAGCTCAAGTAGGTCTACTGCGAAACCTAGCAAGAACCGTTTCATCTCATCTATTGCTTGATTTAAGGGCCCAAACCCCAGGATAGCCCTTTTAAACCACAAGGGGGGGTGCCCCGAGGAACTTGTTTGACCCGAGTAGCAATTTCTGAAAAAAAGTAAGGTAGCCGCGATGCATAGAATCCTTATGGTTGCTCCCACGGGCCATCTGCAATCTCATTTCCCCAGACGCTCACGTAGGACGGTACCCACTGAAAAAAGGTCCTAATATTGGCATTCAAGCAATTTAAAAGCTGAACAATACTCGTTGGTCGTTCTATCACCATGCCTCCACCATTCAGACGTGACCGCGGTAGCAGAGTTGTCAAGGTATCAGATTGTGGCTGGCCTTGTCACGAGTTTGAACCCAGTACCACTAAAGACCCGCCGTGTAGAGATGAACGTTAAATCTATCGAGAGCTCAAGCGTCCTCCCGTTGGTGTGGTAGTTAGGAGAAGGGGGTGCCTGCTCAGGTGTCGTCCATGTCCGTCGCCAGAATCCTCATGTACCTGAACAGTGCGACGTTAATATTCACTCACTCACTCCACCATTCAGACAGACATTAAACAGAACTCAATATCCAAATATCTGCATTGGCACTCTCAGCAATGCAAAATTTCAAAGCTTCCTCGATAACTAAAAGCTCTACTCGAAATATTGTGAGCAATAGTCAGGATTTCTCAAAAACATCCTTGTAAGATTCCCTTTTGATTAAGTAACTTGAATGTGTGTGTGTGTGTGTGTGTGTGTGTCGTGTGTGTGTGTGTGTGTGTGTGTGTGTGTGTGTTGTGTGTGTGTGTGTGTGTGTGGTTCCCCGTTGATGAATATGTGCAATAATTATACAATTGTAATTGACGATATTCTTCTGACAAAATATCTTTTCAGTCAATCATTTTCACCTTCCACTGTATTCAAGAACTCTGCTGTTTCCTAATATAAAGAAATGGAGTACGTTTGAGCTGTTTGCATATTTATATAGATACACTTTGGATGAAGAACAAGGGTTTTTATTTGAAAATGAAAATAGATAAAACAGAATAAAAAATTTAGAAAATTAAAAAGTTTATGAAACGTGTTGTATGATTCAGTGGAATAAATAATAAAATATATTAGTTTTTAGCTATCCCTAAATGGTATCTTCAAAGTATTTGAAAAGGGTTGAAAAATAAAATAAAATCGAATCTTCCCGCTGCAAATGAAAGTAAAGAACTTGTGAAATCCGTTTAAATCTTTGACAGTCGTGAATTGCGAAGATATATATTTTTTTACCGAAATAAGAATTCCTTTCAAACTTAAACGCACTTCCAAACAGCCTTTCATTTCAAAGTTACTTTTGTTAAAACCACACATTTCGCCACTCTGAATGATAAAAAAGATTATTCGCTCTACTCGAAACTCCCAAGCGATTGCATCACTAGCGTTTCTAAAATTTTATATTCCTTTTTCAGAATCATCTGTCACATAATCGGATATGCAGACATCGTCCGCAAAAGATTTCATAGAAGTGAATTTTTTCGTAAAAATGTTTAAGACAAATTAGTTATAGATTTTGAAGTCCCATTATTATTCTGTTTTATGTCACGTATTGCTGAATAATGTATTAGTTAATTAGGAGAAACTTGATGAAATAGAGTAATGGAAAATATTTCATATTTCGTATTTTTTTATTTTTCAACAAAGTCAGTTTTTAATTCTCGTAAGGTTTTCCTTTGATGTAAGCTTGCGGCCGTGGTAGCCTAGTAGTCAAGGTATCAGATTGTGGCTGGCGTGTTATGAGCTCAAGCCCAGTACCACTAAAGACCCGCCGTGTAGGGGAGCGATGCACGTTAAATCTGTCGAGAGCTCAAACATCCTCCCATTGGTGTGGTAGTTAGGAGAGAGGGGTACCAGCTAAGGTTTTTCCTCGGCACTTAACCATGGTTCAAAATTACGAGGTCCGTCGCACTAGGCCATTGTAGATGAATAGTGCGACGTTTATTTTCACTCACTCACTTGGATGTAAGCTTTTATGTATTTTCTTTGGGTTAAGTAAGTGGTCATGGTCTCTTAGTGGTCGTTATTTCTGATAAATCTTAGGGGATTCAGTCTCTGGTGTGGCAGTGGTAGCCTAGTGTTAAAGGCTGGCTTGTCATGAGTTCGAGCCTAGTATTGCTGAAGACCCGCCGTGCAGATGCGGGCGATGCATGTTAAGTATGTCGGGCTCAAACGTTGAGGGACGTCTAAATTAAGAGAGAGGAATGCAAGCTCAGATGTCGTCCTCGTCACTTGACCATGGTTCAAACTTACAAGGTCCGTTGCCAATAGCTCACGGGTAGCTTTATAATACAACGTAGACATAACTCTCAGTCACTCTCAAGCTCTCGTGTCTGCCACTAAAAATCATTCATGTAAAGCTACTGATACATATTAAATCTGTCGAAGCTCAAAGTACGCACATTGAGGGGGGGAGATATGAGAGAGTGAGATGTAACTCAGGTGTTGTTCTCGCCACTTGACTGTGTTTCAAAATTACAAAGTTCGTCACCAATATTCCTCGAATTGCTAAAATGTCGTACCACGCTACAAACTATCAATTAGAATTAGTAATAATTTTAATCATTTAGGATTAGTCACAATTTTTATAAAAAACATTTACCTATAGTTCTTACTCATAAATTACTGAAAGATATGCATTTCATTTTCTTAAAAAGATTAGAGCTTCTTCCTCTCTGTTCTTCTATGTTTTTTTATTCATGCATACATCTCTATCGCGGTATAGAGTAACTTAATTAATATCCTTTTAAATCTTCATTTAGTATTCCACCGAATGCTTTAATCCTTTAAATTATTTTAAAGAGCTTTTTCTCGAATGGTACATTTAAAATGCCATTTATTTCTTTATTGCTTCTATATTTTTAAATAAGCTTCAAAGCTTAGAATAAGCATGGATGGAATTATATCACTGAATTTGAGCAGTTTAGACGTGATTTAATTCATATTTTATTTCGATTAAAGTTCTGAAATATAGTTGAACAAAACATATAGACAAATTAAGACTTATTTTTATAATGTAAGCCTACAATTTCGGACGATTTTATATTGTAAGGAATTTACGATGTGGTGTGATTTTACTTTCTTTTAGATAATTGCAGGATCTAGAGTTGTTGTAAAAGAAGCATTCGTGTGATTTTCGCACATTTTCACTATTTGTAAAAAATCCTCTTAAAAAGTATTCAACCTCTGATTTGAGGTTTGAAATTAAAATGAATATTTTTAAATGTCAGTGCGTCTGAAATATATTTTTTGTCTCTTTACTCGTTTGATCCTTAAAAAAAAGCTCTCACAACAACAAATGAGATACTGAGCATAAGGGAAAATTAAATTTGGGTGAGAAGTACTATTTTAAGAACTTAAATCAGTGGTCTAAGAAGTCTATGAGCCAAGGCCCACTGCCAGCTAAAACTTTTCAATGAACTTGGATAAGGTGTATGAGCAAATGGGTCAGTCTGATTCAAACCCCCAGTGTTAGTTGCAAGCAAGCTTGGTATTCTTTTAATGGATCCACGAGGGATGAAAGTGGAGTTTGCTAATCCGGTTTTGAACCCCGGACCATTGACGTAGAAGCGTAAAAGTTTCAAGTGCTATGAATATATTATTTCAATAAGTATAACTATTAAAAAAGCCCAGTGAAATCAGGGTTGCGCACTTCTACACCACGGGTCCGGGGCTGGGCAAGGTTGACTCAGCCTTTCAGGGGTCGAAAAATGATTTCCAAGTTTGCTTGGGATCTTGGGGGTTTCGCTTCAGACTGACCACTTGACATTTGCTCATGCACCTTAATGCCCAAAATCAGGTATACTGAGCTGGGCACAGTAGGTCTTGGCCCTCATGGGCTGTTGCGAAACCGAGTTTTTATTTATATATATTAAATAATAATTGATTTATTTATCTATCTTTATCATCTGTTTTTGATATCATTCACTTAATAAGAAGGAAATGTAAATTGAATGTCAGAACCTAGAACTCTCTTTTAAAAATTAATAGATCAAAATGAATATCTGAGATGGAATATAAAAACAACGAATGGGAAAATATTTAACGCTCTGCTACAAGAAATGAAATGAAATAACTACAAAGAACTTTTGTTATTTTAAACGTTTTAAAACATGTTTTATGGTATTTATTTAGTTAATAAGCTCCACGGTCGTCATTAAAAATGTTGCACATTGTCCAATTTTTCTAAACGTACTTAAACTAATTCTGAATCTCCTTGATATTTATAACTCATAAAAATTGTTCCTTTAGAAACAGAAATATTATTTTTAGAATTTCCACACTTTTCATAGCCTATTACTTTTCTGAAAATAAAAGGCAGAATCGATGAAACCACGAAATAATATTTTACGGGAAAAAATAAGAAGGGGAGATAAAGCTAGTTTAGTTATAAAGCAGTATTTAAAAAAAAAAAAAAGAAAACTGACTTCATGAACAATAAATATTTTTATTGCACAATTTTTTCCTGTAATTTTACATTATCGACGAAGAAACATAATTTTCTTTCTAAAATTAGATTATAAATTTAATGTTTATTAGCATATCATTAAAGTGTTTATTGACTGTCATTTAACTCGTACGATTCACAGAACGATGAGGAAGTAATGTCTTTTATAAATATGCTATCTCTCGCCATAAAACCTTAACAAAGAAAATGTGATTGTTAAAAGCATAGCAATAATCTTGTCGGTACCGCATAATAAAGCAATACAATGAAAAATCCACTCTTTGCATATGTTATGTCTAATTCTTTTTCCTTTTCCCTTTTAACACTTCCTAATTCTTTTTCCTTTTATTATACTTTTATGACTCTAATTTACTTTTTAATTTATCTCAAATGCGTAATTGTACGTTTTATTATAATCATGAATTTACACAGATAGGTATTTATTTTCCCTTTCAATGTTTTTTTTTTAAAAATTCCTTATTACCTCATCTATTACAAAGTGTTGCCAAATTCGACCGACAAATTCAGAGGGGTGATATTTGGCAACATGGGGACGACAAATCACCATAGAACATGGGGTAAGCCACGTGTAGTCGGTGAAAATCGCGATAATTGTAGCCGTTCAGAGGATGATAAACAAAACTAGGGGAATGCCCAAAAGAATGCGGGGATTTGGAGCAGCGTGTAAGGTTTAAGACACCTGACGTATGCAAATTTCCCGCTTATTCCGCAGTCGCGGTAGAGCTGCTGTAGCCCAGTGGTCAGGGTATTGGTTCATGGTAGGCATGTCATGAGTTCGAGCCCAGTACCACTAAAGACCCGCCGTGTAGGACAGTGATGCATGCTAAATCTGTCGAGAGCTGAAACGTCCTCCCGTTTGTGTGGTGTGGTAGTTAGGAGAGGGGGTTGCCAGCTCAGGTGTCGTCCACGTTACTTGACTATGGTTCAAAATTATGTGGTCCATCGCCAAAAGCCCTCGTGTAACGGAACAGTGCGACGTTAATATTCACTCACTACTCGCAGTTACTGCACGTAATACCAGCCACTGCACACCAGAACGTGTGATTTATGAATGATGGTGCATCAGCACGTTTTTCGATTGCGGTGCGAAACACCATCATGCTGCATATCTCGAGAGGTGGATTGGACATGGAGGACATGCGACTTGGCCTCCACGCTCCCCGAACCTCAATCCTTTGGATTTCTCCTTTTGGAGCCACCTGAAATCGCTTGTGTTTCAACGCTGGTGGCTACAACGGAAGATCTCACGGCAGTGATCCTCGCCGCTTCAGCTGACTTCGCCAGCACACCAGATTTGTTTGAATGCATCCGACAATCCTTCGTCCTTCAGTGTCGGCTGTGCTATGACCTACGCGGCTGAAACTTCCGAACAATTCCTGTGACAATCACTTGTTGATGCATTTCTGACGTCGAGCTGTGATGCATTGTTTGAATTGTAAACATGTTTTACGTCTAACAAATGGGTTTCTTAACCTCTTATTGCCCTTTTTATTCCACGCGACATCCCACTTTTCATAACTATTTTTGCGATCTACTCTGACTAAACGTGTTTGCGACCCCATGTTCTATGGTGATTTGTCGTCTCCATGCTGAATACTATCACACCTCTGAATTTGTCTGTTGAATTAGGCAACATCCTGTTTTAAATTTAACTGTATTATACACACACTCAAGCAATTTTCGTAAATTGTTAATATCCGAATTGTCCCTATGCATTAAATTGCTCTTATGTGTGGATTGCAAGCAAAAGCGCCATCTTACGAGATTTCATATAAAATCAAAATCACGAAACATAAAATAATTACTACTAACTACTTAAAATTAACTACTGTCTAATTTTGATTAACGATCTATTTAAATATTATTATAGTATAGCTATGGCGAGTAGCAAAAAATACTTGTTATTATTTGTGCACCAAATAATTTACGTTAAAAGATATTTATTTTGGAGGAAGAAAAAAATGCGAATATAACTGATGATAAAGTGAAAAAATTAATTTAAACCGAGCTACGTGATATTTTTTTAAAGAATGCACAGAAAATAAAATGGAACAAAAATAAAAGAAGAGTTTATAAAATGAGTTTTAAAAAGAAGAGAAAGATATTTATTTTAGAAAATTATAAATCTTTCTAATAATTTTGATTATGTCATGGGGATTATTAGTAAGAAATGTAGAGAGTTCTCAACGCTTTTTTTAAAATTCATCTCTCGAAAAATCTATTTTTTAGTTTAATTTATTTATATGAGAGCCTCACCTGTGAAAAAGCCGTGAATAATGCTGGTTAAGTTTGCTATTTAAACGGATGTAAGGTTTATTCGAGGAAAATGTGAAACTGCAATTTTACCTAGTAGACTGATATTATATTTGGAATTCGTTAGGTTGTGATTCGAGGATTCCAGTATCATTTAAGTGATTCTATATTATTATTTGTTAGAGACCGATATTTGAACCGCTACCAATAAGTGTTAAGCAACAAAATATTAGTATGTCAAAATTTTGGATTTAATAAAAGTTGTTGGTTTCATATGTCTCTAGCTAATTTATCACCAAACACTAACCTGATTTTTCTCTAATAGGCTGCATATTGGCAAACCTTTGCAGGCACGGCAAGTCCCCAAGTGTGAGAGCCATTTCATGGTGGCACCATCTAGTGGTGGCCCATGCTACCAAATTTCGATGCTGAATTTATTTTAATCCAAGCTGTCTTCGGATATTAAATATTGCTGTGATTTAATTTTGCCTAGAGTACTAGAGCCAAATTGATACTCAAGGGACCATGAACTTACGAAGCGGGCGCGCTACTTCTAAACCACCGAGCCGACCCAAATACTAATACAAACTCCGATTCATTTCAACACATTACTACAAAAATCGTTTTCTCCAAGTATTTTATAAATCGTTTTGAATCCAATTTCTAATTTGCATTGCTTAGCTGAGATAATGCAACATTACTAACGTTTGACTGCATAAATGCGTAATTTCTAAGAAATAGTTGATCGGGAGTAGGAAGAGGAGGATGCCAGGTCAGGTGCCATCCTCCTCTTCTAACTACCACACCACACCAAAGGGAGGATGTTTGAGCTCTCGACATTCTAAGCATGGGAATGGTGTCTTAAGAGAAGATTGATCATATGCTTTCCACCTAATCCACAGTTCATTTTCTGATTGCTGCTAGCCTAGAAGCTAACGAGCACCAATTACGTTGCTAAAAGTTCCCATGTATCTGAACAGTGCGACGTTAATGTTTACTTACTCACTCATTTACTTACTCAAAATGTGAATGGTGTCAATACGATATAATCTATGACTTGGACAGTTGCTGCTTGTACATCCACAAGGGTTGGTTCCATTGTGACGGGGTCTTATCGGTATTTCTACTAATTGTCCTCTTGGGATTTCTTTTGGGCCTGAATGGCAATTCTTTCCAACCAACCCAAAAGAGGATGTGTTTATGCAAATTAGGAATCATATATATTGGAATGTTAGCATTCGCTAGGATCGCTAAGTGAAGCTCTGAGCGCTAAGTGGAGAAGTAAAGCTAGAAGTGAAGGGAGATAAAGTCTAGGAGAAGAGTCTTAATTTTGTGAGTCGGTCTAACGGTGCTACTTAAGATAAGCAAAAGTGGGTCCGAGACCAAAAGAGTATTGTCTTAGCCAGAGAAGACAGATTAAAGGTTGAATTGACGTTTTTCGGACCGTAACTGTTTGCCCAGAAAAAAGCGGTAATCTTTTGTTCATTTAAACTTTGAAGATAGAGCAGATACTATTAAGATGGGTTAATTTGAAAAAGATAGATTGGATTAATTACGCTATTTAATACGTTTTGCGTCTAGCACTTTTTGATCATTATCCTCCTAGACTAGTATTGTTGTTGTTGTAAATAAATTAAGATCAAAAAACTATTTTATTATGGAAAATTTTGAGTTCCCCCGTTCCCTCAGACATAGGTCGCGTGGATGGGGGAGAGAGGGTACCCCCATCGGGGGAGATATCACATCATTTCCCCGACATTCTTGCATATTAGGGCAATCTTAATTGCATTATTTACTTTAAATTCAAATTACTTGCATTTATGTGTATTCTCTATCTGTCTACCAATTATCCTCACAATCTTCTTAATCTTACGTGATGTTGCGTTTTCTCTTTCAGGCAATTTCTATAACATAATTGATTCTAGATTTTAGATTTATATATATATATATATATATATATATATATATATATATATATATATATATATATATATATATATATATATAATTCCCTTTAATATCATTTTTAGTAACTTATTAACTATCGTCCATTCCTTCTGGACCCACATTTAATTATGTAACTGGCCTACCAGCATAATCGGATTTTAATTGTAATCGAATTGTAAGATTGCATCAGAAACTATTGAGCGATATTTTCTGACCAATCATAGCTTCTCTTATAAAAAGTCACGTGACCTTTACCTCCTAGTATAAATAGAGAAAGTTATTTGTATCTCTCTCTGTCTGCTTCCTTTCGTAATGTACATAGCTGCAGCCCCTTTTTGTCTCTGACCTGCTTTCTGTGATGTCTTAACTCTAAATGTTGTCCAGTAGTTTTTGCATATGTGGGTATGATCGTCAAGTACCTAATTGGAGTACCCAAATAACAAGATAATGCCTCATCCATTCAACAGTTCAAGAACATATCACATAATCATGAAGTAAAACCACCACCTGTCATCATTACATATGTGGCGGTGAGATATTTATATAAACTAGTACCAAACATCACGCGATGACGATCGTTTTGGCGTGGTCAATCAAGTACACGCGTTCGGAACGGCCGCACAAAAGAACCGCACCCTTCCTGCGAAGCAGTCGTGGCGCCATCTATCCACCGCAAAAGCAACCAAGTGGTCAAACTTTGATGCAAATAAGCCATCTCACACAAATGACGCAATTCTCAAGCCGTCATGCATGAGTGGCGTAACCCAAAGTGACGCAATTGCTCACATGCTCGCCACGAATATGGTATCGTTTGTTCACCTATTCACAGAATGACTGGTATGGGGGTATGAGGCGGTGAGATATCTATATAAACTAGTACCAAACATCACGCGATGACGATCTTTCTGGCGTGATCGATAAAGTACTCGCGTTTGGAACGGAACCCCGATCGAATCTTTCCCTTTTTATATATATATATATATATATATATATATATATATATATATATATATATATATATATATATATATATAATATATATATATATATATAAAAATTAATTTTATAATTTATATATATATATATATATATATACGTGTACCGTCATTTTATTTTGCTTTATAGCTCTAATTTGTGTAAAAGTTTGGCATTTCACTTTTTGTTGAAGAAATAAAAGTATTTCGTGCAGGTTCATTAATTTTAAATTTTGATTGGGTGTGATAAATTAAACTATCGATACCTTTAAAGAAATTAGATGAGATGGCGTTTAAAAGGGCTTGGAAATGTGGTACGTCACAGATGTTGTAGCTCATAATCGACCTGTATCACACTAAAAACAAAATCTTCATATTTGAACTGATTCTTCTCAGCCATTAGACCATACGGTGTGACACACACACATTGAGACGGTTAACAAAATCATTTTATGACAACCCATTATCATCTATCTAACCTATCGTCACTTTAACAAATCGCATGAACGACTTCTAGACTCTAGTAAATATTGTCAACGAAATTGCAGACAACTATTAAAGATCAACAATCAGGCACAAAACGTACTCACGAATCTGCAAAAACTTTGTTTTTTTTTACATATTTTCTCGCGCTCTTATATAAGTGTCCATTAGCTTTTCGTGTTATTTAAAATAAAAAATATGACTATCGGTTTCTTAAATTTTTTTTAAAATTTGTTACTGTCGTTTATATAGACAGTGAATTGTATTACCAATTTTTAGTGAGGGGCTTCGAAAAATATATACTTTAACATTTGTAGGCCAGTGTATGAGAGTAGTACTTGTGAATATATCTAGTGGATATGTGTATGAGTGTAGACAGAAAGCCTGCTTCTGCACGATATATTTATAAATACGTTTCCAATATTAGCGTGCTTTTATTTGGCGAATATTTTGTACATCCCAGTTCACTTCGATCATGTAAAAAATTGTCACATATCTGATTTTATTTGTACTATCAGAGATATATATATATATTATTTCACTGAATTTGATTAGAAGCTGATAATATGATTCTAATCTTAATAGAAGTGGCAGGTGTAAGATTTTAATCAATTTTATTAAAATCATTTTACTAGGCTGCAATGAAAAAGTCGTTCAATCCAGAGAAAAGAGGTATAAGTAGTTACGGGAGAATCTATAATATATGAAATCGTGAGATATAAATTAGATGAGTTGGATCAGTGATCCGCAACCCCCCCGGTCGCGACCGTACCGGTCCGTGGATAAAAATGGTGCGGGCCCCAAAAGAAATTAAAACTATTACCTTTTTATTTAAAAGGGGGCATTTCTCTGGGATTTGGGAAATTTTTTTCCCAAAAATCACTTTATATTCCACGGTTAAATTTTTTATTCATTTGGGTGTAACTATATTTTATTATGAAGGCATATTTAAATGTAACTAAATTAAAATTGTTAAATCAAAACAATCTAAAATATAAACAATCAACGTGTCCCACCCTCTGCTGGCCGCGGTAAAATTATCAAACGTTGACCGGTCCTCAGCGATAAAAAGGTTGCGGAGCACTGAGAGATTAGTATTTGATATTAAGCAGGGACGTCTTAAGGCATGGGCCTACTGGGCCCAGGCCCACTCGACCAAAATTTCGGCCTTCCCTTTTGTTCCACTAAACCCTTTAATGGATCTTTTGAATAATCAACGGTCCAATGTTATTTCCGGTTTTATTCTCCGAAAAACTGGAAATTTTGGCCGATATATCAACTGGCAACAGGTGATGACCATCGTCACTTAATGACCTAGGCCTACCACCATACACCATCATTACTCATGCAATCAGAAGGCGGTGGTCAGTCGAGCTGGTCTGTACGGTTGTAAGTCATGTACATTTATTTTTGGGGATTTTTTTTAAATTTTTAATATACTATTATGCTACTTTTGGGCCGGTGGTGCCTACATTTTGTAGGGCCAGGACTATTTTTTAGGAGGGCCCCGGGGTCAAGAAGTCTTAAGACGTCCCTGATCTTAAGCGTAAGAGGAAATGGAGAAAAAATATTTAATTTATTATTAATTTTTCAG
The DNA here is from genome assembly GCA_019973955.1 of Trichonephila inaurata madagascariensis. Classification (NCBI taxonomy): domain Eukaryota; kingdom Metazoa; phylum Arthropoda; class Arachnida; order Araneae; family Nephilidae; genus Trichonephila; species Trichonephila inaurata. The sequence continues at coordinate 172,896 of BMAV01024677.1, read as the reverse complement.
TAAGTAATTGAATATACTAAGGCCCACGATTACGCCTTTCCCCAAAATTAATTTTGGTTATTTCCTTTGAGAAAATTTCGTAATTAAACAAAAATTTTTTAATCTTTAAAAAAAAAAATAATAAGTGTTTAAAAGAAAAATTAATTTTTCCTTTTTTACCCCCAATCTCCCAAAAAAATTTAATAATCTTTGTGGAATTTTCAATCGTTATAAAAAAATTTTTAAAGGCCCAATTGGCTAAACTTAATACAGGGTTTTTTTGGGGGAAAAACAAATTTAATAATTAAAAAAATTTTTTAAAAATATATTTAAAAGAATTTAAAAAACAAAGTGGATCATTTTTGGGACATCATCTTTTTCATTTAAAGTATTGTTAAACTGAAATTTTAATAGGATTTTGTTTTGGATACAAAATCATATTTTAATGAAATAAAAAAAAATTAATTAATTATATAAGTTTGATTTGCCCAGATATACTATTTATATTAATTGTAATTATTCAACAAAAAATAGTAAAACAAAAATTTTTTTCTTTTAATAAATTTAATTTAATTTTTTTAATTTTTTTTTCTGTATTAGTGAAGAATAACTCTACGGATGCTTTTAAATATTTATTTTGTTTATCTAGTTATATCTTTATTGAAATAATGTATTTCAGGAACGACTTTTGCTGAGTGTGTTGCCCCGATTTGTTGTCCTAGAAATGATTCGCGACATGGCTTCCGATGAAGATGATGAATTTCACAATAATCGAAAACTGCTTTCTGCTCAACAGTTTCATCGCATCTACATTCACTGTTATGATCATGTCAGGTAAGCTGGCAGCAAATTCTCTTACTAATATTATAAATATTAATGGAAGCATTTCTACGCTATTTAATCCTTTAGATATATTTTAAAATTTCGCCATAGATATTAGTACTTTCGTTTTTGAAAAAAATAATTTGTTAAATTTTTTTCACAAAAAATACCCCTTTAAATTTAAAATTACGTACTATCGCAACAATGCCAACATTTAAAATAACTCGCCAAGTTGGTAACCCGATTTCGCAAGTGTCGTACTCACTGAATTGGCATTCAAGTACTTCTTTCGTATAATGTCACCAATAGGTTGCAATAGTACGAAAATACTCTATAATTTATAGTAAATGGAAAAATATAAATGCGTAAGAATTCTTTTATATTAATGTGGCATTTTTTATTAAATGTATATATATATATATAATGAAAGGATTTAAATTAAAATAATTTAATCTTTTTTTAAACAATTTGAGCCTAACAAATTATATAACTATGTGTTATGGCATCGGAAACAGAAATAAACCCTTATACTTATTAAAATTATACAAACGGAAATTTATAATTAAATTTACATTTAGCTTTCTAAAACTTTATTGGAAAAAATCCGGCAATTCGTAAAATTCATTTTTAATCATTATTAATAACATGCTCTTTTCTTTTTATAATTGTTGAACTCTCTATTCAAAACAACTTTTCGTTATAATACAAAAAGAAAAAAAAACATCTAAGAAATGTATTATTTTCTTAGGTTTTTTAAATGAAATTTTGCATCATTTTTAATCTCTTATCATCATCTAAATCATTTTTAATCATCATCTTAAAAATCATCTTTAAAAAAAAAAGTTTAAGTTTTATATTTCTACTCCAACGATTGTCGTATTAATACGAAATAAAAGTTTTTTCATCAAAGGTTATTTTTTTTAATGATGCATTTGACGTAAAGAAACTTTTTATCACTCAGCAACTTCCTAATTCATTAGTGATTTAAAATAATCTTTCAATTATTCTTATCTTACAAGCTTTTATTTACAAATATTTGTATTTGGACAAAACATATTGGTTGTTGGGAACTATTTTATAATAAGATTCTTCTTACAGAGAATAGTTTAATTTATAAACCTTTTCTATTAGATAAATTCAAACTCAAAGCTCCTCTCTATTAAAATGTATAATTTTTGATATACAGTTCTTTGCTGATTCATTATCCGCTTATATTACCCTTTGAAGGGCAAAGAGAAAAGTTTGTTCTATGTATGTAGATAATAAATTTATCTGAAATAGAGTGATTTTACAAAATTAAACTTGATACTCTATTCAATTATTTTAGTATATATTTAGCGAAATTGATTAAAAATACTTCAGACTTAAATCTTGTTATTATGTCGTTTAAGGAAAATATCCACTTTTAATCGTTTCATCTATTATTAAAAGTGGATATTATTCAAGATAGCTGTTATACCCGTTCTTTGCACGGGGTGAATTGAAAAATTAAACAATACAGATTGAAGGATAATGAAGTTTTTAATGAGTTAATTTTACGTGAATTGCAAATTAAACAAAACAAAAAAAGCTTTTTGCGTATCTCAGCTGAACAAAAATTCTGTTTGTTGAATTTTAAGTCTGTAGATCTAATAGTTGATAAAAGGATTTTTTTTTATCTATAACTCCCCGTAACTCTCTTGAGGGTTGATTTTCGAAAACACCTTCCTAAGCTGATCTCTTGCTCAGCAAAAGTAGCACATTGTTAAAAATTTTGTGTAATGAACGCTTAAAATAGTATATAAATAATTTATATCTGAAAGTATAATATGTTAATATAACTTTTTGTTGTATTTATTTTATGTTAAAATTGTAATCAGCCTCACACTCCGCCTGTTCAAGCTTTCGCAGTTTCTGGCACCTGGAGTAGACAAAACAAAATGCAAAGTTTTGCATCACACATAAAAGATAGATATATACTGTCGCGGGCTTTTTGGCAAATGGCAGAATTTTTTCCTACTTTCTTAACAATTATGTTATATTTTGGACACTTCACACAATATTTTTAAATTATAGCCTATATATTATTCTGATGTATAAGGTATATTATTGTAAAGTTTCATTAAAATCCAATCAGTTGTTCTTACGTGAAAGACTACCAAACATCCATACAAACTTTCACGTTTATAAAATTAGTAAGGATATTGTCAGAGGGGTTTTATATTGATAATGAATACTGTTCAAAAACTAACAATTCAGGTTTGTTATAATCCAAACCAAACAATTACACATGTTATGACTTATATTTATTAATTATGCCTTTAATTTCAATTTTTAAAAAAGGACTATGCTATTGTATGCGATACACTTGCATTGAAAAATAAAATTTAAACATCGAGGGTTTCGTAGTTTTAGAAGTTTTCTTGATGAATTACTCAATATCTCAGTAAAATTTACATATTTAATTTATTTTATACCATTTATATACTAATCTCTAACATAAATATTTAAATATTGAAGTTATAACCGTACGTGTGTAAAATTCATGTAATTCCACTTTGAGCGTTGAACTTCAAGTCATAACCACTCAGCTTTCGCAGTCGGTACAAAACAAAAAGAACAAAGAAGTTTTTTAAAAAAATCATTCATAAAATATAATAACTTTTGTTTTTCAAATGAATTAAGGAGAAGCTAACCTACTTAAATTATTTATCTCAAGTCCTTGAAGAAAAGTGTTTTTTGAGAAACCCAAACACCCTTTCTGTATCTAAATATTTTTTTTTCTAATGGGGATGCGGAATGGTATTTAACCATTGCAGATCTAGTATATTCCCTAGAACAGGGACAGCGAACCATTGGCACACGTGCCATTGATGGCACACACACAATATTTTGGGCACACCACCGATCAAAACGGTTTGCATTTTAATTCAAAATAACAAAGTTCACTATGAAGTACTACGAGAAACATGAGTGATCGGTCACAGTTTTCAGCGAGATTTTCTCAGTTAAAAGAATTATCGAAAACGCTCAAGTTTTTTTATGTAACTTGATGTGACTTCATTTGATAAACTAAGTTGTCCCAATTCTATTGGTTGTAAATTGAAAAATTTGAAATGCAACTCTGATTGATTTCAAGTCTAGTTCAATATGGATTCAAAAATTTGTTGAAAAAAAGGAGACAGTTGGAATTGATTAAAACAAAAAGATTAACAAGCAATATATGTTAAAATGTTAGTAATGAAATTTTGGAAACATGGAATTCAATTTCAGATACATTTAGCTGTTCGAAAAAACTAGTTCATGCTATTTTAATCATATTTTCATCTACCTATGTCTGCGAGTCATTATATTCAAAGATGAAAAAATTAAAGAGTTACATCCGTTTGGAAGATGACTCCAATTCAGCTTGCCGTTCTGTGGTAAAAGTAACATCTTACGATTCTAAGTTATTTGTCAACTAATCTCCCGCAACAGAATTCACACAAATTTTAAATTTGTTTGTTACATTATAAACAAAACATTCACTACTATACTGTGCAAAATGTATTTTTTCGTTGAAATTTAAAAGATTTTTTGAGTCGTTAGTATTTAGTTGTATTCTTTTCCAATAATCCAAATAAAAATTTGTGGCGGCTTATACCCCCTTAATTTTTTTAAAAAAAAAAATGGCACATTGATTTTAAAAAGGTTCGCCCCCCTGCCAGAAGATAGAATATATTCTTGGTCCCCCTATAGGCGGGTATATTCACCCAAGAAATTTTTGACGCTCATTTTCCCAACCCAGAGAAAAGCACACCGACTGTAAACGTTCTAAAATCAAATTTTTCGAAAGCCCCCAAGCCAAAGGGGCCCCAAAGGACCCTTTTACATCCCATAATAACAACATGGACGCAGGCGATTTTTTACATCATGAACATCCACCACTTGGGCTGGAGTTGAACCCGCAAACTTGAACTTACAAGGCTAGCGCCAAACCAACTACGCCACCCAGCTGGCTATGAGTCTAAATATAAAAATTAGTTATAATATAAATATTATTTCTATAAGCATGTTCACTGTCGATATTTCTATTGGGATTAAATTATAATTCTGCTTAGATTTAATGCATAGAAATTTACTCAAATTAATATCGAATCACAATACGAGAGAAGGCAAATTTTAATTACACATCATGGTGAGTTTTATTTTACAGGCTCGGCAAAGGAATATATGTCACGTATTCAAGATATTTACTTACTACTCAATTATTTTAGCCAAAATAAACCTCGCTGACTCGTATATCAGACTTAAGCACGCTTCAAGCAATTATCGGTTTCATCCACGAAGGTAGATAATTAAATTATAAATAATTCGCTGAAAAGCAGATAATTATCAATATTCATATTTTCACTTATATATCAATAAAACTCTCTAACTACTCTTGAAAAGTATTCATTATATATAAACCATGAAATATATATAATAACACTAGAATCTTTTTTTAAAAAAATTTCTTTAAATTCATTATATAATATTAATCACAGGAAATATTCGGCTCTTTTTAATGTATCGCATACTTCCCATTTATACAAAAGTATTCGTATGATAAAAGAATTTATTATGATACCTTACAAAACACATAATTTTTCAATTCCCACTATTGTTTTTCTCTCCTATATATATATATATATCTTCAAATTTTAAATCGTTAACAAAATACCCTTTTATTCATCCCTTCAAGTTTAAAAACATTTTTTAAACTTGTGGGGATGACACTTGATTTAAAACAGTTTTCAAATATTAATTCATAAATTTAAAATTAAAAAAAGAAAAATAGTAAAAAAAATAATAGTAACACCATTTATAGAAAAATTGTTCATTGGTTCTGTAGCGCAATATAAGCGCTTTGGGACTTCTAATCCAAAAATCGGGGTTCAAATTCCACCGGGGAAAGGGCCGTTTTGAGAATGTGTTTTTTTTTTTAGTATACTATTTTATTAAAATTAAATTTTTTTAATAAAAGTAAAAAAAACAAAAAAAAAAAAAAGCCCAACACCCTATATAGAAAAGGAAAACCCCTTTCCCGTTAATATTGTGATTCTGTCATATGTATGTATATTTTTTTTTGTAACTATTTAAAAAAAAGTAACTAAAATAACATTTTTCTTTTTGACCTAAGTAGAATTAACTTTTTTTTATATTACTTGTTAATTACCCATACTCGTTTATACAATGGTATTTTTATGATAAAAGATTTACTATGATACTTTACAAAACATGTTTTTTTTTTTTTCTACGTTACCTAGGGGTCAAGTTACAATCAATTTTATAAAATTAGAAAAACTGGTAGTGGGTTTTTAATCGACCAGAAGTGGGCATTTAAATTGTTCAAAATCTATCATAGCGTATCTGATAACTCAAAATATTATGAATGTATTTCTATAAAACTTTTGAACCTGATATTTATATTATTTTCTAGAGAATGTATTAAAACATTTCTTATTGTAGGAATTTTTTTTGAGTTACAGTCTGTTACCTAAACAATGATCTCATAAAAATGTTACATTTCACAATACTTACTCGATCGGCTCTAAAATTTTTATAATTAAATAAAATATTATATTTAAATGAAATATTAAAATTTTAGTACATTCTCTAGATAAATGCATCTAATTTGTTTAAGTAATACTTTTACTGATAAAAGTTGATTAATTTTTTCTCTAATTGCTTTGAAAATTTCTAAAATATTGCTAAAGTTTCACTTATAATTGTGATTTTTGTAAAATTTATATTATTTTAATTAAATATTGTTATATTTAAAATTTAGTATTTATTGATATTGAGTCCTAAAAAAAGCATTTATATTCCATTATCATTTTTTTAAAAAGCTACTTCGAATGTGTTCGAATACCTCAAAAATTTTTTTTCCATCCCAATAAAACAAACAGTTTACTGAACAGCTTTTGAGAATAAAATAATACTGGAATAAAATATGCTTCCCTCTTATATTATCAAAAGCCAGAACCACCAGATAAAATTGAACTCTGGAAAGAACTTCGAGAGCCGAGAAAAAGATGAATGCAGGAATATAAGATTCGGTTTTTTTCCCTAAATCTTCAAAAGGAAACCGAAAAAGTAGAAAAAAAAATTTTTTCCCCACATACTTTCCCGTTCCATTCCCTAAATTTTTAAAAAGTTGATGTTGAATTATAATTTAATATTGTTACATTCTGAATTTAAACTATCAAAGGAAGATCTTTCTAATCATCCAATTAATCCTTTAACTATCACGTTATTTTGATGATTTGGGCACAAAAATTGTCATTTTATAATTGCAAAAATTAAATGTTTAGCACAAAATAAAATATTTAGTAATTAAATTTTATTTTTTGAATTACTTTTCAAAAAAATTTAAAAAAATTGTGGGTTTTTATATTCGTTTGAAAATCAAGCCCAAAACACACGGCTTTTGGTAAAATTTTTTCCCCTAGTAAATTTTTTTCTTTAAAAAATAAAATTTAAAAAAAAAAAATAAATGAATTTATTAATTAAAAACCAAAAACCCCCCAACTTTTTGGGATAACTGGAAACACACACTTTTTCCCAAACACAGGGCCAACTCCGTAATTATTATACCAGAACAGAATCGTGTTTCCTTCCTTTTCTTTTTTAAATTTTTCATCCCTTTTTTAACCAAAAAACTTTTTGCAATGTCTTGTACCTTTTTTCCCCGGTGTAGGGAAAGGGAAAATGGGCAAAAATATTTCAAAAAGCCGGGGGCAGATGGGTTTTTTCCCCATCATCCCTTTTTGTGAAAAAACCCTTTTCCCCCTTTTGGTTTTAAATTCTAAAATGGCCCTTTCCCCCAACTTCCCTTTTTACCCAATCCTCTTGGACTACTCAGGGGTTTAAAAATGGGTTTGCGAAAAGGGAAGCAACAAAGGGTTTTTTTGCCGTAACTTCACGAGAAATCATCCGAGAGGCATGAAAGTTTAGAAATGAGAGGTAGCATTTTGTCCTTAAACGATAACGAAAGCATAGTTGAGCAAAAAACAATACAATGCATATCGTATTGAATTAAACAAAAAAAAGTCTTTTATTTAGGCTTTTTATTTCCAATTTTTTTAACGATACTATGTATATTACGATCCCCCAATTTTTATGAGATTTTAAAACGGGGGAACCCGTTTTCCATTCGGGATTTTCCCTTTAATTTTTCCCCTAAATTTTAGAACATCCCGGGAATCCGGTGTGATCGGGGCGTACCATCCATAAAAATTAAAATCTGGTCCCAAAAGCACCTCAAACAGAAAGCCCATGGGGAAGTGACACCTCATTTCAATAGCGAATTATGGTTACAGAACATTTGTCGAAAACGAGGGGTGGCAGCGGTAGCCGAGGGGTATAGGTATCGGATCGTGGCTTGCCTTGTCACGAGTTCGAGCCCAGTACCACTAAAGACCCTCCGTGTAGGGCAGCGATGCACGTTAAATCTATAGAGAACTCAAACGTCCTCCCGTTGGTGTGGTAGTTAGGAGAGGGAGTGCCAGATCAGATGTTGTCCACGTCCTTGACCATGGTTCAAAATTACGCGGTTCGTCGCCAAAAGCCCTCGTGTAGCTGTACAGTGCGACGTCAATATTTAATCAATCAAGTCGAAAACGTGCAGCTCAATCCGCCCGTTCAGCATAATGCCTTCCTAGACGACAACCCCCAAATCTCCGTAACTGTCTCTTTCTGTGAGGTTATTGGAATGAAACCATATCCCAACTTCTCCCCCAAATCATCTGGCGTTGCGAATTGCTTGTAGCACTCATCCGTATAGAGGACACGACTCCATTGAGGAGATGTCTAGTTTTTGTGCTCGTAACACCACTCTAAACTGTGCCACCGATAACTCACTTTCAAAGGGATGAAGCATTCAGGACTGCAGGCGAATAGGCCACCTTTGTGAAGGCATCTGGCCACAATAAACCGCAATTTGTAGCCATATTGCTGCACACAGTTGCTGAGCAATGGCACTCAATAACTAGTACAGAGACCTTATAGCTTGCAAGATGATACATCAGTCATCCATCGCACTTCTTTTCCTATGGTGGCAACCACCAATCTTTCTAACAGCTGTATCTATGGTTTGGAATGCTTTCCAAGAGCATGAAACGTCACTTTTGTTGGTTCAAAACTCTTCATCTACACTAGTTAAACTACGCCGATCATTCATCCACGTTTGAAGATGTCCAGTTGATTTCTTCTAGCCATATTTCACGAAAGAACTCATTTTCACCAGCAGTGAATGTCTTTAATTGCAGCTCTATTTTTCCTTCTATTGTAGTTTTGAGCTGCACGGGCCAACCGCATCCTTTTCGCGTACACTCACATCCCCTATGATGATTTGTTCCTGATATTTGCATACGCATCAACAATATACTGAATTGCATGTTCATTGTACTGATCACAAAAACCCCCTTTTTTTAGTAAAAATTGGGTTTTAAAAAATTTAATTTTTGTTTGTTTGCCACCTTTAAAACCCCAAAATTTTTCTTTTGGGGTTTTTTTCCGGGGTTTTATTAAAAAACGCTTTCATAATTTTTAAAAAGGGTATTTTTTGGGAATTTTTGGAAAAACGGGAAAAAATATGTTTTTCCCGATTCCTTTTCTGTTTAAATTTTTATAAAATAATGGAAATTGGTTTTCAAATATTTTTGGGCGGAAAAAATGGGGTGGTCGGGGAAATTGGGCGGGGTTGGTTTTCCCTTTTTCGCCTTTTTCCCCGAGTTCAGGTGGGAGGCCACCAAAGACCCGCCGTGGGGGCGGTGGGCCCCTTAAAAACTCGGCCCAAAAGGGTGAAAAACCCCTTCCCCCGGGGGTGGTGTGGGGGGAGGGAATGCCAGCTCGGGGGCCCTCCTCGTCACCAACCAAGGGCCCCAAAAATTTTTGGGTCCGCCCAAAAAACCCCCAGTAAACGAAAAAGTGCGACGTTAAAAACCTCACCTTTATTTTTTTACCCACCAAAAAGAATTTAAAAAGGGATAAGAATTTTCTTAAAAACCCCAAATTTTTTGCAAATCTTTCCGGGGGTGTTTTTTAAACCGGAAAAAAAAAATTTTAAAATCTGTGTTAAAAAAATTTAACCCCAAATTTAAAGGGAAAAAAAAAATAATAAATTTTTTCAAAAAAATTTCAAATTTTTATTTGGAAAAATTTTTCAAAAAAAAGCAAAAAGCTTAAAAAAAATTTGGGAACCCAAAGAAAAGGATTTTTAATAAAATAAGGAAAAAAATAAAAAAGGAAATTTTTAAATTTTCCCTTTTTAAAAAACTGTTTTTTTTTTTTTTGAAAAAAAGAATTTATAAAATATTAAACCGACTTTAAAAATATTTTTTGTTAGATTTATTAAAAATTAAAAATTTAATTTTTAAAATACAAAAAATTTTTTAAAAGGGGAAAAAGGGGAAAACTTTTCCCGGTTTTTAAAAAAAATTTGAAATTTTTGTTCCCCAAAATTCTTCCCTTTTTTTTTTTTTTCCCTTTTTCCAAAAATATATATTCTAACAGATTAAAATTTAAACCAAGCCATTGCGTTTTCAAAAATAACATATTTGCGGACATAAATTTTCGATATTTTAAAGAGATAGATTATAAACAAAATGACAACGTACATAATTTGAGTTATTATATCAATTGTTAAAGGTAGAGAAAGACTTGTTTTAAAATATTTATATTTTATGTGAATGTGTGTGTGTCTCACTTATCCATTACGGCACATAATTCTTTAAGTATTATGAATTATTGAATACAGTTTTCTCATTTTAAACTGTAGAAATAATAAACCGGGTGTTTCTAAAAGAATATCGGAATTTTAACGATTTATATTTAGTATTCATTATATATAACATTAGTATGACTCATATATCAAATGTACTGAAACAGTTTTGTTTGTTGGCATGTGTGCGCGAAACGTATGCTAATTTTCCCCTCTCTTGCCGATCAACGCACTAGTAGAAAAATCATGACTAGTAAACAGAAAGTGTTTTGTGTTCTCCGCTTTGCAAAGACAGAATCTGCTATTACTGTGCAAAGAACGTTCCATTTTAAGTTCGGTTATCAAACACCAAAATTTCATGAAAGCCTTGTAAAATTCCATAGTATTACTAATGGGTACAATACATATATCACGAAGTCTGGGAAGATCTTACAATCTCTTCTTCAAAATATAATTGATAACTTACAAAACACAGCAATAATTAAAAAAAGATTAGAGATTGCCAGAGTCACTAAGGATATGTTAATTTTTTCAATGCATGGCTTTGACTTTGAGGACTTTTTTAATTCTATCGATATTGATGATATGATTAGGGTTCTACAGTTAATTAATGATAAATATGAATTATATAATTCAATGAAAAAAGAAAAGTTTGATATTCTTGTTAACCTCGTATTACAAGAAAATTTCATCGCATTTGATCAAAATCTTTATAAACAGATCAAAGGATTACCTCAGGGTGGTCCTGTTAGTAATTGTTTAGCGAACCTATATTTACATTTTTTTAAATTGATCATATTGTTAATGATTCTTACTTGATTTATCGTTATATAGATAATTTAATAATTTTTGTTAAAAATAGTGAATACAAACCAAATTTTACGTTCTACCCTGACTATCTCAACCTCCTTAAAACTAACTTGGTACGGTAGAATTCTTATGGTAATATGGTAGAATTCTTGGATTTAGACTTGCATTCATGGATTTAACAATAATGCAGTCAATAACATTTTTGACAAAAGAGATTCTTTTAAGTTCCATGTAATTAAAATTCCTGTATGGAAAGTAATTTGCATTTATCAATTTACAGAAATATTATTTTGAATTTTTTATTAAGAAATGATAACTTAGCTACCCACAAAATAGATAAATTCAATAATATCAAAAAAAAATTTCAGTGTTGTTTAGATCTTGAATACCCTTTTAACTTCTTAAGAACTTATATTCATCACAAATACATCAATCGTCTTGCTACTTTAATTTTAAATCCACCACACAACAATAGATTTCAAAGTCAGATGTTAGTGGTCTTGCTGTGAAGATTATATCATAACACCTATATCAAGTTTACATCTTTTCCACAAACATCTTGAACATCTTACACATTTTTGACAACCAACCAAATAAGAGCCTAGCAAATTTACATTTTTGACAGCAAACCAATTCATAGCTTACCAAATTTGATTGTCATCTCTCTTGGCATCTATCTTTGCTGGCTAGCTTAAAAGATAGTTTAAAAGACGTGTTTATGTATATTCAGGTTTTTAACTTGGTGAATAATAGCTTTCCAATAATTTCAAGACTTTTGGCTCTCTTGGAAAAAGCTCTGTGAATAAAAATTTTGTAAAAAAAATTTTTGTAAAATTATTTTTTGAAAAATACTTTTCTTATGTAATTGTTTTAGGAATTTTCTGCTTTAAGATTTTAGAAGAATTTGTTGCAGAATAGTAGTCAGTGGTTTTATCATACTTTCTGTGAGTTTTTATATGCTTTGAATTTTTGTTTATTTTAATTGGTTTTTACTACCGAATTGCAAAGGGGGAAGGTTGGCACCTTCAAACTAGTTTAACCCCACTTATTCGGTCCTAAGTCAGAAATTGCTTTCTGACTCGCTAGGTTCTTTTTTGTATCTTCTTTTTTGTATTTTTCTATAAATTCGATGTTCAGGTTTTGCTTTTATATTTTTATTATTCTTATTTTTGTTTTTTCCCATTATCTTTATTTTTTTTTTGATATTTTAAAAAAAAAATTTTTTTCATATATATATTTTTCCCAATTTTTTTACGTCATTTCGATTTGGGATTTTAGTGGAAGTTTAAAAATTTTGATTTAAATTTTTTTTACATGTAAGTTTTTTTTTTTTTCCAATTTTTCTGCATAAATTTTTTTATTATACCTCCCCCTTCAGACATTCATTATTGTTTTTTTTCTTAACTTCTTTTTTTATATATTATCAGGTTATTCCCACGTGTTGTATTAGGCTTAATTTTTTCAATTTTGGGTTTTTTTTCTATTATGTCGAAAAATTTCTCCCGTAGGGGGAAGGTTGGGATCCATAAAGCATTGCTAACTCTAATTCTCGGGCCCCAATTTCCCAGCGACAGCTTTTAGAAATCATAATAGGTTTCATTTTTAGTCCAAAGATTTTTTGAAATTCTACTTTTTCCGGTGAATTCCAATTTTTCCCTTTTCTTAGCACTGTAGGTTCTAGTACTTTTCATTTTTTATTTTTTTTTGCTATATATATATATATATATATATATATATATATATATATATATATATATATATATATATATATATGAATAAAACATAATTAGTTAGTTTGAAATTTTGATGAAGCCTGATAAAAGACAAACAGTGTGGTTATTTTTATTAAATAACATAGAATGTCTTAAAAATCAATAATAAAAAATAATTCGAAAAATATTAATATTTGTACCAGCACGATGTACAAAATGTATTGCTTTCCAGAGCTATAGTTATGCCTAAGATTAAATCCATGTTGCAAGGCTTTTGTTACTTGACTCCAGTCTAAGCCCAAACCCCGTCTATGACCCGGGAATACCTTTTTCTCTGGATTTTTCATTTTTCTTTTCTATGTTCTAAAAAAGTTTTTCCCAATTTTTTTTTGAAGGTTTCCCTTTTTAGCCTTGGGGCCTTTTCTTATATCCTTTCCTCTTTTATATATTTATACAAAGATCATACCGAAGCAATTTATTACCGAAAAAGCCCTTAAATTTTGAATTCCCTAAGGGAAAAAATTTTCAAGCCCCAAAAAAAAGCCAATTTTTGCAAAAAAATTTTCGATTTCTAAATAACAGATTAGATTATTCCAATGAAAGAAAAAAAACAAGTTTATTAAATCCTTGATAAATGTAAATAACTTATGTGATATACATTTAATTCAAAATTTATTTAAAGGGCCTTTTGGCTTTTTATTTGGATAAACAAACATTTCTTCGAAATATTTTGATTATAAAAAGCTACCTATTTAATCTCTCTAGGTGTTTATACATAAAAGTATTTGAAATAATACTGTAGCTATTTTTTATTAAATTCTGTGTTTTTTTCAATTCCTACTATTAGTCACCCCCTTTATATATTTATTTATTTATTTTCGGGGAATTTTAAATTTTTTTAAAAAAATAAAATTTTAAAAAACCCCAATTTTGTTTTTAAAATTTTTAAAAATTCAGGATTTTTTTGGGATGAAATACAATAAATTTTTTATAACTAAAAAAAATTTAAATTTTAAAACTAATTATTCAAAGAATTACAAAAAACCCCGGTATCTTTTTTGGTGACTTAGCGCCCCTTTTTGGGGATTTTGGTAAAAAACTTGAAAAGGTTTTGTCTCTTTTTTTAAAGCCCCTGTTTGATCGGGAAATTTTCTGTACACTATTGTTTTCGGAAAAAATACGATAATTTAATTAAAATTTAAATTAAAATTAATTGACTGAAACTAAATTATTGGTTGGCTTCGGAAAAAGGTAAAATTGTTTTTTTTGACAATTTGAGATTTTTACTTTTTCAAATTGCAGTTTTTAACCCCTTTCAAAAAAATCCCTTTTTTTTCCTCTGGGGAAATTAAAAGCCCAAAAAACCTATTTTTAAATAATCGTTAAAACTGGGCCACGCCCATTTGACAAGAAAAAACCCAAAAAATTTTTTGGTTTTTTTTTTAAAAAAAGCGTCCTGGTATAAATAAAAACATTTATTTTTTAAAATTGTAAATTAAACCCTTTTTATTTTTATTTCCTAGCCCATTAGCCCCACTGTATTTTAACGGTCAAATCAATGTTTGTTTACACTTGAAAAACCTGGTTGTTTTTTTGGGGAACGCCGTTTTCCCCATTAACAACATTGTTTTAAAATTTTAAAAAAATTTGGGGGTTTAAAATATCGATTTTTCCATGCCTGAGATCCAACCCAAAAAGTTTTTGAAAGGGAAAGGAGTTTTTTAAAGGAAGATGAAAAAAAATAAATGATGGTTGTTTTTAGAAGGCATTTCTACTTTTCCCAAAAAGAACGGGCAAAAAGGAAAAAAATTTTTTGCTGAGGGGCCACAAAGCCTTGTACTAATGAAACGGGAAACCATCTGCCGGGAGAAAAAAATTCTAAATATGGATATTTTCTATTGGGAATAAGTTTTTCTGGTTTCAAAAAAATTTTATTGGGGAAAATTAACCTTTTAGCTTGTGTTTTTTTGAAGCTGTAAAAATTTTTAAAATTTTAAAAAAACAGGCCCTGTTTGGGCCCCCCAAATAAAAAGTAACTGTGGTGAAGCTTTGGTTTCACTTAAAATGCCCCTTCCCAAAATATAATTAAATTTTTTTAAATTCAAAAAAAGGGATATTTCCGGAAAACCCATGAACTCAAAAAGGGTTTTTTGTGTATGTTGCGATAAAAGGTAAAGGCGCTGAGTCTGCTGGGATGTTTTGGGGTATCATGAATCTTCTCCCACCACCCAAAAAAATTTTGAAGTACAAAAAAAATTTTTTACTGGGAACAAGAAAAACCCCTTGTAAAACAGTATGGCAGAAGTTTTTCCCTAAACGTTGATGAAAAAAAGATGGGAAAAAAAAGGGCATTGCTGTTTATTGCCAAAAGAAGGAGGTTTTTCTTTTTGAAGAAAACGGGTGCGGCCCTTTTCTTTATACCGCATTTACGCCAAAATTTTTTAAAACCCCGTATTTGTCCGGGAAAAAAAAGCCAAACCCCTCAAAATTGTAAGAGGAAAATTTTAAAGGGTATAGTGGGAAAATAGCTGGGGTTTATCCATTTTTCAGGGTTCCCAGCCCCCTATAATGTCCCCCAAAAAAATATTTTGGAGATGGGGACTTGGCCCTTTTTCTTTTATTGTCGAGAACAATGTATATGGTGACCCCTTGCCTGTCGAGAAGTTAGGGAAAGCATAGGCCCTGGGTTTTGAAAAAAAGGGGGGTTTCAGCCCCCCCACGCCTTTAAGACTAAGAAAGAGAGGCCAAAAAATTTCTGGACGGGAAAAAACCTTTTTGTGGGAAAAAAAAATTACAGAGGGAAATCAACCTTTTGCAAGCATATTATGGCCCCGCCATCCGCAGAAATTTGTCTAGCGTGAAGGAAATGCAACAAGCCATATGGGCAATATTTTACACAAGCTTTTCGACCGATGAAAACCCCCAGCATTTAAATTTTGTCCCCCTGATACAGATACATGGTGCAAATTTAAAAAAAGGGAGAATTGCTTGGGGAAAAACTTATCATCACAAAAAAAGTTTTCCTGTGGATGTTTGTGGAGGCCATGCGACCCGTTTTTTGGATTTAGCCAATCCAGAATTTAAAAAAGTGTTTTTAAAGGAGGTACGCAAAATCCCAAACGAAAAATGTAAATAAGTAAAGGGGCTTTTGGGGAAAAAAAACATTTTACAAATAGAAGTTCTTTTCATTGGCTATATGATGCAGTTTCCTATTTAACATGGGAAATGTATCAAAACTACAAATATTGAGGAAATTATGCATTGAGCCTGGTGATTAAAGGGTACAGGGGAATGGAGCGCCCCCAAAAAACTGAGGCTGTCCCTGAGAAAATACTCTTTTTTTTACAGGAAAAAAAAGGAAGTTAGGGGAAAAAAAAAAGACTTAAAAAAAAGGGAAAAGAGAAGAAAGATGAGATACTAAAAAAAGCTGATAATTTAGATTATGGAGCAGGAATGTTTTAATTGGGGGAAATTTTACATTAAAACCCAAATTTTTTTCAAAATGTCAATTTTAATGTCTGATGTTCCTTTTTTTAGAAAAATATTGTTCGATATGAAAATTTTTTTTGATATATTTATAATACCAAAAATATAATGAAATGAGCTTTTTTTTAAAAAAATCAAAAATTTTTTTTTACAAATTTTTTTTTGTGAAAACGGGGTTTAATTAAACCGGGTTTTATAAAAAATTTTTTAAATTATGAAAAATTTTAAAATTAGCCAAAAGCCTTTTATAAAGAAAAGTGTATTTTTTTGATGGGAAATTTTAAGCATGTACATATAAAGATTTTTAGAAAAAAGTAATTTTGAAAAAAAGCCAATTTTAAAATTGTTTTTGGGATAGAGGTTTCCGACTAATTTAAAACACCCATACATGATTTAATCTAAGGAAATTAAATATGAAAATTATCCATTTATTCGCATTTTTAAAATCACGGTTCCGAACGTAGTCGGATACCTTAAATAATTATAATAATTCTCTCTTTGTTAAATACTTAAAACTGATATTAGTGTTTTAGCCTCAAAGCCCAAATTAATTATGGACTTCATAGATAAGTTGTGGATAGTTTAATTATATATACATAAAAACGTTTTCTAGGATAATTTTCTTCGAATTTTTTTACAGAATTACGCAGAATGGTATAATTATGTTATGTTCCCAATCCCCTTCGAATTCTACAATTAGTTTCCGAGACATTCGAGAAAAAATGTTTTGTGATCATTAGGGTAGGGGTTTCAATCGGGTTTATTTTGTTTTTAAAAACCCCCCTTGGGAAAAATAGATATAGTTAAGTTTTAAAAAAAAGGGATACAGTCCCATAAGGTTTTCCCCTAATTTTAAAACGTAATTTTGAGTTTAATATTTTTTAGTTATTGGAGGGGTTTAAAAGAGTTCAAGATTCAAGAGTTTATAAATGAAAATATTAAAAAATAAGCAAATTTTTTTGTTCAAATTTTAATTTTTCCCTTTTTCTACATAATAATTTATATTTTTCTCATAATAATATTACTTTTCAGTTTTTTAATTGTTAGAATTCGAAAAAAAAAATATATTTATAGTTTGATGCAAAAATAAAAGCTTCGAAAAATGTCAAGCATACAGTTTTTTTTTCATTGCGAAATGTTATGTATATTCATACTTATTATGTCAGTCTCCATAACTCAGAAAATCTGTAATAGAAGTTTTTGAAAATGCGATATTAAGAACAATTTTAAAATGGAAAATCAAATGCAAGAAAAATATCAACATCGATAAAGAGAAATGAATTCAATTAACTTTGTTAGTTGATCCATTAACGCTATTATTTGATTCCTTTTGAGCTACTAATACTAATTTTATACTAATTTTACGGATGTTACGAGAATTACGGAATTTAACTGAGTGTTCTTTTTATAGAGAAGTATGGAATTTAATTAATGAAATTTAATTTAATTTGTTTATCCAGAATCCTAACATAATTTTTTGAGACTTTTTCTCTGCATATAAGAGTACCGTTAGCAAACAAAAAGCTGCGTAAATGGTACAAAAACGGAATTTATATATTGCAATTACTTTTTTTTTACCTTCTCTTACTGAGAAGACTAAATTTAATTAGCTCTGTAGGTAAGAGGACTCATAAAACGCTTAAGCCGTCGAACAATTTCTAGAAAGTTATTTGATTCAATTTTCCAGAAAATGCTTTATAGACCTTTAAAAGCTTTTGTTGGTCTTCCGGTGAATATCTTGTTACATCCTCCATTTTAACAGTAAAAATAATGAAATCAGACAGTTCTTCACTTTACTTCCAAGACATTGATTTCAATATTTTGAAATATGTCTTGAAGTATTTGCTGAGATATGTTATGGAATATTTATATTAGCTTAGACGTGTTTTGGAAAAGAGTTTTAAGGCATGGATGAACTTAAGTAAAACAAATTCATAAAAGTAAAACAAAATATTCTTTTAACAAACAAAAATGTTTGTTAATTTTCAAAATATAGAAAAATATTTTGAAAATTTCTTAAGGATATGTTTATAAATATTTTCAAATACGTCATTTATCTACTTATGTTGAAATGTAATCCATAATTTGTTGATAATGCGTCCATTTTTATTTCACGAAAGAAAATTCGGTACTTGCGTATTATCGCAAGAATCTCGCCAACGTTCAAGATAACTTGCCAAGTTGGCAACCCCAGTTTCACATATTGTCGTATGCGCTGAATTGGCAATCATGTGCTTCGTTTCATATGATGTCGCCAGTAGGTTGCAATAATACGTAAGTATCGAAAATTCTAAAATATAAATATCAGTCAAAAGATTTCGAAATAAGACAAACAAATAGTAAAAGATCGTACCATGGTAAATCGATATAAAAAAATAATGCTTGTGGGATTTCTTAACTTACACGTAATTGAACATATTGATTTATTTCCCCTTTACGCTGCTCAAGACGAAGTTATAATTTGGAATTATATTCAATTAGTAAAAATTTTCATATATTTTTTTGCAAAATGAATACGGGGTTCTCTTTTCCATTTCGCCGAAGCAAATCTCGTCAAGTTGGCGTTGTAATCGACAACACACAATACACACAGAAAAATATTAATAAATATTCGTTCTAATTGGTTTTCCCCCATTTTTGATGTTTTATAAAAAGACGTTACTTATAAGAAAAGACCACGAATTGTTTTAAAAAATGGTGGTAAAAGGTTACTAGTGGGAATATTCCATTTGGCATCAATTGTATAAATTTTAGACTGATCCGGCGAAACGGAAAAGTACCGAGAGTACGGTTACCGAAAAATCAATCACTAATACACATTTAATGGAGACTACAAAATGTAAAAAAATATTTATATCATTAATGTTTAATAAATTGGTCTGTGTAATGATGACTGAGTTAATATATTTTAACATGCATTTTTTAAATTTGTATTTGAAATACTTTTTAAGAATTTATTATTTTTTCGATTTTTTTCTTATTTTTTTTGCTACCATTTATTCCTTTTTGTTCAATTTCTAAGAACTTTTAGTGATTATTTTTTCATATTATTTCGATAATATATTGATTTATTTAGATATTGTAAAAACCTATTCATTTAAGGTACAATTTTTCTTATTAAGTTATAAATATTTTTAAATGTAAAATTTTCCGTCATTTTAAAGTAACCAAGGCTATTTTTTAAATGGTTTCTCTGAACACTTTATATGTATTTTCATCATGATAAATTATTATATCTTTTACTTAATTATACTGTGACCTATTCATAGTAAAAATGACTATTTTAAGATGAATTAATTTTTAACCTAAAAATAATTCTTAAAAATCTAATTTACTCTGTTGTGTAATAACTCAAATTTCTTAATTCTTTGAAATATCACATTTATATTTCAATGCCTGAAATAAGACTTACACAAATACACCAAAAAAGTTATGTACGTATAAAACTATACTTATAATGAAAGCGCAAAAAACAGTGAAAATAGTACATGTGCAAAAGCAACAAAGTTGTGCAATAAGGAAGCTTACACAAAATGAAAGCTAATCATTTTAATATTCGTACATAAAAATATTTCAAACCATAGACTTTTAAAAATATTTTATGAGTTATTTTTATAGAAACAAGTGATATAACAAAAAAAAAAAAATGTCAATTCCTACTTAGATCAACAAAGAAAATTTTTATTTTAGCTCATTTATTAAATAGTTGAATAATATAAATATGTATATACATATGACAGAATCAAAATTAAGTGATAATTAATTTTATTAATTATCATTAAAATGTCGTATTGTCATCCAAAAACAATCGTGTATATAAAATTTCAGTTCAACTGAATGCTTTAAAACTGAAAAAAAAACCTTTTAAATTTTTTACTCATGTCATAAAATAAAACCCAATGTGGCTGTATCTGTAATTTTTAAGGACATTTTGAAAAAAAATTATTTAAATACAATATTTCGGCAAAAATTAAACAGAAAAACCTTTTTCAAAATGTTCTCCTTTTGGAAAGATGCTTCTATTAATATAATATTTAGTCTTCAAGCCAGACCTTAGTCCAACAATGATTTTTGAAAAATTCACATTATTTTCAGATTTACAACCATTTGAAATAAATAACGGCGTTTTTTTCTTAAAATTGCTCCCTCTGTTGCCGTAAAACATGGATAAACCCACTTCTAAGTTACATATTTCAAAAATTCTAGTTGAGCCTCTGCACAGAAGTGTGAGCTATATACAAGCAAAATATTATTATAATAGAAGCATTTTTCACAAAAGGAGAACATTTTGAAAAAAAAGTTATTCTAAGTTAATTTTTTGCCGAAATATTGTATTTAAATACTTTTTTTGTCAAAATGTCCTTAAAACAATTGTATACATGTAGTCTAATCTAAGTGACACTAAATATCATGAAAATTATCCATTTATTCGCTTTTGAAAAATCACGGTTCCAAACGTATTCGGTTACCTTAAAGATATTCCATTTCAATAAAGATTGAAAGATAATTGTTATATCAAATACAAATCATGCAATATCTTTTCTAAATGAGCCTTCTTTGAATTTTTCAGTACAAGCTCAGATAATTAATTATAGTTCACAATAAATAATTCAATTTTTTTTCTGTTATTTTTTGCATCTTTTATTGTTTCTTTAATTGCCATGTAGAAAAAATAACTTGAGTATAAGAAATTGGAATCAGCAGAAGATACTAACCTATTACTTAAACATGCACTAGATTTTTCAGGTATTTGTGACTCTCTTTCTAAAATAATTTCTTACCTGAATACAATTTTAAAAAAAAAATGAACTTTTTTCTTTATGTTTCTACTGTATTATTATTATTTACACAATGTTTTTATATATAATGCTTCATTTACTATAAGGAAAATCATTCGTAAGTAAATAATAAACTGTAATAGGTTATGAATTAGTCGTAAAAAAGATGCATTATTTCTCATATATTACAAAATATTTGCATCATTTGAAATTTTTTTCCCATGTCATTATAAAAATAATTTAATGAAAATACTTCCTGTAGTGTGCTAAACTCAGGTTTAAGGAAATTGTTGGACCTTCTCACGTCCATCGCTATCACTACCAATCGACTAAAAAAAATGCAATTTTCTAACAACTAACTTAGCACTCAAATGTGGGTTTATTTCATAATTAGTGACATAAAACATACAAGGAAAGGAGGATACTGTTTTAAAGAGTTAAAATTGCGGCTGCTAATTGACCGCTAATGAGCAGTTGTTGAATTAAATTTTAATAATAAAAGTACATGTACAAATATTTTGTTTACGCTGTCTTTAAAAATATGCATTAGTTATAAATTTCTATCCGTGAAAACTTTGACATTACATTTGAAAAAAATTCATATAATTTCGTAAGATCTTTTATTATATTGGGCGCATAAAATAAAAATAAAAATTTAATTTTGACACATTCTTTTTGCGAAATTTTTTTAAAAAAATTTTCGTTACAATTGCAAAATATTTCTTAGTAAGATATTCTTCCCATATTGCAATTTTTTTCTAACAGGTTTGAAATGGTGCGCTTACGTACTTAGTTGATGGATGAATGACAAATATTTTGTAAATAAATACTACCTTTCGAAAGCTACAACAGGCTAGAGTGCATAACCTGGAATGAACAGAAGATGTCACATTTTCACATTCACGATGTTCTAGGTAATTAGAAATCTAGCGTTTTGAACAAATTTTTGTAGATATCAATCCCTATGATCATCAACTAGGTTCAAACAAATAAAAGAGACTAGTAGCAAAAAATTAAACTTTGTTACGCATTTTTTTATTTCATTCAACTAATTTTGCATTTATTAAGCAGTATTTAAGTAATTTCATACAAAAGCACATTAATCTACAGAGAGTATGGCGATATATAATGTTTTACATGGGAACACAGATTAATCGATATAAACGTAGGGTTTCAAAAAGTAATATAACAAGCCCACTCAAAGTAAACGTTTATTCAAGAAATTAAAAAATATGTAGGAAGGCACAGGCACATATTACTTCTCTACATAATCACCATACGTATCGAGACATTTGTTCCATAGGTACACAAAACCATCGCACCAGCAACTTATAAATCAGTTTCAAGGTTGTACAACCACGCCAAGACGGTTTGCTGAGCATCATCATCGGCTCTGGAATGCTGACCTCCCAAGAGTTTCTTTAAAGGTCCGAAGATATGTACATCACGTGGTGAGATGTTGGGATTGTAAGAAGGGTGGTCTAATACCTCCCACCGAAAATGCTCTTTCTTCCTCTTGCACACCTGTTCCTTCTTTTTCAAATTCCGTACATCAAAACCACACTTGTCTTCGTAATATAACACTTGTACCATACACTTCTACCAATTGTCAATGAATTTCAGCTGGAAAATTTTTCTATAAACGCAAAAATGTGTCACGCTGCTTATTTCAATCAACGTTGTCATCTTGTAACTGAAATTTAGTCATGTTATTATAGAACCAGCTCCACATCTATCGTAACATCTGAATGCTGTGGTAGTTTTCGTTATCTTCAGAGGGATTTTTATTCAAACGGGTAATTTGCACACCCTCAGAGCTCTTATTACCTTACTGTATGAAACCCCTTCGTATATATAATGCAGGGTGGTTCGCTACCAGACCGACAAACTTGCAGAGCGGGGTGATGCAAAAGCGACTCGGATCACTTAGTAATACAGTGTCGCAAATGCCTTTGTTAGGAGCTATGCCGCAAAGAAGAAGAGAAAAAGACCCAAAAACAGCAACACATTATTGGAGCAGAAAAGATTCATTTGAAAGGATGCACTACAACAAATGTTTGAAATTACGAAAAGAAGTTGTCTAATAGTGACGCTGTATGGAATTCCTGACATTCTGGAAGATTCCTCCAGGCAGTATTGTGGTAAATGGTGCTGAACGGAAGGCTTCGTAAACTCCAATCTTGATGGAAGTCGTCATTTGTGAACCGTTTTTCGAGGTAGTAATATGAACTCGTATTCAAACGAGGAACTACTGACATCCTCGTAGTGTTTGGAGATGCGGATTGTAACGGGCATTCCACTTAGTGGTTGTACCAGGATCGTTACAGGCAAGTGAACAGGTGTGTTCCACATCACACGACCTTCACAAGTGTGAACAGAAGATTACGGAGACTGGTTCTTTAACGAGATAACTTATTCTTTTTGGTGTACGTGACGCCCTTGGTTATAAATATTTTTCAATTGCAACTCATTGTTTGTGACTAAAAAAATTTCACATTAGCTGATTTATGTAATTGTACAACTATGTCTTTCTATTGCTCATTTTACTTTAAAAGACAATCTTTCTCTAATAGAACTCTAACTATTAACACATTATCAAGTGAAATAAATCACTCACTATTTATAAATTCCGTGAAGTATAAAACGTTTCTCCATAAACTGGTGTCAAAACTTAAAACAGTGGAAATTTTTGCCATAACTACGAAAACTCCTCTGGGGACATGAAATTCTGAAATGAGGGAGAGTATTATGTACGTAAAAGATGACGAAAGCATCGGCGCTGAAAAAGGAACACAACGCATACGGTATGGAATCAAACAAAAACAAGTTTTATTGAACACATAGTATCGTGACTCATGATTGTCTATCCAACAGGAAGAACAACAAGCAGATGTTCCTTAATAAGGTTTATGCCCTCCCCTTACTACAATGGTTGCTTCGCACCGTCTCCGCATTCTCAGAACCAGCTGGTGCAACATTTCTTGAGGTAAAAGTGCCCATTCCTCCATCAACATCTGTTTGAGTTGTTGGTTGTTCTCCAGATAATGTAAGCGTGTGGCAATACGTCTCCCCAAGGCATCCCACACATGTTCGATGGGATTTAAATCTGGGGAGCACGCTGGCCAATCCATTCGAGTGATATCTTCACTTTCCAGCAGCTCCTCCACAGCAAGAGTGCGATGTGGCCGTGTATTGTCATCCATAAAATGAAGTCTGGGCCAATGGCACCTCGGAAAAAGAACGCACATGGGAAGAAAGTACCTCTCACAATAGCGATCCCCGGTTACATACCTTCTGTCGAAAATGTGAAGCTCAGTTTGTCCGTTTAGCATAATGATTACCCAGACAAGAACTCCAGGACCACCGTAACGGTCTCTTTCCTTGATGTTACAGGGATAAAACCGGGTCCCGATCTCTTTCCAAATCAAAACGCGTTGAGAATCGATTCTGGTACTGAACCGACTCTCATCCGTTAAGAGGACACGACTCCATTGTCCAGTTGTCCAGTTTTTGTGCTCTCTGGCCCACTGTAAACGGTGGCTTCGGTGGCCAACTTTCAACTGGAGGCAGCGTTCGGGACGGCGGGCGAACAGGCCCCCTTTGTGAAGGCGTCTGGCCACAGTAAACCGCGACACTTGTCGACCCGTTGCTGTACAGAGTTTCTGAGAAATGGCGCTTGCTGATTGCTGTCGACCTCTTTTCGCCTGCAGGATGATATATCGGTCATCCCCTGCTGTTGTCCTCAGGAAGCCACCACCAACCTTTCTAACAGCTGTGCCTGTGGTTTGGAACGCTTTTCAAGCGCACGAAACAACACTTTTGTTAATTCCGAACTCTGCAGCTACATTGGTGACAGTATGCCCCTCCTCCAACTTTCGGATCATTCTTCCGCGTGTGAAGTCGTCCAGGTGATTTCTTCTAGCCATATTTCACGAACTGACTCACTGGCACTTGCAGAGAATATATTGAATTGCGTCTCCGTCCTTCATTTTATTCTAATGTTGAACAGCGCGCGCCGACATCAAGCGTTTTGCGTACTCTCACATCGCTTCTGACGTTTTGTTCCTGATATTTGCATACGCATGACGTTTCTACTGACTTATGTGTTCACTGTACTGATCCCCAGACCTCCTTTTCTGCAATTTCATTGCTGTCTGCTAAATTTTTACATTGTTGGTTAAGTTTTGCACACCAGTGTATATAACTACTCCATTAAAAACTATGCTTATACCAGAGATAACGTGAATTAGATTGTCAAGTGCTCTTGGATGAAGTCGTAAAGGGAGTTTAAGGTTTCGAATTACTCTAGTTTCTAAAGAGAAATAGCGTCTAACCCGTTCCCTCTATTGTCACTCTTCCTTAATTATCGTGTCAAACAATCTGTCTTCAGCCGGGTGATTTTCAAAAAGCTTTTTGCAGTTAACTTTTTTTCTTACTTTGCGTGATTCTACTACAGCATGTGAACTTCACATTTAAATATTCTTTTTGAAAACTTAATTTCCTGCATGATTTTGGTGACAGTTTGAGATGATGTTTTCAGACCTATTGTGTAATGCTTTCATCAGCAATATTTTTTCATTCAAAACTTGAAACGTGACTCTCTTAATAATGTCTGAATTTCGCGAATTTTTTATCTTTATGTTGTTTTTTACTGGGAGAGTGCATTTAGATAGTCCCCATCAGACATATGTAAATTTTAGAAGTCACATTTTAAATAAAACTTAAATTTGTTTTCTAGTTTAAGAAAATTAAAGTAGTAGACGATTCTTATCACAAGTATGAAACGAACAAATTGTAAAAATTTATCCCTATTAGTACTTCTGAAGGTAGCATAATTTAATTTCTCTATAGACTCTCTAATTCGTTTTTTTTTTATTAAATTGATCATCAGATGACATCTACGTCTGTTTTACCTCTTAAGCTGAGCGTCTTGTAAAATTAACTGGTTAACAAAAGTATTGTTTTAATTCTTGTTTTTCCTCCTGTATTATAGATTCTACTCAAGCGATTCAAAATGAAACCAGATTTTGTATCATAAAAAAGATATTTTAAATAAATTTATATTTTCTCATATCTTAAGTAAAATCGACGTATTATAACAAATGTTTCAGTAGCTTGTTTCATATTCAATTTTGTTCCCTAACTTGTATGAGAGACCAAATTTCTAACATATTGTTTCCTAAAAGTTTGTGTTTAACAATTAATGAGCATAAAAACATTAACTTTGGAAGAATGGGGGTCTAAATTTTTATTGAAATACTTATATTTTTAGCATCAGGCATGATTTACATACAAAGAATTATAATTTTTAGTAGAATGCCACTGTTTGTTAAAAAAATTAAATCACAATTTTGTGAAAACGAATAAATAAATGGGTTTTAACAATGTATCCGTCTCTGCATGGTGATGGTAAATAGAATCCTGATGGAAGGCAGAAGTATGGGTTCTAGAATGGTGTCAATGTATTTTGACATTCAGTGTCCCATCGATGATATTAAGGTGACCGTTACCATCTACTGATATGCATGACTAAATGATAATACTACGTGGGGGCTTCATAGTTGCTTGGATGCAAAATGGAAACTAATTGAGGATACAAGTGTTTCCTGGCATTATGTAATAACGAAGGAAGAAATTAAAACTATTTTCAGCTCCTTGAAAACTATATGTGAAGCTGTTATAAAGAATAAAGTCAACCTCACACTAAGATCTGATAACTCACTGCTATCATGAGTATCTAATGTATATCGACAGTTATTGCAGCATAACTTTTTTTTCTTTGCAAATATTTGAATCTTATTCTTTGTATTGGATTTAGTATTAAATTATCTTTAAAATGATATAAAATACTTTGCATTTTGTACAACGTAAAATTTTCTATAAGCAAGCAAGCTTAAAAAATATAGCAATTTTAAAAAGTGTCCATAACTTTGACCACCACTGCATAAGTAAAACATAATTATTATAGAAGTATTTTCCTTAAATGAAGAATGTTTTGAAAATAGGTAATTCTTTTCTCATTATTTGCCAAAATATTGCATTTAAATAATTTTGTATTATAATAAAATTGTTAAAACAATTTTTAACGTTTAATCTAATCTAAATGACACTAAATACAAAAAAGAACCATTCCCCTTTTAACGCTTTTGCAAAAACATGGTTCCGGACTTTTAAGGGGTTTGGGGGTAATCGGATATTTGAAAAAAACTTATAATAAACGATGCTAATGAGCAAATATCTCAGGCCTTTTTTGTAATACATCTGAGTAATCGACCTTTCATTCTGCAAATTAAGTTGTCATGCAATGGAAAAAAGTGACACCTATACATTATGCAATATTTGTTCCATCTCATATACCAACCGCAAAAGACTAAGATAAATTTCCTGTCTCTCGAATGAAATCCAAAAATAGTATATTGGATTTACATCTTTAAATTGAGATTCCAATTCATTTATCTATGAATCTGAATCATCAAGATATTCTGCAAGTCTCTTGGATATTATCATGTTATCTTGGTGCAACTGAATATTATCATCTTTAAGAATTAATTAATCACTAACAGTATAGATAGATGGTGTGACACAGAGAACAAAGATCTTTAGATATTTTATAATTAAAACTCCCCCTATGAAACCAAAATAAGTCAATGTAATGTCATGTTTTGGGAATTTTTTTATGCGGCTGCAAATTGGAATATTAACATCGCACACCTCATCCATTTCGAGAGCTGGTATCTATTTTAAGTGTGGCACCATATAGGTGGATAACAATCACCGTAATATATTTTTGATACCCGGTTTTTCTCCCCAGAGGGAGGCACCTGAGCTCTGACGATGCGAAATGGTATTTGAAATTTCATTTTGCCGAGAGCACCCAAGTCAAACAGGCACTTTAGGGAGCTTTAACATGCCGCATAATCATACGATGTGGAGGCTGTCGGTTTTCTGCATCCGAAAACTCACCGACTTAAGCCAGGGTCGAAACCGCAAACTTGGGCGTACAAGGCCAGTGACAAACCAATTACACCACTCAGCCGACATGTTGTGTAATTATGCATTATTTAATGGGATATGCAAAAAAATAATAACAAATGTTGTGTAATTATGAATCAATATTTATTTGCATATTTTACTGCGATAAATACACCGTGAAATTTTCACGTGAAGTTCATTTGTTGGATTTTGTGTGGACAGTAGTTTTGGTAGTTAAATATTATTTGATGCTATAAAACATTTCCCCATCATTTTTTTCCATGAAATGTCATAATATTGTTGCATTTAAAACAAATTCATAAATTATTTATAATAGAAATACAAATAGGTAGAAGTATCTTAGCAATATCCAAGCCTCGATCTTCACAGTTAGTGAGCAAAAGATACAATCTTCAATTGCACTAAAAAGTATTCTTGTAGCTAAACAATTTCTCAAATTAACGTTTGATTTCCCAAGGAAATCATTTTGACGGCTTTTTGATTTCAATTAGAAAAACAATTACGTATATAATGACAGAACTTCTTAGACTTTTTTTAGAATAAATTTTTTTCCAAAGTGTAGTAAATTTTTTTTTATTGTTAATATTTACTAATAAATTCTCTTATATGACTGTAAATAATATAAAAAATATTAAAATTAATTTTAAATAAATTTTTTACACATTTGTTATTCTTTCACAATGCAGTCATTTTGACTTCTTTTGGACAACATAGGTATATACTAAATTTCAGTCTTTCTAGTGTTAAATTAAAATAAGATTCAAAATCGACATTTGGAGCTCAAAAAGTTTGAACAAGGATTTTTTTTCAACTAAGGTACGATTCTAAACACCTGATAAAAACTCAGATTTATGAGATTTTATCACCAACAGCACTCGATATGTTTCTAATGAACTAAAAGGGCAAAGAACAAATAGTTTTATAAATCTTTCCTAAAGTGTTGTAAAAATTATTTTTATATTGTTATTATGATCATTTTACTGCATACCAATTTTTATCTCGAGTTTTCTTTCATTTAAAATATAATTATTGGCTAATATTTAACAATCAACACATCGTTGAAAATGTTTTATCCGCTAAGTATGAAACCTTTATTTAAAAAAAAAAAAAAAAGCTCAGTAATGAAATATGAAAACGATTTATACTGTAAGCGGAGTGTTTCATTTCTTTTCAAAATATTTCCGCTTTATGGGCAAATGCACCTTATTAAAGACTTTACTGAATATATATTTAAAACAATAGCTGTGTTTTAAAGAATACAAGATATGAAAAATAAATGTTCGTAGCGAAATTAATTCTTTGGAAAAGCGGTAATAATTTTTAATTTATTATGGTGGTTGTAAGGATCTAGGTTCTTTTATTTTCAAGGCATTTACTTTTCAACCAACGTATAATCTAATCAAAAATTTAAGCTCGTATACAGTGTTCTTTTTACCAATGGAAACGTAAATGGATTTAAGCATTTTATAACCAAAAAGAAAAGTATTTAATGAAACTTTGCTTGGTTTTCATTAAGCTCGGTGAATTAAGTTAATTTGTCATATAATTATCGAATATATGATGTTTTAATTAGAACCCTAGTGTTTGTTTTAATTATTCATTTTTCCAAGTCTTCTGTAATTAATAAACTTCCTTTGAGAAATTAAAGCTAGAAACATTTATTCAAAACCAACTTATAATCCGATGTTTTTCTCTACTTTTTATTCGATTTTCATATCATGATTAATATTGTCGATATTTAGTTCTTCATAAACAAATGCCTGTACTTTCATGCTTTAAAACAGATGAAAATCAGATTAATAAATTATTTTAAGTGATTTATTTTATGTCAAATTTGAAATCTATTATTTGCGTACTTTATTTCATTCCAGTTCTCAGAAGCTGTTAGAAAAACATTTAACTTAAATAATTTTTAGAAAAATATTTCAATATTTATATCAAAATTTTTGAAACATGAGATTTTATCTGGAGAAATTTCTCAACAGATACTTCTTCCTAAGAATGTTTTTCCTCCCAATTCAAAACCTTTTCTTGAAGTCCATTCAGATTTTTATCGGACATTTAATAATTTAAACATAAAATTTGTTACAATTTAATCGTTGCAAAATAGTTTTTAAAAACAGACGTAAAAATTGTGAATTCTCAATCAATATATATATTTCAAAAATTTATTTAATAACTTGGTGAAAAATATAAATGATTCGACGTAAAAAACATACTTAACCTTCAACGAAATAAAAAAGTAAAATATCATACTGGAACTTTCATGAAATCAAAATATTTCTGTTCCAAAATTTAAGAAGTGAGGAAAATTTAAAAATTTTCTTTCGAAAATACACATAAGGAAAAAGATGTCTACAAAATTTAACTGAGTTGTTATCTCCTTAACTGGTTTGACCTTACACGTACGAGTTACCAAAAGATGGCAACAACTGGTTTTCCCGAACGCTGTTCGGGAAGGCATATTTTCATCATTCTATCTTTCATTTGCAAGCATTTTTAATTCCTATTATGAGATTGTTAGTGCTGGTGTTTTTATGACATGGAGTTTGTTTATGGTACTAAATACTTCTAATCCAGGATTTTCTTTGATCGGAAGGCGGAAATTTTTCGTTGAAGGTAGGAATTAAGATTCCTGAAAATATTCGATAAAGAACACGGATTGGTAAGGCAATGTGCAATTTGTTTCTTGAAAAGAAATGAAAATGGAAAGATAATCCAAAACAACCGATATTATCTCTGTCCCTATTGCAATGTAATATTTAATATTACACCATTCTTCAAACTGTGTGTGTATATATTTATATGAACACCACACACTAAATCCTCAACCATTTGAAAAAGAGGTGCAGACATGAAATTTTTGTAAGTATAAGAGAAATGTTTTTAAGATATATGAAACTCGTTCTTCATAGCATGCAGAGTGCACTTATAAAAAGCAAACATTTAGGTGTTTTTTGTGTTTTACGATTGTATAAAATAAAAAATAGTGTGAAAACTTTAAAATTGAAAATTAAAATAAAATGTTCCCTTTTCGCATACTGTTAAGTATGTTAAGTGTTATGTTTCGTTATATGTAATAAAAAAAAATTTTTTTTGGGAGGGGGGGGAGACAAAATGACCTCTTAAGGGTTAAAATAAAAATAAACAACTGAGAGGCTGAATAAAATATTAAATCATATAAAAATGTTAGTTTGCAAAGGTTACTAGCTTGTAAAATCTAAATTATAGAAACTATATTTATTAAGAGCACATACATGGTTAGAATATAATAGTTAAATTGTTATAAATATTCCTTCTCATATAAAATTTGTTGATTATATATTTTCTAATATATTCCTCATTTTATGCTTTTTCTAAGTGATCAAAAAGTTTATAGGTGTATTAGGATTGTTGGATTTCCTAAGAAGCAAAGCTATTATCATTGTAAATAATGCCTTGTCAGTACATAAATTTGAATATTCTTAAGATGTTTTACTTTTTAAGTCATTTATCTATCCTAAATATCACAACTGTGATATATTTAGAGACTATTTGCTATTAACAACTGGCTACCATGTACTGTATTTCGATATTATAAGTATGTGGTGAAATGAACTCCAATGAATTTGCTGTGAGATAAAATAGATATCGCGTTCTCAACATTTGTGGATAATTAAGAATGTTTTTCCGCTCCCCGTTCTTGAGTAGAAATTTAATTTTCCTAATGACCGAACAACATTTTTTTTCTAATAGCGGTTATTCTATTCATCACTTTCTCTGTTATTCATCTATTCCATTTGGACAAACAAATCTTTCATCTTCAGATGTGATAAACGTGCTGTAGCGTTTATCCGTGTTTGGGGGTTAACAGAAGGATCAGCCATAATCAGAACAATTCTAATTTATTATTCTCTCACTTAACTTAACAACCCGGGGAAGGAAATGCACACTTCTATTAAGTATCGGAGCAATCACACGGCAGAAAGGATACTAAATATTTGTTTATAATTCAATTAACTTACTCTTGGATCGCTTTGAATGTCCTCGGTCTAAATTACTGTAATTCCGTTCTCACTTGTTGGACCTCCGGTCGTTATTATTCAATTCTAACTTATTGACTAAATCGTCAATTAGCAATCTTTTATTCATTTAGCAATTAATCGACGAGTACTCTCGACTAGCCCTCAACTACTTTCCACTAACCACTAACTTCACGTACCTAAAAGTTAATGCTTAAATATAACCCTTCATTTACATAAACCGTGTCTTCTTCTTCTGGAAAAAGTTTTCAAAATAGAACAGCATTTAAAATAAACAGATTTACCCCATGAGAATTAGTGAAGGTTCGCAGATAAATTTGTTACATAGATTTATATACAATTATATGTATCACATGATTTTATTATAATTCAATACAACTATCTTGCGTGTCTATCCATTGATGTAAGCATGATTGAAAAATGCTGAGAAGAAAATTTTATATTGCAAAATGCGTAAGACAATCCATTATCATTAAGGGACTCATTTTGAAAACCCTCATGATTAAGAAATTTACAAGTAAAATTTTACGATGTTTAGGATTAAAGCGGAGTTTAAGCTATAAAATCAAATACTTCACTCGTATTGAGAAAACTCGCTTTAAAAGTTAACTATGTTCATTAAGTGAATTAATTAATCCATCAATATCGCAATTTAGCTCTTTTAGAACCATTTACAATGAAATTAGTTTTGTTCACAACTCCGATGAAAAAATTGTTAAAAAATATTATGGTTGAACAATTTTTATGTGACTATATTTGTACACCATATAGTTATTTATTTATAACAGATAAATAGTATTTAACAAAATCACAGCTAAACGAAATGTTTAAAAATAAGAATATAATAAAAGGTCATTGACTTTCTTTTTATTCGTAAATTCATTTGAAGGAATTTTTGTAAGAATTTAATAAAAAAGTATTAAATAAAATTTTGTTTAATTTGCTTGCTTTTTGAAAAAGAATCAGACAAATTTTATTATTCTTAATTTTTATTATTTCACTCATTAAGAATTACTTCTTTTGATTCCTCTTTTCAACAATAACTTCTAATATCGCATTAACACAACCTACTCAAAAATATTATTGTTTCTCGAAATGCTTATTGATTGAGTTAAACAACAATTTTTAAAAGCATTTTAATAATAAAAATATTTATGAATATCGTAATTTACATACCCATTTTGAAATGATTTGCCGTATTAATAATCAGAATATTTTTAGTAAATGTCACAAGCCTCATATTTAAATCATGTGTATGGTATCTAATAATAATTTAGCTAGCATATATTGTTACGTTGATCGGGGGTTCTGGGATTTTATGCAGATAAGTCGTAAAAAACAAGACAGTTCTTTAAGAGAGATGAGAATTTATTGTCGAAAATCCTGTCCTTGAAAATACAAGATTCAGCATCAAAATTCGCAGAATAAATCTCAGAAGGTCTTCACAACTTCAATATCACTCAGACACAATTATTAGTGTATAAAATACACGTATGTAAAAGATTGTTCACAAGCACCGCTCGTTCTATTCAACAGACGAGATAATCACTAATCAACTCTCCACAGTCAAAGCAAGACTACTAATCGCTAGTCAAAACACAATAGTAACTCATTTTTGGCAAGCATCTCTCTACTTATAGACTTTGAGAAAGATCCGCTTGCGTCATTGGTCTTGAAATAAGGGAATTTCTCCCCAAATTTCCAGAAAAATCCAGGGAGGTCCCGAACTCGCCAAAAATCGTAACCAAAATGGTCGCCAAATTGCCAGCTTGGTCGCCAAAAATAATGCCAACTTGGTTCTATCGCCAAAGTTTCGCCAAGTTCCCATTGAATCACCATTAAACGTAAGGGATGGCGTTGCTTGCAAATATTACAATTTTATAAAGCAAATATAACTCAGAGTAATATAAATGCATTACACATCCAAATACAGATTATTTGCACTATTTTTAACAAAATTTATAATAATATCAAAGACAATAGAAACTCACATTAAAAAAAACCACAAAGTTGATTTTAGGACCTATTCAATTGTGATTTAAATAATCAGGAAAACAATAAGCTTTTATTTACAGTCCCAAAGTATTAGGAGGGTGAATGTTCTTATGCAATTTATTTGATTCACTCGGAAGGCAGAACACATTATCCGTAAAAATATTTTTTTTTTATGTTTATTATCAAGAAACACTTAAAATTGGGCTTTGTTTTAATAAACAGAAATATAATGAAATTTACTTTGAATCATAATATTAGACAAATCAGAAGAAGATTATCACTTGAAAACTTTTTATCATACATTAGATGAACAAATGTCACGTTCTTAAGATATTTCATTGCTATCTACGAATATTTCTCATTAGCTGGATCAAATCTCAGTTATCGACCTAAGCTCATGCCATGTATTTTGTGCGCATAGGTACAAAAGCCAATCCTGGATATCTTACGTAAATATCTCTGTATTTAATGATGTAACATTTTGATTATAATGAATACTATAAATGTATAAATATTTTGGCTTTTTAACTATATCTGGATGGTTAAAAAAAGTTACTACGAATAAAAATTTGATTCAATGTAATAATTTACAGTCATAATTAGCCTTTGTTCAATTTTAGCAACTTTAATTCTATATACTTTTAACTAGTATAAGTAGATTTTTGTGCGTTAAATTATTTGTTAGTCTTTTTTAAAAGTCTTGAACCATCTAAAAAAAAGTGTACTGAATATCTTGTGAATTCGATAAGAATTTTGTAATCAAGTATTTAAATAGAACTTAATACGAACTTCAAGTACTGTGTGAAATTTGGGAAAATTAAGTTAGAAATCAAGAAACATCCTGGTTAATTCATATTCTTATAAAATTAGGACAGTCATCTGTAATTTATTTAGAGCAACTTTCATAAAATCGCATCAAATCTATTTGAATTGGAAGATGTTTATATAGCACGACCAAGCAGTTAGAAAAATGTAGAGAGTAGCAGTTTTGAAAAACTTATGAAACATTTAATGTAGAATGTTAAGTTTCAAATCAATTTTTAAACGAATTTAGTTAACAAAAGCGCAGCCAAAAATTGGGCCATTTCAATTTAAAATAATGAACTCCGGGATCAATGAAGTTTGTTTAATAAATTGAAAACCATTTTATTCAAATTTGAAAAAATAAATTTACTTCTAAAAAATGTTTAACGTTTTCATCTCATGACAAAAATATTTTGAGAGCAATTTTATCTTCAAAATATCTGCTAATTATTTCATATTTCATACTGAAATTCATAAAAACAAATTTTCAACTCAAAAGATGTAATACTTATCAACGATTTTTGCTTAAAAATTCTGATGAAATTGAAGAGCTATTGTACAGTAAAAAAAATCAATTAAAAAAGTTCAACAAGGTACTTCTATGATTTTTTCAAAATTGATATCAATCTTATAAGTTTATCAATCTTAGCTTATACGTTTTCTATTTCGTTCCAACGTTTCTAAGATAAGCAGTTAAGTGTTATAAATTTTCTATAATTAGTTAGGGAGTATTCACGTATTTAATAAAAAATATCTTTTAAATTGAATTTTTCTAACATCATCTGTGTTTGTTTTGTTTTTTGTTGCAAAAAATATCTCAAATTGAATAAATTTAACTTAATTCATTATACTCTTGCAATAGTAAAATGTTTTCTGGCAAAAATATGCTAATATAAATAACCATACTTATACAAAATAAGTAATTCGATAATAATGATATAAAAAAGTTTAATTTAGTTGTTGTGAATGACGTAATAATCATTAACTTAACTAAAAAATATTTTTACAAAAAAACTGAAAAATATTATTTACAATAATACTGAAAGTAAGATAATTTTAAACAAACTAAAAAATAAAGTTTTTTTATTTTTAAATTAAATTTCGAATTGACATTTATTATAAAGTATGATTCCTATTTTTTAAGGATAAAAAGTATTTTGCAAAATTCGAAGTTTATAAAATTTTCAGAAGAGAATTTAAATACTATTTAAAAAATTAAATGAAAACATTATTTCTATGTTAAAATGAATAATGGCAAAATCTTTCAAATCAAAGAAAAATTCGAAAATATTCTGAACAATTCTTTAAGAAGTGAACATTACGTAAATTAGTTCAATTTCCACCTTATTCAAAAAGTGGAAAGAAAGGTTAAAAACTTTCGTTCCTCTGTCAAACGGCTGTTAAATATATTTCATTTCGCTAGAAGTTTTATCCCACCAAATTTGCTAACATGGATGAGAACAGTATTCAATTCTTCAGAAGAAATGAAATTATTTTACTCTTTTAATGCTTTTTATCAATTCTCTTGAAACGTCAGTTTTTTCCGAATAATGCTGAATTTGTTCTCATTCCTCTTCCAAAATTGTGAATTAAGTATTCTGAGTCCTGTATTCTTCATCTGAATCAGAAAAGTAAAACATTGATTTCTTCTATTATATCAAGTCCATTTTCTTTTCAGATAAGGAATAGAAATTTATTCTCATTTACTACAAAGCCTCAATTGAAGCTGGCGAAACAAAATAATTTGAATTTTGTGATGAGTTTATCTCAATCTGTGTAATTTAAAGAAAATGATTCATGATAATAAGATTCTCTAGGATCTCACTTCTTATTTTAAAAAAATGTTAACGAGTATATTTAAGTAATTTGTTACGAGCTACATTTTTCCCCCAATGGGGCTGTGGATTGGTTTTTTTACCATTGCAGACCTAGTACATTCCCCTGGAACTGGTATCACTTTTTAGTGCGGCACCATTTGGCAGTATCAATTGCCGCAAGTAATTTATGACGCTTAGTTTCCTTCCCAGAAGGAGGTACCTCTGCTCTGATTATGCGAACTTGTTCTAGGAGTTTAATTTTGCCAAGAGCACCCAAATGAAACAGGCACTCAAAGGATCTTTTACATACCGCATAATCATACGACATAGATCTTTTCGATTTTCTTCATCAAGAAAATCCACCGACTTGGGCACAAGGTCACCATCGAGCCGGCAAGTGAGTGAGTAAATATGAACGTCGCACTGTTCAGCTGCACGAGGGCTTTTGGCAACAGACCACGTAATTTTTAACCATGGTCAAGTGACGTGAATGACACCTGAGCTGCCCCCTCCTATTTACCACACCAAAGGGAGAATGTTTGATTTCTCGACAAACGCTTGATTCTTCAATTCATGCTTTGCTAGTTTAGAATCATAGCTGTTTAGTATATATTATTATTATTATTATTGATTATAAATATACATACTCTAATATTTAAAATAGAAGAAAGATCTAAAAAGTTAAACTTTTGGTACTAATAAATTAATTCAAGAGAGATGGTTGGGGATAGTTTAGAGAGAGCTCGAGTTAAACTTAAGTCAGTAAACACATTTAATGTACCAATTAACAGTTTTCATCGGATGGAAAGCAAATGAAATTAATAACTTTGACTTAATGTGTGTAACTTAAAACTATACATTTCAATGGTATTTGCAATATTGAATGTATAACTGTGTTAATGACTGGTGAAGTGCTGTTGGTGATTTTCTAATAATACTTAAGTTTTAATTTTGTCTGATATTGTATTTTCAATAAGCATGCATTGGATGTTTAATTTTTTTTTCGTTTTTGTAATTCAAATACTGAAATTTCTCCCTTTTTTTTTTGTTATATTATTCAATTGGGAAAATAAACCGCGATTCTTTTTTAATTTTATAATTCAGTCAATAACATTTTTATTTTATAAGGTAAGGGATTATATTTTCACATATAATTCCCAGTCGTTTCATTTTAATTTATATTCAATAGATATTCATTATATGTCTTTTTAAGCAGAGGGAATTTTATTTTTTAATACTAAAGGATTTAAATTTTAATGAGCAGAGATTTTAAATTTTAAGACCTTTTTCATAGATTATATTACACACACATTGACTGCAACCCTAATAAACAGTTTTAGATGAAATTTTGAATGATTCAAACTATTGTAAACTTAAAATAAAAGTTTTGAAATGTAAGAGAAAGAAAAGTTGAGTAGTGAATATTTGACGTATAAGCCTAAGACTTTTGGAGACTAGTTATTTAATTATTTAAACATTCTTCTAAAATTCAGATACGTTTAGTTGCATTTATTATATACTTGAAAGTTTACATAGTTTATAATTATAAATTTTCTTCTGTCTGTTGCCTTCTCAATTATTTAACTTTGATCGTTCTTGTTATAATAGCTGTAACTTACTGTTCCCAGCAGCAGAAGTGCCCTCTGGTGACTACTCATCTTAAGTACAGGCCAAGTGAGGAAAGAATGTAATCGCTACACGTAGGTGCCAACTGTAGAGCTTTGGACGTTAGTGATTAAACTAAACATGGCAGATTCGTTGGGTTCTATAAAGTCTACTTTTAGTGCAACCATTCAGTCAACTATTGAGGTAGCTTGTTCTTTAGAGCTTTGTCAAGAGACTTCTATTTCCCCTCTACCTTTGTACCCTTTGGATTATATTCATCTTCATATAAATCTTGAACTTCTCATGTGAAAGTATTAAAGAGAGAAACGTCTCCCGAACAGATGAAAGCTATAGCTTTGTAAATTATTGACAATTTATTCCCAACACAAATGAATGGCTACATGTTTTTAATGATGGCTTCCTTCTGGATAGATATCATGGAGCTGGAGCCGGTATCTTCTGTGAACTGTTTAGCTTTTACCCACTACTACGTATTTTTACAACTGTCTTCGATGGCTCGATTGAAGCTACTGTAGTAGCAATCGAGCAATTATCCTAAGAAGCTAAGTGTTCAACAGGGCCGTAATCTTTTCCGACTCAAAATCGGCATTACAAGCTCCATCTCAAAATTACCTCAGTAATTCACAAAGAATTTTAAAATGCAGATCGTTCTTGAAAGATTTTTCTCTTAAAATCTCTTTTCAGTGAATACCGGCTCATTGTGACATTTAAGGTATCCGACTACGTTCGAAACCGTGATTTTAAAAAGGCGCATGAATGGATAATTTTCATAATATTTAGTGTCACTTAGATTAGAATACGTGTATAAGATTGTTTTAAGGACATTTTGACAAAAAAAATTATTTAAATACAATATTTTGGCAAAAAATTAACTTAGAATAACCTTTATTCAAAATGTTCTCCTTTTGTGAAAAATTCCTCTATTATAATAATATTTTGCCTGTATATAGCTCAGACCTCTGTACAGAGGCTCAACTGTGATGTTTGAAAAATTCACATTATTTTCAGAGTTACAAACATTTGAAATAATGTGATCGGCTTTTTTTCCTTAAAGTTTCTCTCCTCTGTTGTCGTAAAACATGGATAAACCCACTTCTAACTTAAATATTTCAAAAATTCGCTGAAATCCTTGTGATTCAGAGACCCACAAGGATTTCAGCCTTTAATTCCTTAAGGCTTTTTTCTTGTATGACCTTTAAGCTTAACTTTAAAATGGAAGTTACGGCAATGTTGAAGGACAAGAACTAAGCAATCTTGAGCGAGAACTCGTCCTGCGTTCCTGTGACTCCTAAAAAGGCTGCTGTAGCTCATTTTAGACTTTCAACAGGGCATGTCTGTCTATCTCATCTCCCCAGAATTGGTATTGGCGACTCGCCGGACTGTACTCTGTGTGACTCTGGTCAGCCTATGGTGGCCGCGGTAGCCGAGTGGTATAGGTATCGGATCGTGGCATGCCTTGTCACGAGTTCGAGCCCAGTACCACTAAAGACCCGCCGTATAGGGCAGCGATGCACGTTAAATCTGTGTCGAGAGCTGAAACGTCTTCCCGTTGGTGTGGTGTGGTAGTTGGGAGAGGGGGTGCCAGCTCAGGTGTCGTCCACGTCACTTGACCATGGTTCAAAATTACGTGGTCCGTCGCCCAAAGCCCTCGTGCAGCTGAACAGTGAGATGTTAATATTCAATCAATCTGGTCAGCCTATGACCGGTGAACATTTAATCGTGTGACTTGCACTAAATAGTCTTAATTAAATTATAGAAAAATACTGGTGAGCATGTGCACTAATGGCATAGGTGCTATTGTAGAGTGTGGCATTTGTTAAATAAATAAAAATCCTTTAGCGTAACAATTATTTATTAATTTAGGTTAAATACACACAGAGACAACGAAAATCATTAACAAAAATTAAACACAAAAAACATGGATGGTACTTTCATAGCGAACACATTCTTTCCTCGCTTGGTCTGTACTAAAGTTCAGTGTTCAATGGAAGTCGCTTCTGCTGATTAGGACAGTCGTTTATTGTTATTATGTCAAAAACAGTTTTTAGTAATAATATTTCAATTTTTTCTTTTAATATTATTTTGGATTCTTTTAAGATTCGATTCTCAAATATTTTAAAAATTCGTCATTCTTGAATAATTTCATAGTAATTCAACTGATTTATTTTATTAAATAATGAGAGATTCTCTGCTAACTTCATAATAATACAAATACAGACAGATAATTTTCTTAAAAATTAAATTTTAATCTATAATTTTTTTTTAGTTTTGAAATTTTCTAGTTTAATCCTCCGTGAGAGACCTTAAATAATGCATAATTCTCAAGTAGAAAACTAATTAAAATGAAAACTTTAATTTTCTAATTAAGCAGATTAAGCACTGAGTAATTATGCAGAAAACGAATAAATTCGCTAAGAAACCATTTGAATGAGATTGTGTTAATTATTTTTCTCTTTTGTTATGAGGTGCTTCAAGTTCATGCAAGTATCCATTCATAAAAAGAGAAAAACTTCATAGAAACTTATATTTCAGTCTTGATTATGTTAGCTGAAAATTAAAACTCTTAAAAAAGAAGAGTGTCAAGCTCTATAGACATAACAGAAACTGAGAAATTAGCGTCACTTTAAAAAGAACTTTACTCGCTTCCAGCGCTTTACTTTTCTTTTATTATGTACTTTAAAACAGTTTATTGTGTTTTAAATATATTCTGGAAAGATGTTATTAAAAGTGCAGTAGTTTGTAAAGCGCAAATATTTGCCAAAAGAAAACCTTCCCTTGTTTTTAAAAGTTCGTATTTCATCACTGTCCCATTTGAAAATTATACTATTTAAAACTTTGCATACTCTAAGAATTTATGCAAAGATTTTTTTAAAGGTTATTTTTATCTAAAGAAAATTGTTCAGAGAAAAGTACTTTAAAACTTAAGTAAAGAGCTTTACATTTACGACATTAGAAATAAAAAGTTTAAGCAAACAGTAGAAATGTTATTTTGTATAAATATATTTGAAATATATATATAATAGTTCCCTTCAATTTCTCTAAACAACTCTTTAATTTGTAATGACTCTGACCCTAAGGACTCGCGCGTAAATAATTAACTAGCTTACCCTCATAACGGTACAATTGTAACGGTATCTCTTGAAAATTAACAGCTTGCGTTTTTAAAGTAAGATTATACCAGAATCTATCGCGAACGATATTTTTCCACCAATCATTAGTCTCCGTACCCCGGAAGTAACGCGAATTCCAAGACTTCCGTTTGTTGCTTGATACAAAACCCCGAGACTCTGGAAAAACCCTTCTCTATTGCTTCGTAAAAATG
Organism: Trichonephila inaurata madagascariensis; assembly: GCA_019973955.1. Lineage (NCBI taxonomy): Eukaryota > Metazoa > Arthropoda > Arachnida > Araneae > Nephilidae > Trichonephila > Trichonephila inaurata. The sequence continues at coordinate 131,006 of BMAV01024677.1, read as the reverse complement.
TAACGCGCGTGTCTTTTTGTGCTGAGTATTTTCTTTGTTAAGTGTTGTTTAAGATGTGTATGTTTATGTGTGTCTATATGTTGTGATAGCCCACGGGCTGTGGGTATCATCTCTTCATCATTCACGCAACCTAAGTTTGAGGGGATAAAAGATTGGCCACTCAGGAGATTCCATACTAAAATTATTTATTGTTATCTCAATTATATTCAGCAGGGCAACACAAATCTGAGAGGCTTATGATCAGGAGTGTGATGAGACATAAACAATAATTATAACAAATAGCGTAATAAACCACCGAATCTATATTTATAGATGGTTCCCTGACTTTCCTAGAATCCGCTCTAGTATTAAAGTTTTAATATCTAATCTTTCTTACCACTAATCCACGGCGAACAGCTATCAGTCATTATATCGTCAATATAATCCTTGATCCAACTTGCTCCGACAAATGGACGATCTTCTTGGCTTCGAACTCACTTAGAACTCTCCTTCTTAGAACTTCTCTAGCACTATTAGACCACCTCAGAGAACTCCACGAGAATACTAAAGCTCCAAAATATATATACATTTCCTAATCTGCATAATCGCATTCTCTTCTTGAGTTGGTGGGAAAGAATTGCCATTCTGGCCCGAAAGATTTTCCAAGAGGTTTTAATAGAAGACGCGATAAAGCCCCGTCACAATATATAATGTTGCCGCCTCATTTTATCAACAAAGAACTGTTTCATCAATAACATCCAGAAAACATCAACCATTTAAACTATGATATAATTAAAGAATTCCTTAACACTCATCAAGTCCTGTCACACATACACACATATATATATACATATAATTTTTATTTCTATTATTTTCATACTTTTGTCAAGTGCTACAATTCAGTCATTCCCATGCTCTGAATTTGCATTTGGGTCCAGAATCTGGCAATAACTTATTTATTGTACTCAGATTTAGAGCGGGCTCTGCATTTTTGAATGCAATTTTTAGGTAAACTACCTTTTTGTAATGGATTTAGATATTATATCCATTATTTTCAATAGGTTTTTGCTCATTATTATTAACATAAAGGAGGAAGACTGTCTGGCCACAAAACATGCTCAACCTCACTTTTATATAAATTATTTTATATATAAGCTGTCCTAAGTCAGCAATGTTTATAATACTGTAGCATCCATTTTTTTTTTATATTTTAAACACTACTATAATTTTAATTTCTCATATATCCTTCAATGTCTGGTTATCTTACAATCTCCATTTTTTTTCGGTTTTGCTTGATTGAATGTTCCATCTCATTAGTAGAAAATTTAGACTATATATATATATATATATAATTTATCGTGGTGTATGATTTGTCGTGGCGAGTAGACGGTAAATATTTGAATTTCTTAGTGCAATGGACCATCGCTGCAACACTCAGAAATGGCCGGTGGGCCACATGTGCCGCGCGGTTGAGTATCATTGGCTTAGAGCTACAAACCGGTTCTCCGGGAAACAACCATCGCCGGGTTCGGTCTTCGTTGAAAAGAAAAATCTTTCTTTGCATGTTCACAAAAGTACAATGCAAATCCATGTAACACAAACCAAAGACAAATTCACAATACTCATACATAACTTCATAATACAAATTAAAGATAAATTCATAATGTACATACATAAAAACATAATATACAGGTAAATTTACCATATACTTACAAAATTACAAATAAAAGGTAAAATCACAATATACATAACTACACAAAATACAAATTGAAGACAAATTCACTATACCCCATACAGAATCACACGATACAAATTGAAGACAAATCCATAATACATATACCGAATCACACGTCACAAATGCACAAAGCCAAGAATATAATTATAATAATAAACAAGTAATATAAAAAAAATTAAGTCAATTCCTACTTCGATCAAAAAAGAAAAATTTTATTTTAGCTACTTTTTATTAAATAGTTACAATTAGTATAAATATGTATATACATATGGCAGAATCACAAAAATAAGTGGTAATTAATTTTTATTGATTACCATTAAAGTATCGTATTGTCATCCAAAACAATCAAGTATATTAATTTCAGTTCAACTGGAAAACTTTAACACGTGAGAAAAACCTTTTCAAGTTTTGACACAAGTCACCAAAAAGTTTGCTAAGTCGCCAAAAATGATGCCAACGTGGTTGTGTGTGTGTATGTATTTGTAATTCTTTAAATAATTAGTTTTAATCAATTAATTTTTATTAATTATTATTATATATATTGTTTTGTCATCCCAAAATATTCCTGTATATAAAATTTCAGCTCAATGAAGCGCTTTAAAATATATTTTATTAACGATTGAAAATTCCACCAAGATAAATAAATAAAATATATAGAGATTGTGAGCTAATAGTAGAAATTGAAAAAAAAGACATAAGGCAAGAGAAGGGGAAAATATTATTCCAGCAATTTTGCAAGTACATCATAAACAACAATAATCTACACCATTTCCAGATGATCATTTTCACTATAATTTATCTTTCTATTTAAAAAATGAACCAATATCCTTAGGAAAATTATTAAATTAGAATCCTTCCTTTATTTTAAACATAAAAGAAGAAAGCAACCGAAAAAAACTTATTGAATTTTATCGAGATATCTTTTGAAACAATAATTTAACTCCATGTGAATATTTGCCATTGGTGACGGATCTCGTAATTTTGAACCATGGTCATGTGACGAGGACGAGACCTGAGTTGCCACCCCCTTCTTCTAATTTCCATACCACTCCAACAGGAAGACGTTTAAGCCTCGACAGATTTAACGTCCAGCGGCCTTCTCTGCACGGCGAGTCTTCAGCGGTACTTGACTCAAACTCTTGACATGCTAGCCAAGAGTCCGTGACTATGACACCGTGGCTGCCAAGGTCTCATCAGTACATAATATTTAGTTTTGTAAACATATGCTTTAGCTTTATGTGGCATTAAATATTGAAATTAGCGCATTTTTATTGCAATTGTGTGTAGGTCAATCCAATAGTTTAATTTAACAGAACACAGAAAACGAACAAATTCAAAAATGAGTTAAAGTTTTTAGCATAAAAATATCAGAAACATTTTCCTTTGCTTCCTTTTTATTTCTTTAAATACAAAACTGGATGGCGCTATCATTTATGAAATAGAAATTTATTTCAAATTAATTAATAATTTTGCGTTCTAAAAACATTAACATACTATATCGACTTTGGAAACAAGCTGTTGTCCATTTTTTTTTAAGAAACTCTAGCACATATGGAAGTGATGAAATTGCAAAATTAAATTTTTACAATTATGAAAGAAATTAAAACTTCGTTAAAATCCTCTTTCAAAAAAGAGGAAACTTCTGCTATATCTTTTTTTTTATATTAATCGTTATTACTGGTAAGCGTTAAAAACGTAAAAAATGAAATTTTCAAATTTTCTTGGAATTCTAGAGACATTTATCTTTCTATTTACAGGTTAGTTTTGAAATAAAAATAAAAAAAAACAGTTAAAAAATTATTTTATCCATCAGTTGATGAATTATTTAAATGTATACTTATATTCCAAAAACTGGAACGCAAATTCAATTTATTTAAAAATTATAAACGTCGTTGAGAAGCCGTAATTTCCAATGTTTAAAACGATTATTTTAAACACGGCCAACTTTTTAGGAAAAATGGTGGCAAATCACTTGATACTGCAATTAATTTGCATAAATTTAAATAATTCTTTTCTTTTTTTTTATTTCCTTTAAGTTGTTTGAGCAAAAACTAGAATTTCAGTTAAAGCCATATGATTACCCCATATTAGATATAGTCTTCTCCCTTAAGAAAATACAATAATTATTTGCATCTGAATAAATTTGGAAATAAGTTATACGAAATATTTTAATTTAACTGCGGAATAAAAATACGTTGAATTTTTTAAAAGATTCCTGGTGTGTAAAAAACATTTCTGTTTTAGATACAACTTATATGTCAAATCATCTACAATATATAAAATTACTCAGATAGTTTCAAACGTTTAAAATACCCGAGAATTCCTTAATCATAGAATATTGAGATTTTCTTAGGATCCTATGAACTTGTACTTTATAAACTGAAATATACAAATATGAAAATTAATCCAAATCTCTTCCTTTAAAAAGTCGAATTTAATCTCTTAAAGTAAACTAAATCATTTCCGTATGTTACCATACAAAGCATGAAACTGTCATGCCTTATGAAGAAATATTATTTTATAAAAAAAAATTAGTACAAGGTGTGGCTATTAAATAACGAGGTTATAGCATAAGTGAGCATGCTTCAAACGCAAGCAACCGACAGTTATTTAGCCTGATGCTTCTCTTTCTCTCACACACACACAAATGCAGTTCTTCTCTCCTTCCTATAAACAATTTCGTATATATGTAGTCTTCGTTCGCATTAGTGCTCTTTTTTTGTTTCGCCGGAAAAATGAAAAGTGTAACAATAGAGCAACGAATTGTTGTGAAATTTCACATGAAACTTAGAAAAAAACAGCTACTGAAACTTTTAATTTATTCAAACAAGTGCATGGCAATGAAGGTTTATCGCGTGTGCATGTTTTTGAGTGGTTTAAGCATTTTCAAAATGGCGGGAAGACTTAAAAGATTATATCCAAGCTCGGATCGCCCTTCCACGTCAAAGGCGGATGGCAGTATCTAAAAAATCGGTCATCTGATTTGATCTGACCATCAATTAAGAGCTCGTACGTTTGCTAAGACTGTAGGAATTAACAAAGATAACGTACGGTGAATTTTATATAACAATTTTAGCAAGCAAAAATGGCGCCTTACATTTGAACCACAAGAAGCTCGCAAAAGTGTTTGCACTGACACTTTGAATGCCACTGAATGAAAATGACACAAAATTATTGAAAGAGGATAATAACGTGTGACGAATCAGTATTTTACTTAAGATCCTGATACGAAGAACCAATCTAATGTGCTGGAGGATCTCATCCACCGACAGTCAAAAAAAACTCGAATGAACAAATCAAATTCAAAGCCCTGATTATTGTTTATTCGATATTCATGGGATTGTGTACCTTCATTGGGTTCCTGAAGGTCAAATTATTAATCAATATCACTACCTGCATGTTCTTGCTGAACTCCGTGGAAGAATAAGGAAGAAACGACTAGAATTCTTGAAGAGCAAGTCATGGGTTCATTCCACATTGTTTGCTCAAGAGGTTTCCAGCCAAGTACAACATTGATAGAACATCCATTTTATTCGCTGGATCTTGGGTCATGCGACTTCTATATCCCACGGTGAAATTTTCGATAAAAGGAACATGATTTAAGTCCGTTAAAACTGGGAATGAGAAAGAGGCTCGCGTGCTGAATGAGCTCACGCAAAAGATTTCCAGCACTATTTCGAACAACGGAAGATTTGCATGGAGCGTTGTAGATATAGAGGAAGGGGTGTACATTGAAGGTGATAATATGCCTAAAATAAAAATTTAATAGCATCAGTCTTGTTATTTAATAGCCACATCTTGTGTGTGATTAAATCAATTAGAAATTGTCAATGTATTGTCATTGATGTGGAAAGTATAAACACATAATAATAATAATAGTTTTTTTCTTTCTTATTTCAGTTTCTTCACGATTATATCGTTTATTATTCGAAAATGCCCTTTTCCAATAAAATGATATGTAAGGATGTAAAAAGAGCTTTGAAAAAGATAGATACATTTTTCAAAACCCTTTTACAGATAGAAAAATGAAATAAAAACTTTCTAAAACTTTGAAAAGAATTTTACTGAATCGCATTAAAATATCTTTCAAAATTGTATGTTAAAAAAATTCTTGAGGCTTAGCGTTAAAATTCTCAAGGGTACAAAATTCATAGCCATTATGATAAATTCGTTAAAGAAAAATGGTATCGATTTTGTTCTCTTTTGTGATACGGAAGCTACTTTGACAACCTCTGACATATTTCAAATAAGTTTTTAAAACGTGGAATATACTTATATCACTTTATGTAACTATACTAAGTTCGTTCTTATGCATTTTAAAATTTTAAGTTTAATAGCTTGTGTTGTTAAAGTGCTAAAGCCATATATATTTTCAAATGAATTAGTAATATTTAATGTGATAATGGACTGTATATTAAATATTATGAAGATTCTTATCGTAGCACAGAATATTATGGAAGTTTAAAGAATGGGGGTCCCATTTCAAGTTTAATCCTCATTATGACCCTAATTTTCAGACTGAAGTAGCCATGGTCATGGAGCAAGTTCATGCCAGCATTTGATAAGCTCGAACCCTTGTGCCCCTAGAGACCCACAATTTAAATGAGATGATGCACGTTAAATCTGTTGAGACTCAAAGTCCTCCCGCTGGCGTGATGAGGTAGCTTTGGAGGGGATACCAGCTCAGGTGTCGTTTTTGTCTTCTGATTATGGTTCAAGATCATGGGTTCCATCTCCAATAGCTCTCAAGTCACTCTCGATGACTATAACTTGAAATTTTGCCTTAGAATGAAAGGGAGAAGAATTCATCTCGTATATCTTTGAAAAATTATGTTGAAACGTTTACTCAAAAGCACCATAGAATCAGTTTATCTTATCAACATCTTATTACTCAAGAAATAGCTATTCTGAAAGATGTTATCAATTCGTGTATGCCTTTTTTGGTTTATAATATTTCTTCGAATTCGTAATTGAATGTATTTAGCAGGATGGATAGCCGGAGCATCTCTAAGCTACTTTTATTTATAAAAATTACATAGATATTTTATCTAAAATGTTTCAGTATCTAATGTTATGTAAAGCTTATGATTAGTTTTGGTACTACATGCGTATTGTTACGAATTTTGTGTAAAGAATACTGAAAATAGTGTAAATAGTTTATATTTGGATGTGTAATACGTTTATGTTACTCTATGTTGTATTTATTTTTTGCTACAATTTTAATATTCGCAAGCAACGCCGTTTCTTACATTATGTCGGAGATTTAATGGTGAAATTTTGTCAATCGAGCCAAATTAGCTTCATTTTTAGCAAACATGTTGGCGACCATTTTTGGCGATTTCACAACCATAAAGATTATTGTGGAAATTACAGGAGAAATCTAATATCTAATAATCTATGATGCAAGCGGATTTTTCGAGAAAAGAGTCGCTCGCCAAAAATGAGTCTAGTTGTGACCTTTAAAGAGTAGTATTGATTTGACCTTGAAAGTCATCAGTGATTAGTGATTACTTCGGCTGTTGTGTAGGACGAGCGTATGCTTGTGAATAATCTCTTACGTACTTGTATTTTAGACACAGATAGTTATGTCTGAACGCCGTAGAAGGTGTGAAGGCCTTCAGGGATTTATTCGGCTAATATAGCTGCTGTATTTCAATTATTGTTTTTCGATGATAAATTTTTCTCTTGATCCTGAAAAACTGTCTTACTCTTTGTGACTAATTCCATAAAATCCTCGAAGCACGATCTACGTTACAGTATTATACTGTCGACCAATTCCGCCAAACAAAAAGATATCACCTATTCAAAAAACACCGCCAAATGCTGTTATCTTATTATTAGTGTTTGAACATTCGCTGGAACCATCTCCACTATTGGTGGTGTATCGCGGCATTTGGCTACATCTTTTGAATTAACGAAATTGGTCGACAAAATAATACTTAAGTACTTTTATTTTTCTACTTTTATTTATTAAAGTTGCTTAAATTGTTTTGTAGATAAAAGAATTTATATAAACTTCTAAGTCATCAAACTTGTTTCGAAAAATTGTTTTTGACTCAATTTAACTCGAAAATGCTTTAGAGGCTGTTAAAAGCTTTTGATAGTTTTCCAATATAAACATCTAAATACATTCTACGTTTTAAAAGTAAAAATAATGCAATTAACAGCCCTTTACTCTACTTACAGAGAAGACATCGCGAACTCAATATATATATATAATTCACGATATTTCTCTCTCTCTCTCTCTCTCTCTTTAAGTATTTTATGACTACATTTTTATATAATCTTAGAGACTTTTTTTTAAAAAGAAGTTTTAAAAAATTCATATCCTTAAGTAAAATATATAGAAATCTAAAACATTCAAAGTAATCTCATAACACACAAATATTCATCGTTGAAAATGCTTCTCAGAATTTTAGATATCTGACTTTTATTTCTTTAAGGTATTTTTCAAAATGATTTTGAATCAATAATTCCCGTTGCTTTCAAAAATTTATCTTAATATTTATTTATTGTTGACTCTCGTAGTAACTCGTTATGATAGCTTGAAAACTTAAAATAAAGGTAGATGGCATTTTTGTTACACATATGGTTGGAATTCTTTTGCCTCAAACATTGCTAATGGGCAATTTAATTAGGAAAATATTATAATGTAGATCGAGGATCGAAGATTTTATACAATCAGCCACAAAGAATAAAACAGTTCTTCAGGAACGATGGAAAATTTAAAAAAAAGGACACATATAAATTCGCTGATTAAATCTCAAAAGACCCTCAGCCCCCAAAACCCCTCAGTGTCTAAAATCAAGCATTTTTGAATTATTCGCGCCTCTTTTGCCCACAAAAAGTCAAGAAATAACTTCGCGGTTTTTTTCTTCCCCAAATCAAAACTATTGTTCAACAATCAAAACAAGACTAAGTCAGTATCGGTGAGCGACACCCTATTTATATGACTCACGTATCTTTCAAAAAATGCTTGCTCATAGATCGAGATTTTAAAGATTTCTCCACAAATTTTCCCAGAAGAACCATAATCCGAAATCGCCAAATGATTGCCAAAAATTAGCCAACGGCTCTATAGCAAAGATGTCACCAATTTTCCCCGAATGGCTTTTCGCGAATATTACATGTTAACAAAAAAAAATCGCATAGAGAAAAATGTATTAACAGTGAATAAATTATTTACACTATTTTAAAAATTCATCATACAAAATTCGTAAGAATATATTTTTGGATATTTTCTGTCCGTTTTTTGGAAGATGACATGATCATATGAAAGTCGACTTTAAAAAGCAAAATGACTCAATTGAAATGTGTACAATTTTCTAGTAAAAAATAAAGTTTATTCGTAACCTTATTGTTTGGTTAAAATATAAATAACTAATTGTTTTTACATCATGATTTTCACTTATATTAACAGAAGAAGATGACTATACTTTACAATAAATAACTTTAATTTTTTATGTTTCACATTTCAATTTTAAGGTAACTGGTAATATTCAACCTGATTTTGAAAAAACTTAAATGAGTTGTTTTTTATAGTTAGTGTACTTGAATAAAAAAGAAAAATAGTTTTAAGAATATTACAACAAAAAAAAAATTATTTAAATGTTAATTTTTTGGCAATAAAATGAAGAAGAAAATAACAATTTTTCAGTACATTCCCCTTTTATGGAAAATGCTTCTAAAATAATTTTTTTTCTTGTATATAGCTAATACTTCACTACAGAGCCAGAACACTGGGTTTTTTTAAAAAATTACTTATTTTAGACCTTTGTTAAAAATCTGGTTTTTTTAACTTTTTCTTCTTTTCTGTTATTTAAACGAATAAACTTTGTTTAGATTTTCAAAATTCCTTGATCTATCGGGAAGTTAAGCATGGCAAAATATTTTTTTTGGGGAATCACCCCAAAAGGGGGAAAAAGGAATTTTTTCGGCCTTTTTTATGATTTTTTTTTTGGGGTTTTTTTTAGTGCGTTTTTTTTCGGTTAAATTCGGCTTTTTGCAAAATTTTTTTCTATAATGCGTATAACTTCAAGAACTCCAGTTTAAAAAAATCTCCCAACAATGGAAAAGATTTCCCGCACGGCACGCGTAAGAAGAGAAACTGTCAATTACAACAACATTATCAATTTTTAAAAATTTTGAAGACGGAGAGAAAAATACCGGATTCTTTGAGGTGGTTTTAAAAAAAGCTGTGATCCAGCTTTCTAACAAATCAGAAAAGCAATTACTTAAAATAGATACAATTCCGAAAGGAGTTAGAAATTAAAACAGCTTCAATCATGCATATCTGGTTATTCTGACGTTTAAAAAACCCAAAACCCACCGTCGTCGCAAAAACTTATCGCTGACTTTGAAAAGCCAAAAGCCGCCATGGTTCAAAAATTACGTGGTCCGTCGCCAAAAACCCTCTGTAGCTGAACGGGCGACGTTAATATTCACTCCCAGAAATGCCAAAAATTAAATCAATTGGTATCTTCAAGTGACGAAAGCGATTTCGAACTAATCATCGCAGAAAGATGCGCGCTTTGGATTACGACGAGTAACAGTGAATTATGTATGGGCATTTTGAAAACTTTTCCATTCTTACATGCGAAATTAAATGTTTTTAAAATGTTTCCATATGTAGAGTTTAATTATTCATTTTACTTGGAAGCACTTTCTCATAAATTTTATAAATAATTGACATATATATTTTCTAAGTGAGACTTTTTTTATTAGTACGTCGACAGAGTAGTTTGTTATATGTAAGTATTAAATGCACAAAAATATTTTTATTATTTTTTTTTGTTTTTGCAGTTTCTTTTTGCGGTGCCATCACGCACAAAAATAGGTTTTATTGTAATTTAAAAGTATGCCTTTTTTTTTTTTTATAATATTTTGAAAACAATTTTATATGTATGCTCTAATTCATGTGACACTGCATTTCAAAGCATTAAGCATCTACACACTTTTTTCAAATTCGCTGTTCCGAGCGTAGTCAAGATACCTTAAATGTACTTATCCTATAGAAATTACTTTTTTTAAGTATCCGAAAGTCCGAAATACATTCTTTGTGTTTAAATTAACGCACTGAACAAGGAAGACATTTTTAACAAACATCATTAAAAAAACAATGGTTGTTTATTAAAATTAATATCGAGTACTAACCACACTTTTGAAAAATAAAACGTTAAATGCAGTGAAGAATTTTAAATATATTTTATATGAAGAGTATTATAAACAAAATATATTTAAATCTTGTAGCTGAAAGAACTAAAACTCAACGCGACTGGGATATTTATGGTGATAATCTTTGATTTACCTACTTAATTATTTTCTTCCGATTGAATAATCTAATCTTCTTATAAGATAATTGCTTACTACAGTTCTCTGTAGCAAATACTTAGTGTTTTATTTGTGAAACACCCTAAAGCTTCCTTTGAACAACTTTCATTCCAAGGCATATTTCTTCCATACTTTACTGCTCTCTCTCTCTTGTACAGATTTGGATTAAGCCAAGGCCTATTACACCGTTTTGTAGAGAGAAGAAAGAATAGGGCACATAATCCAAATACCTTAGAGTAATAAATAGACTTCGAAGCGGGAGAGATAAGGCTTGTTACGAACGCGTAATGAGACAAGGTGATCAATGAGAAAGCATTATCTTCATAGGTAGGTTCAACTTGCACTGGAGTCAGGTAACAAAAGCCTTTCAGCTGACTTCAATCTGCAATGCGAAATGTGCGGTGTGGGAGTAAATCTTACGAAATAAAGTTATGCATTAAGATGCACATATTTTAATACAATGATGTAAATATTATATGCGCGTTAACTAATGCTTATGGAAGTTTAATTTTAAATATTAGAATAAAGAATAAAAATTTTAAAAAACACAAAATGGTTTGAAATATGCATTTATTTTGGTAGAAATGAATGCTTCAGACTTTCAAAATGTAGTATCACATTCTGTATATTTCTTAGGTGAGTGTAACATAAAAATATTAATTAATCAATATAATTAAAAATATTAGTAATATTATAATAAATAATAAAATAATAACATTATAATAACAAAAAATAATTACTTAAAGATCATATACTACATTTAAATGCATTTTAATATAACTTAACAAGTAATATAAAAAAAATATTTTTATAAGTCAAATCCTACTTAGGTCAACAAAGAAAAGTTTTATTTTAGTTATTTTTTATTAAATAATTACAATTAATATAAATATGTATATACATATGACAGAATCACAATATTAAGTGACAAAAAGGAAAGCGATTTTCCATTTTCCTTTCTATATAGGGTTTTAGATTATTATTTTTGTTTGTTACGATTTATGTGTGGATTCATTAAATTTAATTATTCCACTAAAATAGTATAGTAAAACGAAACAACATTCTCAGAAATTATATTATCCCAAGTGGGATTCGAACCTACAATCTTTGGATTAGAAATACAACGCGCTATCCATTACGCTACACGGCCACAATGAGCAATTTTCCTTTTTATATATGGTGCTAGTTTATTATTTTTGTTTGTTACTATTTATTCATTAATTATTCAAATATTAGTAAATTAATATTTGAAAAAACTGTATTAACATCAAATGTCACCCCCTACAAGTTTAAAAAAAATGTATTTGAACTAGAGTGGATGAATAAAAAGTATTTTATTAACAACTGAAAATTTGAACAAGATATATATACAGGGAGAGTGTGAACTATAATAGTAGGAATTATGAAAAAATTATAACAACAAAAAAATAGTACTGAAAAATTTTAGGTAATGAATTTTCTCTAAAGTGATAAAATAATAAGAATGCCTGCTCCATCGGATAGACTTTTAAATTAAAATATAGCTGGTATTCTTTATAATCCACATTTCTGATTTTTCAAAAGTATATCCGAGTATATTTCATATGCATTTAATTGAGCATTAATTATTTTTATATTACTTCTCAATATTAATTGCTTTCTTAAGTTTTTTGATACTGAGCAGTTACAACACTGCATAAAACTGTAAAAATATATGCCCTATGGAAATACCTGTTTTCATCTTTTTACCTAAGTAATATCTTTTTGCTACTTAAAAATGGAAAAGGGAAATATTGAAACATTAGAAGAAACAAAATCATTCATTTATCAAAACTGTTTTAATTAATGCAAAAAAAAATTCTCTACATCTCGACAAGTTTATTTCTTTTAAAATTGAATTTATAAAAATTGCAAAAACACAGCCAATAAATAAAGAAATAAAATATTTTCAAATATTTTTCGTACTATTTCAAATGAAGCTTAGCATTTAATTCTATGAACTTAATTACACAGTCTAGAGCACAGACTTATAAATTATTGTATAAAAGTTTTTATTAGTGAATTGATAGTCTAGTAGGTTGTGATTTATTCAATACTTTTTCCAAGAACTTATTTAGTTGTACTTCAATGTTTTTTACATTAATTAGTTGTTAATCTAAATGAGCTTAAAAGAAGATGAAGATTAAAATTGTTTTCGCAACTTTCTGTTTAGAAAGATTCTTAATGGATACTTTATTTTCTTATGTACATTTAATTTCAAAAACATAACAATTAAGATAATATTAAGCTATTCGGGAAATAAAATGTCGCGTAATGCTTCTTATATTATATTAAAGATAGATCAAAACAAAAGACAGATTTTTAGGAAATATGGATTCCTATATATTTACTTATTATTCCTTTTTCATTTTAAAAAATATTTTTATCATTAAACTTTATATTTACTTAATACTTACTTTAATAATTTATTGTAGTTATAAAATTTTTCTGAGTAATATAAATTCTTCCCAATTTTGAAATTATAATTGAAAAACATATTTTTTCGTATAATGTCTAATATTTTTGATTACATTTGAGTGCTTTACAAGCTCAAAGTGTGGATTTAAATAAATTTTTAGAAGAAAACATCATGAAAATAGTGATAAGATTCGTAAATAAAAGCTAGAATAACGAATAGGAAAAATAACCAATTTGGCTGTGTGTGATATCTCAATAATATTTGCTTTTGAACTTGAGTTCGTGTGTTAAACGAAACATAAAAATTCTATCAACAAAGGAAAAACATTATATTTAAAAATCGTAATATCTGAAGTACTTAACATAAGTAATTTAAGTGTTTTTAAACTGTTTTGACAAGAACAGTATAAAAATTTTGATTTCATATTCTAAAAAAGTATACTAAATAAATAAAAAATGACTAAACAATAGATTGTAATTTACTAAATAAAATACGAATTTTAAATTGATCTTGTCACCTTGATAATGATATGTTCACACATTAAATATGAAACCATTTTGAAAACCATCTAAAAATGCTTTTGTTTCGTTCAAAAAGACGATCTTATTTAAAACAAGCAAAATAGCAGATATGTAATTGGTTTGCCTCACTTTCCTTATGTTTTTTTTCGTGAAATATCTTGCATGGTATTGAGCAACAGCTGGTGATCTCGGAATTCGGTTTATGAAGATGGAGATGAGACCTTTAATTTTATTAGTGGATGTTTTTTTTTTATCTTTATATTTGCGATTGTCACAGATTTAAGCACAAATATATCATTTTTGTGCGGTCTTCAAAAAAATTTATTGATTCCGAAGGAAGAAGAGCAGTAAAATTATCAGCTGGTTCCTTTTCTACAAAAATGAAGATGTGAAAGTTGATGTAAATTTTGAGAAAATGAAATAAAACTGCAAATAAAAATTAATTTAAATAGCAATATATTCTTTGTTAAAATGTTATATATTTATTCGAAATTTTTTAAAGATATTTCTTTAATTGAAACTGGGGTTGGTTCTATTAGAAAACAAATTTACGTGCGCAATCTTTTTTTTTTAAAAAAAAATAAAATATTATAATTTAATATACTTTTAGATAAATTTAATTTTTAAGATAATGTGCTTTGTTTGTACTCTGACGATATTTAATGAAATATTTTATAGAAATACAATGCAGTTTTTATAATTTGCGTTTTTGTGCATATATTTATTGATAATAGTATTTATAATGATATAGATGTATGTATGTAATCAACGTCGTGAAACTGTAATATGAGAGTTGATTGATAAGTAAGGTCTCCGATAGTATAAAATAAGTTTCCGACAAGTTAAAACAATAACAGAGAGGTATCAGAATGAAGGAAATTTATTACTCTTATTTATTCTAAACTCATTTCTCAACATAGTCACAAATAACAGCTACACATTTGTTCGATCATGCTATCAATTTCTTCATTCCGTCCATCTAGAAAAATTCCGGTTGGCTGCGTATCCATTTGCATACGGCTACCTGAACTTCGGTATCCATTGAAAAACGTTGATTCTGCAACTTCTCCTTCAATTCTGGAAACAAGCAGAAGTCCAATGGTGCGAAATCTGGGCTGTAAGGAGGTTGCGGAATCACTATGGATTTCTGCTTTCCCATGACGTCCTGTGTTTGTTCATTGAAATGCGGTCTTGCGTTGTCGTGATGCAGAAGAAAGACGTGTCTTTCCGATCTGATTCTACGGATACGTTGCTTGAGTGATCGTAATGATCTTATTCTACGGATACGTTGCTTGAGTGATCGTAATGATCTTATTCTACGGATACGTTGCTTGAGTGATCGTAATGATCTTATTCTACGGATACGTTGCTTGAGTGATCGTAATGATCTTATTCTACGGTTACGTTGCTTGAGTGATCGTAATGATCTTATTCTACGGATACGTTGCTTGAGTGATCGTAATGATCTTATTCTACGGATACGTTGCTTGAGTGATCGTAATGATCTTGTTCTACGGATACGTTGCTTGAGTGATCGTAATGATCTGATTCTACGGATACGTTGCTTGAGTGATCGTAATGATCTGATTCTACTGATGCGTTGCTTGAGTGATCGTAATGTTGCACAGCACTTGTCGAAATTCACCATCAATCCTTTAATCAGAAGT
Organism: Trichonephila inaurata madagascariensis; assembly: GCA_019973955.1. Classification (NCBI taxonomy): domain Eukaryota; kingdom Metazoa; phylum Arthropoda; class Arachnida; order Araneae; family Nephilidae; genus Trichonephila; species Trichonephila inaurata. Next base: position 115,337 of record BMAV01024677.1, on the reverse strand, counting down.
CACGTGTAGAGCACACCATTTACATCCCAAAAGATGGTGAGCATGACTTTTGCTAATGATATTAAAGTTTTGAATTTCTCGACACTCGGAGAACCATGATGATGATATTCCATAGATTGCCTCTTGTTTTCTGGGTCATAATGATGAATCCAGGAAGTCAAAGTTCAGGCAGCCGTGCGCAAATGGAGACGCAGTCAACCAGAATCTTTCTTCATGGACGGAATGAAGAAATGGATATAACAATTGAAAGAATGTGTAACTGTTAGTGGTGACTATGTTGAAAAATGAGTTTACGATATGTAAGAGTAATCCATTTCCTTCATTCTGATACCTCTGATACATTTTACCTTGTCGGAAACTTATTTTATACTATTGGAGACCTTACTTATCAATCACGTCTCGTTCTTACATTAAAAATGTAAAATTTCTGTATATTTATTTGAACGTCATGATATAGTAAAACTGAGAAGTATGAAGCTGTAAAATGGAAGTTTTCGAGAGAACATTCAGTTTTAAATATTTATCCAAATAAGCTAAAGAATCTTGCTTTATATATATTTTTTAAGCTTTGTGTCATTTAAAAAACATATTAAAAGTTACAATATTATTTCACATGCAATTTTTAAATGCAATCACTAAATTCCTGAACAAGTTTGAAAAACTTTCTTCTTTTTAAAGTTATTTAATTAAGATTTTAGAGCATTTTTGCTGCTTTTTGCAGTTGAAATGTAAGAATTCGTCCGGAAGTAAATTTATATAGTGTCTGTAATTATTTCACATAATTTAATGCAACTAGAATTATATATTTTTCTGTGCATTGAATCGTTATTGCAGTTCATGTAAAAAAAGTGCATTCAACTGAAATTATAAATTACTTATATGTATAAGAGATATTTTGTATTTTTTAGCATTCTTTTTGCGGATATACAAGGTTTTACTGCCCTGGCTTCCAGATGTTCGGCTCAAGAACTTGTACAAGTCCTGAATGATTTATTCGCTCGCTTCGACAGGCTTGCACATGTAATTTGAATTTTCTTTTATTTGCACGACTTTTGTTTTAAAAACTTTTATGTTTAATGTACTTTTTTCAAAAATAAGCGCAACTCGTTTTAAATTATAAAAATGGCAAATTAATATAATACTTTTAAAAAAGTGTATAGTGATAGCTTTTTTTAAAACAACCAATAAATATTCGTACGAAAACGGTTTGTGATTGTAGATATAAATGAACCATATTAAGTGCATAATCATCAAAAATACATTCTAAATATTTTTATTCCTTTGATTCCGATACATTATTTGTGTATACTCATTGGCATGATTTTAAAAAGGAAATATTTTGGACAATGAATAGATTGACAAAAAAGTAAATATTAACACAATAAATTTCAAAACTTTATTTAACCCTTTATAGGGCTATTCTTTTTTCTAGTAATGTTATGTTAAAGTATTTTAGGGGATTGTGTGGTTCATTTATAAAGTTAAATTCATTTAACTTATTAGCTAAAAATAAAATCACATTTAATGGGAAGTATACTTACAATCACCTATTGAGAACTATTTAAAGATAGGATAAAATATCAAGAATAATTTTAAATACTAAAATATACTGATAAAGTTATAAATTAGATACATCTAGTATTAAAAAAATGTAGAATTTATGCGTATTAATTTCCGTAAAATTTCAGAAAACAAAGATAAATACACAGGTGGGCATTACAAGCTATACAACTTAGTTTGATATCATGTATTTCTTTTAGTGGAACACAAACGGCAACGACTATATGTTTTTTGTAAAGTTGGCATATTGTCACTAACTTGTCGATTGTACCTCATTCAGAACATTTACCTCGCTGTTCAGTAAATTTACAGGTCTTCTTTTGCATTTAAGGTATCCGACTACATTTGGAACCGTGATTTTGCAAAATCGTATAAATGGATAATATTTTTGATATTCAGTGTCACTTAGATTAGAAATTGTATATAATATTGTTTTAAGAATAGTATCACAATAAAAAAAATATTTAAGTACAATATTTTGACAAAAAATGAACATAGAATGACCCATTTTCAAAGTATTCTCCTTTTGTGAAAAATGCTTCTATTATAATAATATTTCGCCTGTATATAGCTCAGACCTCTGTACAGAGGCCCAACTAGAATTTTTGAAATGTATAACTTAGAAGTGGGTTTATTCATGTTTTACGACAACGAAGGGGAGCAATTTTAAGAAAAAACGCCGATAATTATTTCAAATTGTTGTAACTCTAAAAATAATGTGAATTTTTCAAAAATCATAATTTAGCCTCTGTACAGAGGTCTGAGCTATATACAGACAAAATATTATTATAATAGAAGCATTTTTCACAAAAGGAGAACATTTTGAAAAAAAGGTTATTCTAAGTTAATTTTTTGCGGAAATATTGTATTTAAATAAAAAAATTTTGTCAATATGTCCTTAAAACAATTCTATACATGTATTCTAAACTAAGTGACACTAAGTATCATGAAAATTATCCATTTATGCACCTTTTTAAAATCACGGTTCCGAACGTGGTCGGATATCTTAAGATTTGAAAATCCAGGAAATCAGTTGTTGAGCTAGCCGAATTCGAAAATTTAATTGATCTGTTGAGATCTCAAATATCTTCTACTTATTTTCCAGACAATGAAGGCATGGTCTGCCATATAGCTACCAGATCAATCAGGAAGTGTAAGATTTGATGCCAAGGTCTTCGAGATCATTGTCCAATTTCTTGTATTCCACGATCAATGTTATCAAGGCTTCCCATAATATCAGTTAATCGTATAGGTGGGAAAAAAGCCTCCCTTCGACATATAAAAATTAATGAAGTTGGTTGTGTAAATATACTTCCCGTGGCCTTATAAAGGGTTAAAAGTTTTTCGGCAAATAAAAATATTTTTGCTAGGTTTTAATCTAAGTTTATCAAGAAAGAATAATCAAAACGGAAACGGAAAGGAAAAAAATAAACAGCTTGTTTGAAGTTCCTCCAATTTATTAGTTTGCAAAGATAAAGGGAAAAGAGAAAACAACTTGCTCAATCTGAGAAAAGGGAAAAAAATTTTAAAATCTGATTACTTTGAAAGTTTTTGAACTTAAAGAAAATATTTTGCAAGTCATTACTGTGTATGTAAACCAAAATAAAAATAAATGAAAATAAGATTTAATTTTGCAAAAAGAAAAACCCATCCCACTAAAAAAATAAATTATAATGTTCTGATATTTTTAATATTCCTGATTTAAAAAATTATTAGCTAATACTTAACAAATGAACTTTCATTGTATATGGATAGAATAGCATAAAATAAAAACGATGGAAGTTATCAGATCTAATTAAAATGGCTCAAAAAATTTAATTAAAGAGTATGAAATGTTTCTTTTGTAGTTGAGTGATTATTAACAAAAAGTTTTTTTCCTTTGATTTTTTTTCTTGTTTCTGTCAAAAATTTAATAAAATCCCGACAGTTAATTAAATTGGAACTCCTATGTTCTAAATAAGTAATTTGATTAACAAAATGTATGCCATTGTTTAAACTTATCATGTTTTGACAAGATAAAAAAAAACACAGTAATTTCTGCATTTTTACATTTTTTAAAAATTATTTTTACATTTTCTAGGAACAACATTGTCTTCGAATAAAATTATTAGGTGATTGTTATTATTGTGTGAGTGGTTTACCAGAACCTCGATCTGACCATGCGCATTGCTGTGTTGAAATGGGTTTGCACATGATACATGTAATTAAGTAAGTTTTACATATTTATTTAAAAGCACGAATTTTAAGATTTGACAATAAAAAATGCATAATTTATTTTTAGTGCTTTGTATTTATAAAAAATAAAGGAACACTTAATTTTCAGAGGCATAAAATAATAATGAGACAAAAATGTTTGTTATTATGTTTCATTTTTTTTATTTTAATAATCCAAGTTTTAAAATGGTAAGAGATTTCAAAAAGGAAATTATAATTATCTTCATTTGTATTTACTTTATAGGATATTTTCTTGTATGTTTCCTTTCCTTTATATTTATAAAAAGTATATATACCTGTCAGATAATTAGAAAGTATAATGCTTCTCACATTCTTTTCTTTTAATGAATGTACTTCTTGATTAAAAATGCCATTCTTGTTCTTACTATTCAATTTTTTTAATCTTTTGAAAATTCACATTATATAAATTGCTTGCATGATATTAATTTGACGAAAATATTCTTTCATTTATTCCATGTTTATGATGGATATCGTGTTCGAAAGCATTCGAAATATTTCTCAAATGCTAAATAATTAATTAAAATCAAAAACTAAATAGTTAAAAGAAAACTCACTTTGTGACTGGAAATATTAATTTACAACATATATATTACAAAACAGTTCAAAGATAAATCTTAACAATAAGAACTCTTTTAAAAAATGTCAAAAAAAATTTGGAATTAGGCATTAATTATGAACAGTGGTCTTCAAACTGTGTTCCACGAAAATCTGGGGTTCCACGAGGCATACCCAGGGGTTCCACGAGTCCCAATAAAAAAAACTGAAAAGAAAATTATAAATGTTTTTGCAAAATAGATTCATGTTCTCTATGAAGTTTGTATACCCACTAAAATTTACAGCTCATCCCTGTCATTGAGAAACTAAAAATTTTATTTCTATTTAATAACTTTATTTTGTAATACTTTTTAAACTTTTATTATAATATAATAAAAGAATATTAAAAGTGGTTTATTTTTATATATTACCTACGGTTACAAATATTTTATTGTTTACTATCCCGGATTCCACGAAATAATTATATACTCATTAGTACAATGTCTTGCAAAACTAAATAGTTCTCCAATGGAAAATGCACTTTTTGACATTTGTTGAAAAAACACTTACAATAAAGGAGAGAGAACAACTTATGGACCTATCTACAAATTCCATGTTAAAACGGTAAATTTAAGCAAGAACAGTTCCAAAATCTTATGGTGAAAATTCCTACAAAATACACAGTATTCCTCTAAACATTTTAATGCCATTCATAACAATGTGTTTAAATGAAAAATATTTTTCACCATAAATGGCTACAAAAACAAAGCTAAATATAAATATAAATAAGACCAGAAAGACCTTATATAAGTTAAGCTCAGAATATGTAATGCGATTGCAATTAATGTCAATAGACCTAGACTTCGACAGCTTGAGTGAAAAAACCAAGCACATATCACAGTTACTAAAGTTGGATCGCAGGTTAATATTCTTAATGAGTAAATTATATTAAAAGTAGATTAAAATTTTAATAATAGATGCAATTCTTTTCTAATTGCCTTTACAAAAAATAGCTATAAGATGTTGATTTACTTTAAATATTATTTTAAGGTATATTCTTCTAAGTGTGTGTGCGGAATATAGGGTTCCGAGAAAACACCTTCTAGTTCTAGGGTTTCCGTGATCTTCAAACTTTTTCAAGTTTGAAGATCACTGGTTATGAGTAACATGACACGAGTAAAGTATGAAGGGAATGAAAATATTTTTTTAAAAAAATGTGTCTAGTTAATTTAATTTTATATTTGGATTTATGATCCCACATTCGAAATAAAAGTCTATTCATCCATTAAATTAAGTAATTAGTATTGAAATATTTTGTTTTTAATAATGTGTAAGATTACTTCTGTTAAAGGCTTAATTTTTAAATTTAGAAATGTACAGCCAGAAAAAAAAAAGTAATGTTTGTTGTAATGTTGTAAAATGTAATGTTTGTAATTTTCACTTAATACATATATCTATAATGCTGTCACTCTAATGAATAATTACTAAGCATCAATTAAAGTATGATCATTCATATAAAATATGATCGTTTGTATATCTGTATATAATTAATAATGTATTTTATTGACATGGAACCAAAATTTGGTAAGTTTTTTTTTCATTGCCTTTGTGTTACTATTTTGCAAAAAAAGATGAAACCCAAAGGCAATGAATTTTGTATGAAATTGATAGGTAATGAAATGATTACATTCTACGCCGTAAATTCATCAGTGAATAACAATGTAAATTTAAAATTAAATTTGTAACCAGTGATAATTTATTAGAATTTTTAGGTGCCACAACTGCTAGATGGCCCCACTAAACAAATTACTTAAACAATTTTCCTCTGGCAGAGAAGCGGAAGCTACAGGAAAGTGAATAATTAGAATGCTTGAGATTTGGTATGCACCAAAGCGCGTTAATGTTGATTTTTTGTATATATATGCAAGGAAACATTTAACTGTATATAATCTAGTAGCCATAAGGGTGCCTCTAGATACAGGAAATAAATTATATTAGTCCAGAAGTGAATCATTTGTGCTTCTGAACGGTTTCTGACTCGTCACTACGGTCACAGATTAAGTAATTGATGACTTCTCCCCGACGACGATGCCGGAAGTATACGAGGTGTGACACACACAAAAAAAACCGAAAATACGAAACGAATTCTGTAAGTACGATCATTGCACTTACAGAATCAGTTCCCGGTAAGAGTATCACCTTCAAAGAAGTTCCCTTCGGCATTCACACACTTCTGCATTCGGTGCTGTCGTTGCTGGTAACAGTTCTAAAACGAGATTTTTGTTATGTCCTTCAGAAGATTCTTCGTTTTTTCCTAACTCCCTTCAACTGAGGTAATGAGTTCCTCTTCAATGAGTTCCCTTTACGCAATATTTAAATGCAGGAAATAAAAAAGGACGCATGGCGCCAAATCAGGTGAAGAAAATAAGATATCCCATTACAATAATGTTTTTGCTGGTCAGAAACTGTTTGACATATAGGGCTGTGTGAGCGGGTACATTGTCGTGGTGCAACAACCATCTATCCCTCTGCAATTCTGGTATTTTTTTTCTCTAATTTTTTCACTGAATCTTTTTAGTACTTCAATTTAGTAGTGTTAACAGTTTGACCACTTATGTGGTGGAAACCTACTCATATCACGAATTTTGACAATGTTTTGGCCAGTAATCGCCTACCTTGGGTGCCCAGCAGGTTCATCATTTTCCACACTGACCCTTCTCCCCGAAAACCACTTACACCATTCAAACATATGTGCACGAGACAAAGTTTCACCTTTATAACCTTTGGATATAATTTGAAATGTTTTCGTGGCTGATTTCTTAAGTTTTACAAGAAACTCTGATGTTGACTTGACATTTTACCAACAGAATGCAGTTGCACGTGTTCACTCAATGACGCAGGACTCCGAACTGGCGTGATCGGTTGAGGCGAAGCTGGCCACATGGATTGAGGAGGCGCGTGGGATGACGTTACCCAAACACTTGTTGCCAACTCCACTCTTTTTTAAAGCTACACTAATTTGTCTCCTTTTTTTGTGTCACACCATGTTTGTTTGTTCTGCAGTTTGTGTGTGTAAGAAATACTTTAAATTCCCATATAAAGTTCACCATAAATGGATTGCATTATCTTTCCTGATATTTTATTGAACTATATTTTAATTCTACATTTAATTTTTCTTCTGAGGTATCTATGATAAAATACAAGAGCAATCATATAAATTGTAACCATCCAGTTAAAGAAAAATTTTGAAGTGTAAGAAATAAAAAAGCAAGTTTCTTCTTAATAAATTAAATGCAAAGATATTATCATTATCATACAAGAAATGGATCGTGCAATAATAAATTTTGTATATTATGTTCAAATGAGATCACCTAATTGCTTACGACAATCTTCCTCAACCTTTCCTCTCGTTTTAATCCATAGCTACACATTTTTCTTGACGTACCTTTAGTCCTGACTAAAAGTTCTAAAATACCCACAAAATACACCTCTAATTGGTTATTTTTTTTTTTACTACAGATGTATTTTTTATGAAGACTTACATTCGAAGTAATGCTGATTGAATCAGACAAGATTAATAATTAACGTGGATTCCTTGTAAACTTATCGAAACTTTTATAATTGGAAAATCTGCGAAATGAGTCCCATAATTGGCTTTTTAAATAAGGCTTATCTTATTTCTTCAGTTACTTATTACGTCACCGAACATACACATAAAACTCTTACCAGGGTAAATGCTTCAATCTTCATATTGAATTCTTAACTGGTACAGTTAATAAGAAATTCAAAACTATAATGTGCATATTACATGCTACACGTGATGAACTTTAAATGACTAATTTTATAAGAAGTTATCTGAAATCCAAAGTTTATCGATTTAATTTTCATATGTTTGAATTCTCAAATCTATTTTAATGTAGATTTTTTATTAGTTTTTAAATCTGATTAATAAAAATTGCAATTTTCTAATTAGAAATATAATTTATCAGTATCAGCAAATTTCTGACAACTTAGGCTTTATTGGAGTTGGTTATTTAATTTTATTTTTGTTATTTAAGGTATCCAAACACGTTAAAATGACCAAATACCGGCAAAACTTATACTTTTTTTTTTATTATTTTATTTAATAGAGCTATCTTTTGGCTTTACAAAACACTCTTTGTTTTATTTCTACGTTATCTAGAGGTCAAGTTACAATCAATTTGACAAAATTAGAAAAACTGGAAGTGGATCTCTAATCTACCAGAATTGGCATTTAAATTGTTCAGAATCTATGACGGCGAGCCTGAAAACTCCAAATATTATGAATCTATTTCTATAAAACTTTTGTGTGTGAACCGTATATTTATATTATTTTCCCAGAGAATCTACTAAAATATTTCTTATTTTATGAATATTTTTTGAGTTATGGTCTGTTATTTAAATAATGGTCTCATAAAGAATAACTTATAATAACCCGATCAGCTCTAAAATTTTTAATTTTAATAAAACATTAAAATTTTAGTGCATTCTGTAGATAAACGCATCTAATTTGTTTTTGTAATACTTTTACGGATATACATTTATTACTTTTTTCTCTAATTGCTTCGAAGTTTTTCAAAAATATGGCTAAAATTTCACTTATAATTGGATTTTTGTAAAATTTAGATAATTTTTTTTTAAAAAAATACTGTTAGTTAAATATTAGTATCTATTGGTATTGATTCTTAAAAAAGCATTTATAATGTTTTAGTATGTTTTTGTTTTAAAAAGTACTCCGAACGCTTTCGGATACTTTAAAGCTTATTTTCCTTGTTATATTGAGCAATTGCGAAATTCAGAAAAATTTCTTCGATGAAAAAGTCTGTTAAAAATAAAGAAAGAATGGCGAATAGAATATGGAAATAATTTCACCTTCCATTTAGCATTGTCATATCATTGCATCATTTGCGTGATTAGATACTCTTGATTATCATCAATAAAGCATATCCATGTTAAAGTACAAAATTTTCATCAATAAATTTTTATTAGATTTACATTTAATTGCACAATAATATATTTCCAAATTACAAATTATAAATTTCAGAAACGAAAACTTTTATTAAAAAGAATTTACGTCTTCTACCATTCCAATGGCGCCAGAAAATTTATTGCAAAATTATGCCCACCTAAACCATTCATTTAATAATCGATGCATGCCTTAATTCGCGTTTGAAAGCCTTTGGCCTTCCGGTCGCTTGTTTTGATGGACTTGCCATAGTTAGTGGAAATTCTCCAGGATTATGCATTGCATTAAAGGCTTAATGCTTGACCCTCCTTTAACAGGCTGGTGCGAGAGAAGACTAAAGTGGACCTGAATATGAGAATAGGATCCATTGGGAAGGTACGTGGGTGCCCTTTGGGACCCGTGGCAGTTTGATGTGTGGTCCAACGATGTGACTTTGCAATCACATGGAATCCGGAGGAATTGCAGGGTAAGTTGTTGGTACTTTGATTAATTTGGAGTTGATCTGTACGCATAATTATATAATGAAGTCTACTTAATGATTAGTTTTTTTTAATTATTGTTAGTTTCGTTATATAATGAGTAGGCAAATTAACGAATAAATTGTTTATTTGTTTAGCTATATGTTTTGATCTAATTTGAATCAATACGTTTCTTTCGCAAAATATTGATATTCATTACTAACAATTTTTAAAGAACGTGATATGCAATGTTCCTAAAGGTTTACTGCAACGCAATATAAAAATTAATGTTGAATAGATACCATATATCAAAAAAACTTTAACAAATGTAACGTTTATTTTGTATTTATATAACCGGTAACATTCACACGTAGTAGTTATAGAAATAAATATCTTACTGCCAAAAACATATTTCAGAACTAGCTCTAGAAACTTAATGGCTGAGTGGTTGTGTATCACGCTTCCACGCCACAAGTCCGGGATTCAAATCCCGGGCTGGGTAAATTCAACTCAGCCTTTCATCCCTTCAGTGAGTCGATAAATGAGTACAAAGCTTGCTTAGGAACTGAACATTGGGCTTTCGCGTCAGACTGACCACTTGACCGAAACATCTGCACATGCACCCCATCGCCTAAGGTCACATAAACTGAGATAGGCACAGTGGGTATTGGCTCTTATAGGCTGTTGCGCCACTGAGTTCACTAAATTAAACTGCTAAATTTGATTTTGCCAATTCACTTTTACGAATTTAACTTCAAGGTCATAACAGCCCCTTGCGGACCTTGGCTGCTTCAACCAAGCGTTCCCTCCAGCGTCCTCTATATGTAGCGAATCCTGTCCAATTTTTTTTTAATTTTCAAAGTATTTAAGTCTTTCTCAATGCCATTCAACCATCTAATTGGTGATATTCGCTCTGATCGGGTTCCCATAGGTTTATTAAATGTCAAGATCTCAATAGGATTATCTTACGAGCTTCTCCAAATAGGACCAAGCCATTTACGAATTTAACCCCGATATTATTCAGCTGCCATATTAAGTTGAGAACTTTTGGCTTCTTTGTGGCCAAATCTAGATGCCTCTAAAGATCCATCATGTGGAGGAGCTCACGCACGTTAAATTTACTGAAACTTAAATGTTGATGTGGCAAGGAAGTTTGAGGAATACCAACTTAGAGGTCGTCCTCGTTATTTGATTGATGTGCAAAATTAAGAGGTCCATCATCAATAGCCCTGGTATTGCTTCTAAGTGTGCTTCTTAATTTGTAAAATGTGCTTAATATTCTTATTTCCGAGTTTTGAATAAACTACAAAATAAAATACTGATACTTATAATTTTAAACAAAGACACACACACAACACAACTATATATGTATAAACTGATGAATTTTTTCGTGAGTAAATTGCGTTGTTTATACTAAAATGCCTAAAGAATAAGGCTTGTTATCATTAAAACAAATGTTTTTTTTACTAAGCGTCAGTGATTCAGTTGTTTGGGTTTCGTTTCCACAGAAAAGTGCACATCTCAAAAGCCACTCTGGATTACTTGGGAGACACTTATGAGGTAGATCCCGGCCACGGTGAAACTCGTGATGCCTACCTGCGTACTCATGGCGTTGAGACATTCCTGATTAGGAAGAACCAGCCATCAGTGTCACCCTCTAAGGTGAGTTATAATATGTAAAAATATTCCTTCAATGTATTTCTAAATTTGTCGCGACCCAGAGGTCACTGGGAAAGTTTAGGACACTGAGTGAACAGACATTGTTATGAAAAAAACTAAGTTTATTTTGTTCTAACAACTTACTATCAAGCAATGTTATAAACCGAGGAAGCACAGTCAAAAATTAAATGTCTACCTTAAATTCAGACAAATAATTATTCACTTAACTGCGGGTGATCAGATGTAACAACACTCATCGGGTCAACTGGATGTTCCAGTACAAAGCTTCTTTTTCCAAGAACGCCAAGGCTTCCGATAGTCACTTCGCTAATCTCACTTCAATAGCGTCCCAATGACTAGTCCTGACATTTACTTTGCAATTTAAATAGCATTCAAATTAATCAAGTTCTCTCTGCAGAAGGCGGTTTTAGTTAAAAAAAAGTATTTTTCCCCAAGAGGGTTAGTAAAAGTGTGTGAGTAGGACTCATCACAATTTTAAGCCTTTGCAGCTCAACAGATTACAATCCTTGCCACCAGCGAATGTATTGGTCAAGCGATTCCAACAAATATCAAAACATAGAATAAATTGAATCTTCAGCACATTTAATTCAAGCGAGAGTGATATGGAAGTGAGAAAAAAGTTATACTAACTCAGGTGTCATCCTCATCACTACATCATGGTTAATAATTTCAATCCGTCTTTAAATCTTCCTTTCCCGGTATCTCTAGAACGAGACATTAATTCAAAGCTAGGCTAAAACAATAATAAATTATCTCATGGTTATAAGTGAAAAAGAGCAGCTTAGACATTTTGTGTAATTCGATCATTACTGAACCTGATTTTAAAAGTATGGGTGAATACTTATGATATTTAGTGTCACTTAGATTTGAATTATGTATAAAATTGTTTTAAGGACATTTTGATAAAAAAAAAAAAAAAAATATATTTAAATGCATATTTCGGCAAAAATTAACTTTAGAATAACCTTTTTCAAAATGTTCTTTTGTAAAATGTTTCTTATTATACAATAGTTTTTGCTCAGATATAGCCTTTTCAGATACCTTTCGTACAGAGGATCAACTATGATTTTTGAAAAATTTCACATTATTTTCAGAATTAAAACCATTTGAAATAATTATTTTCCATGCTTTTTCTTAAAATTGCCTCTGTTGTCGTAAAACGGGATAAACCCACTTCTAAGTTATATATTTCAAAAATTTAGTTGAGCCTCTGTAGAGAGGTCTGAGCTATATACGGGCAAAATACTATTATAATAGCTTACTTTTCGTAAAAGAAGAATATTTTTGAAAATGGGTCATTCGTTCATTTTTGTCAAAATAGTGTACTTAAGTAATTTTTTATTGTAATATTATTCTTAAAACAGTTTTAAATACATTTTCTCATCAAAGTGACACTAAATATCATAAATATTATCCATTTATACGCTTTTTCAAAATCACGGTTCCGAACGTAGTCGGATACCTTAAAAATGCTTTTATCTAAGCATTATGTAGCACAGGGTGAGGCTTGGGAATTTCCAGTTTTGAACATGTTCCAGTGATATTCATAGGGAGGAGAGGGGCCTGGGTAGAGGTTCGATGGTAGGGGTGGAGTGGAATATTTATGTCTCAGTATCAAACTTGTTGTGGTAGAGGCAGGAAAGCGCTTTTGCCGTAGAGGCGTAAATCTCTAATAGTCAGTTGGTGATTTTAGTGCAACGCATCTATCGTCGTCACTTCGATATTCCTCCGCGAGGTAATGTTCGTGATCGGAAATGTGTTTCAATGTAGATGGATGCCATCTGAGCAACGGGGAATGTCTTCAAAGAAAGAAAAGGACCTCCGAAGACCGTTAGAACACCTGAAAAAGTGGAACGAGTTCGTGTGTCAATTCAGACTGGTATGTAACAATGATCCAGCAATTCTTCTTACCCGCTCTCCAAAAAAAGGATCTTGACAACGTGTGGTTGCAATAAGATGGGGCCACAGCCCACACCTCCAGGGTTTCCATGGATATTTAAGAGCAGCCTTCCCCGAATGACTAATCTTCCTACGAGGAGGGACGTAAACTGGCCTGGGTTCTCACCTGATTTATCCCCTCCTGATTACTTCCTGTGTGCTTATCTCAAGTCAAGGGCTTACAAAGATCGCTCCAAGACCCTTGGAAGACCTAAGGAACAACATCCGAGCCGAAACTCACAATATCCCGGTCGATATGCTTGAGAAGGTGATTCAAAGTTTTCAAAATCGATTGCCTCAGTGTATTGATAATGGAGGGCGACATTTAACGGATATTGAGTTTGAAACTGCGTTATTCAAATTTGTAATGGGTGGAAGGCGGATAGTAACAATAAAGTCAAATGAAACATGTAGCGTGTTTTATTGCATTTTCAAAATAGGAAGTTCCCACGCCCTACACTGTATTATTAAATTTGTTCTAGCATAATAAAAATTGTTCTTTTTAATATTGTAATAAACACAGAATACTTTGCAATTAAAAATTTCAACCGGAAAAAAAATTATGTTTCTATCACTATTGAAGTGGAAAAAAAATTCAAATATTTTTTAAAGACTAAAAAATTAATTATAAATAATTTTTCTAAGAGTTTCCTTTCAATTATTGATTAGTATGTATAATTTGTTAATTGATGGTTCACACTTTTGGTACTTGCATTCTAAAAAAGAATTATATATTTCTTTTGTGCACAAAAACTTGAATTATAACAGTCTACATGTGAAAGTTTAAATAGTATTCTCGACAATAGTAAAAAATAAGTATCAAAATTAATTTAGAAACATGTTGGCCTCGCTTAAACGAAGTATAACAAAGCGATTTCTTTCAACAGAAACAATTCACTCATTATATGTATTCATGTTCGTTAAAGAGAGATAAAAAGACAATTGAATGTAATGAGTGCTTTTCTGTAACCTTGACCTCAATTCGTTACCAAAATTAGCAAGGACATTTTATTGCTTCTTTGTTGTTGTGTTGCCATAATGTGTGTCATCAATGCCACTTGAGAGCATATGCAGCACTATTAATTCTGTTAAAACGTTCTCAATGTGTTGTTTTCTTCTATGTTACAAAACGTGTGTAAATGTAGCTAAATCATAATTTAGAATATGAAATTTTAGGTAATATATGCAAAAACTTAGAGAAAAAATGTGACTTCTTTTTGTTGTTGAGTAAATTTTAATCTTATTCGCTTTAGAAGGTATTTTACCGAATTCCTTAATGCTTACGCTAACAATGGAAAATATTTTTTATGTCACTTAAGACTTGACGTTAACATCTAGTAGACTTTCTAATTTTAATAATAAAGGAGATTAAAAAACTGTAGCAAAAAAATAATATTTAGCACACATCACGGAAAAAATATCTGTAAACTGAACTTTACATTAACTATGTTTGATTACAGAAATGCCTAATCATTCTGAAATTGATTGTTACAAAGAAAAAGGGGGAAAATCGTGCTGAAATGTTTTTTTAATTTTATTTAGTAATAAAATGATAGCAATTATTTAAAGAAATGTTAGACACAGATTCTAAAACACTAAAAAGAATATTGAGAAAATAACAGAACAGTAAAATATTTTTTAACTTACTTTGAAACATTGCAAGAAATCTCAAAGGGAAAAATTCATTTTTATTTACTATTGAATAAATAAAAAAGCATACTGTAATTATTAAAGAATCTTTGTTATCCAACAGCATATGTTGTAATAAACACAGGATGTCCCAGGATTATTGAGACAAACTTTACGGGCAGATAGGGGGCATCACAAGGTTTCAATTCTCAGCAACCATGATTAGAAACGCATTCGTTCAGTGCCAGGTGACGTTGTTCAAGAGCATTGGAGGAAATAGACCTGCATTACCGCAGTCATTTGAGAAGTCAGTCGCTTGCAGAGGAGTATAAACGTTTTACAAACACCGAACTGGAAGTTATGCACCTGATTTGCGGGTTGGCAGAAGGAAATACTCGAGCAGCAGAAAGATTGCATTGCGATAGGTACCCACAGAGAGTACCGGACCACCGGATTTTTGCTAATTTCATCACAATTTGTGTGAATATGGATCATAACAAGTTATAGGCATAGTGAGGATGGCTCATGAACGACTCGAACTCCCAACATGGTACTCGGATTTCTTCGAACAGTATCCAACACATTTTGTTACATGCACGGAACAAAATGTGTTGGATACCATGCCCGTTGGAATGCGTGACCCACCTTCACTATGCCTATTACCTCGTAATGATCCATATTCACACAAATTGGGATGCTGATTAGCAAGCATCCGGTAACCCTATGTATCTCTTTGTAAGTACCTTTCGCTGTGCAATCTTTCTGCTGCTCGCGCATTTCCTTCTGTCAACCCGTAAATCAGGTGCATATCTGCCAGCTTAGTGTTTGTAAAACGTTCCATATTTCCTCCGCGAGTGATTGGCTTCTCAAATAACTGCGGTAATGCACGTCTTTTTCCTCCAATGCTCTTGTGAACAGCGTCTCCAGCGTCGAACAAAGACGTTTCCGACCATGGGTTGTTATGCAAATCTGAATCCTTGTGATGCCCCCTACCTCCGCATAAAGTTTGTCCCATGGCCCTGTATAATCTTAAATAATTGAAGACCTGCCACATAGAGGGACAGATGCACGTTAAAACTGTGGAGACTCAAAATCCTTCTGTTGGCGTGGTGTAAAAATTCGGAGAAGGGCTTTCGTGTCATCCTCGTCACTTGACCGTGGTTCAAAATTGAGAGGTCCGTTTCTAATAATCCTAGTTATACTTTTTATATGGCGACGTTAATAAATAGCTATTCTCTCACTCAGTTTTAAATATCATATGTGTTAGCTTTTTAATTAGAGTCACGCCTCTATATAACGAAATCGCTAAATCCGAAAAAGTTCGTTGTATGGAAAATTCGTTACATAGAGGTTCATCTTTTAATTTTTTATAAAACCACATGAAAGAAATTTTAAATTCATAAACACTATATATTTTTAAAAAAAGTAATTATTCACACCTTTTTGTAAATTAAAAATATTTATTTTATATATCTTACCTATAAAAAAGAAAGAAAGGAAAACTATAAGGAAATTTTCTTGACACCTTTATCCATTTCCTGAAGAATTAATTTTTTTTCTTTGATGCTCAAGCACTTATCTTTTGACATTTTCGAGCTACAATAAATGAAGCTACCAATACGACTGATCAACACTGCAAATGAATGAAGCCTAGTTCAAGGATACAAGGCAACTCCACTGAGAGTGAAAGGGGATATCGAAGATGTTTCTAGTGAATTGGACGATGAGGATTAAATGCTACACTTCTTGAATGAAACGCCCAAATTTCTATTACTCTCGGCAAACTTGGTACCTAATAAAACCAGTTCAAGATTTATGACCAGCATAAAATATGAGTTAAAAGAAAGGATAACTTGAAATGTCCAAAAATACTGAAAGAAAGGGGAGAACAAAAATGTATCCCTAGAAAAAATGTTCGTTATATAGAAAATACACTTCGCTGTTGGGAGGTTATTTTGCGAAGAAAATCGTGAAATGTTCAAAGTTCCAGGAAAAAGTTCGCTGTATAGATAAATTCGCAATATAGAGGTTCGTAATATGGAAATTCTATAGTATTTACATGAATGATAGAAGAAATCTTCAATTCAAATTCCTATTATATATATTCTAGATGTATCAATAAAGTCAAGTCTATAATATTAAATTTCTAAATTTGAATATATATATATATATATATATATATATATACATGACAACAAATATATAAATCACTATATGTAGGAAATGAAAAGTAGAGTAAAATAAAATTGTTTTATTGGTAAACTGCTGGTATATATATGACTAAATGTACAAGGTCAGTATAAAGAACTAAAAATATTTTTGAATTATAAAACAAAAAATCCGTGAAAATGACAGAAACACTTTGAGCTTCTTAAAGTAAAACACTATAGGAAAATAAATTTATATTCGAATTCCTTTTCCATATAACATTCTTCGTAGTAACTTTCAGGTCTTATTCAATTTCGCATCGCCAATGTCTCAGGCGTCTCGGCTGTACTATTTCCAGTTATATATCTTTGAAGTTCATGTAAATTCAATACATGAGAATTGTTCTCCATACAGAAAAAAAAATCCTTTGGAATGTTAGCTGGGGAGCAAGTGCCAAGGCAATAAATACAGCGAGAGCATCGACTTTTTCATCATTCACAAGAGACTATCCAATTCTTTGCGCGATGCAACATACATCATTTCCCTCTAAATTTTTCATATTTTTCCTATAAGTAAAACGACTAAAGAGGTTGATATTCGCAGATCACAATTGATATCTTCTTTCGGCTGCAATAACTGATTTGAAATCACTTCAGTATGTGAAATAGTTTCCCGTAACGACGGCCATGAGAGTGGAAAACATCCTTCTTTTAACCCCTTAACTGAGACATATATTTCAGAAAAATGAACCAAAAATAGAAAAAATTTTGACTGTTTAATTTTGTTCTTTACATTATTATAGAAGTTAGAAAATTGTTTTTTATTACAAAAATAAAATTTTAAATGCAATAACTACTATTTATATATATATAATGTATTTTTACAAATACATTAAAAAGTAATAGATTACACACACATCTTATTCAATAAGAGTAAATTAAAGAAATATTTTTAACTAAATATAATATAACTAATCTAATATAATATAAAAATACAACAATATAATTTTCAAAACATAAATTTTACAAATCTTTTTACAGTATAGCAGTGGCGTAACAAAGATGATTTGAGCCCCCCTTCAAAGTCAGGTTTTGGGCCTCAAACCGGATCTTACGGTATACTTGGCAACAGCCAGGCTTTTGACCCCCTACAACCCTGTCTCCCCCCTCGCAATGCGGGGGTTTCGGAAGTGTACGTTACGCCACTGCAGAATGGTATATCCCAAAACACGGTACTGCACACAAGCTCATATCGTACTCCGCAATTAACTTATGTCTAATTAGTGGTAAGACGTGATTGGACGTGTCTCACGTCTTATCACGTTTTACCACTAATGCCATCTGTTAAGAAAATAGTGAATTAAATTTCCTAAAGTAGAAACGAGCTTAGCCCGGGCTTTACAAAATAGAAACGTTAATCTTTCTTCTGCCCGAAGTAAATTCGGGCATCACAAATACTGCACGTAATAGTTGCCCGAACTGTATTCGAGCAACACTGGCAAGAGGTCAACATTAACAAATTGATAATCACGCTGTTCGGGATTGACGCTGTTCGTTAAAATAAACTTTTTAAAACTTGAACTTCTTCTAGTTAAAAAAAAAATGGTTAGTGGCCTCATTTATAACACATACACACTTCGAGACACTTTTTAGACATTAAAATATCTCCAATATAATTTTATGAAAGCCCTGTATTATTAACATAAATATTGCAGCCACAGACTTTGGGAGCTCAATTGCATTTCTAATTACTTTAGCGGGTTGAAATGGAAAAAAGCTTTAATGTCCTATCCATCTCTTGAAAGTAGTAACAGACAGAAAAGTGATAGCTTCTGAAACGAAATTGGAAATTAATGTAGACGGCGATACTGTTACGAATTTTGTGCAATGAATGCTGAAAATAGTGTAAATAATTTATATCTGGATGTGTAATACGTTACTATTAATCTCTGTTGTATTTATTTTATGCTAAAATTGTAATATTCGCAAGCAACGCCGTTCATTACCTTATGATGGTGATGATTAAATGAAAACTTAGCAAAATGTTGGCGATAGATCCAAGTTGGCATCATTTTTAGCGACCATTTTCAACGAGTCAACGCCCTGAGGGATGCTTCCGGAAATTACTGGAGAAATATATTAATATCACGATCTATGACGTAAGCGGATCTTTCTCGAAACATCCGTGCAGACTTTAGTAAATAGAAGCCACTCGCTGAAGTTGGTTCATTATTGTTTTGACAGTTGAGTCGATTAGCGATTAGTTTGCTACTATTAAGCGAGTTCTTGCGAATAATCTTAATCATTAAGTATTTGTATTTTTAGAAACTAATAGTTATGTCTGAGAGCTGTAGAAAATGTGAAGACCTGGGGTTTATTAAGCGAATTATACTACTGTATCCTGTATTTCAAGGATCGTTTTTCTACAATAAATTTTCATCGCTCCCAAAGAACTTTCTTGCTCTTTGAAATTGATAGCATAAAATCTTCAATCTACGTAACAATACTATTGATTTATTCAAACTATAATAAAAAAATTGTAAAAACTGATTAACCACTAATGAAAATATTCTGAAGTTCTTAATACGTTAATCTCATTGAAGTTAATGTTTATAAGAATACCTAACTTTTTTCTTAGGTTTAGAAATGAAAACATGTTAAATATTTTGGTAAATATGTATAATCTTCTAAAAATCATGAAGAATCCGTTTCATAACTAAAAATATTTCGTAGAAAAAATATTCTTTTCCTAAGAAATAATAATTTTAGACCATTTTGGGGTGCAACAATAATACATGAAGAAAATTATTTTAAAGCAAAGCTTCTTCCAACAACAACAAAAAATGTGATGAAAAATGTATGTGTACTTTAGGAGAAAAAATACATGTTAAATAAACAATGCTGAAAACACTTTTTACTTACTTATTTTTATTAAAATTTGTTAGATTAAATATAATTAAAAAATATATAAAGTTTTCGTTTTTTTCTTGTGTTTTCTTGTTGTTTTCACATTTGTTATGAAAAATGTGAACTTACAAGATTTACATAGCTTGAATTTTATAATAAAATGTGATTTTAATTTTAAAAAGTTTTGAAAAATCACATTTTATTTAATGATGAAGTTAAACAATATGAAACATAACATAAAAAAGTGTGTTTTAAACCAAGGATTTTGACGAAAAATGATAATTCGATTTAATTTTCTCTTAAATAGAGCCTCGCTAATTTGATGTCGAATGAAAATTTTTAAAATAGAACAGTTGATAAAGTGAACTAAATGAAATATTTTTAAAAAAGTAAAGAAGAATTAAATAATAAAATAATAATTTCAGAAAAAAATTAACTTCCTTGCCACACATTTTACGCTATTTTGTCAAAGAAAGTCAGACCACAGATTAAGAAGGAAAAATAGTTAAGTATCAACGAAATAAAAATAACAGTTTCAAAAACGCATTATAGATTAATAAAATTAAACCTGCATTAGTCATTTTTGAAAATTTCTTTATAAAACCTTTAGTAAATTAGATGTATAGTTAAAAATTAAAATGTTTCGTTAAAAGGTAAATTAATTTTATTTAGTGGTTGTTCAAAATGAAGTTAACAGAATATGAATCATAATACAGTAAACAATAGTTTAAAAATACTTCCTCTATACATTAAATTTGTTCCAATATGTGGAAAATTTTTAGACAGAATTTAATTAAAAGCAACGCTTTGTATACATGCAAGCATAATAAAAAAAATTTCTATAGCAAACATTTGCGCATTTAATTATGTTGATTCCGTAATAACAACTACCAAGTAAAAATATGTCTTAATGTTGAAAAATATCAAACACGCTTTAGAAGCCATTAGTTGAGAACGCATACGAAATACAACATTTCTTGCAGATTTATGACCTACAATTCATCAGCTGTCCACAGAAAGCGTAATATGAAAAGAAAGCAAAAAGCAGAACCTATATATTTATTAGAAAACAGCAAGCAAAATTAATTTACCCTATCTCCCCACTTCGAAGCAAAAAAAAGTTCAGTGTTTCTTTATTGCCTCCGGAATATCATATTTAAATCCCTGCTTCCAAGAATGCATGTAAAAAATGCAGAGCTGTCATTCTTAGTGAAAAAGGAGGTATTTGGAGTAAAGAGGAGGTGCATAAAAAACTTTCATCTTTCTATTCTCTAAATAATTGCCTAATGCTTCAAAAGAGCTTACAGGTGTGGAATTAATTGAATGAAATAAGAGCTAAATCAGCTTATCATATTACGCATCAAAAGGCAGAAGTTTATTGATTGCTTTTCAGATGAAAAATGAAATAAAAAATAGTGCAGTTATAAATGCCAATATTGAAATTGTTATATTTTTACTATGCGAGAGAATTTCGAATCATGCTAAATTATTTTGAAGTGGTTATTTTTTTATTTTAATTTAAAACTTTTCATGTAATTTTGATAATTTTTAATGCATTTGTTTCTAGATGAATTTAATACAGATCACTACAATCTATTTCGAATTCTAACTACTAAAACATTTCTTGTAAGAAATAGAATTTTTTAGTGCTACAAATTGCGTTTAAAAGTAAATAAGTAATTGTAATGCAGAATTGTAAAAGTTTTTGATTATTTAAAATCTAAATGAAATTCCTGCCAATATTTTTTTGATTTTGTAAGACTTTATTTTTTAAAAAAAAAACCTTTGAAAAAATCTTTTTTATATTTTTTTCACGAATTATTCTAGAAAGTGAAAAAAAAGAAAAGGTTTTTTTTCCCCCCCCCCCCGTTCAATAATTGGTTGAGATGAACCATCGATATTCAATACTTACCTATATGTAAACCAATTTCTCCAAACCAAAAACGTCGCTAATTAAATTATATTTTAAAAAAAACAAAAACACGTTTTTATTTTAATCGAATAAAAAGAAAAAATAATTCTTAATATAAGAAAAAAAATGATTTACGAAAATTACGTCATTGTGGAAAAAGCTGGTGTCTCTATATCTTTTTTAAATTTCTTACTGTTTCTATTCCAAAATGCTTTTAGTTAGTGTAAAAAATTTCAAAGCACCAAAAGCTTTTACCACAATGACGGGAATTTTTCCTAAATCATTTTACAATTAAAAATTTTTTTTTTTTAGTTTAAATTTAAACCCTAAAAGCAGTTTTATTTTTTAAATATAAATTTTTTTCATTTTTTTTTTTGTCTAAAAAGCATGTATTTTTAGTTTTTAAATAGATTTATTCATTGATGGGGAATTTAAACGTAAATGCGTCACTTTTTAAAAATCTGGAATACCCATTGGCATCCCATCAGTTATCCACTTCGAATCTCAATAAAAGAAAATTTTAAAATGAAATCCAAATTTATTTCTTTTCGTATTTAATGAAAAATAAAATAATTTGTATACTTTTAAAAATTTTTGAAAAATTAATCTTCCCAAAACATTTTTTTTTAATTTTTTCCCCAAAAAAATTTTTCGGAAAAATTTTTTTTTTAAAAAAAGGGGTTTATATTATGGGAAAAAATTTTTCTGAAAGTTTTTTCCCTTTTTGGGTTGTAACTTAATTTTTAGTCAAAATTAAAGGGATAAAATTGGTTAAAAGGTTTTGGTTGTTCCCAAATCTGAAATGACTCTATGACCTGATCGGACAATGGAACAAAAATTAAATTTTTATTTCATCGGTCTTTGGAAAGTGTGCTAAATTTCAATTCCGCCTTTTAAAAAGTGGGAAAATTTTTGAGTTAAAAGATTCCGTTACACTAAAACCAAAGCGTTTTAAAAAAAATATTGCCAAGTCTTCATCGTTATTATTAAATGCTCGAAAAAAAGGGCGGTTTCCACTATTGGCTGCATTGCGGCTTTGGCGACGTTTTGGGGTTTATCAAAATGGTCGGGAAAATATACTTTAAGTTAAATTTCTTTGTCTTTAAAATTGGCTAATAAAAAATTTTTAAAAGTTTTGCTACCCAAAAAAAGAATTCACAAACACAATGACTAAAACCTCTTGATTTGATATGCAGAAAATACTAAATCAAATTTAATTCAAAGAAAAAAAAAATTTTCCCTTTTCATTTCCGCGAAAACAAAATTCGCCAAGTTAGCGTTATTGGCCAAAACACAATGTTCACATGAAAAATACTAATAAAATTAGTTCTCGTTGGTTTTTCATCCATTTTCGATGTATTATGAAAATACCTTGACTTTGAAAATTGCGGTGGTAAAAGGTTACAAGCGAGAATATTCTATTTCGCGTCGGTTGTATCACTTTCGGCTACTTTATCGCTTTCGCCGGCGAAACGGAAAGGTACAAAACTAAGTCTAATCGAAGAATACTTTTTCTTTACATATCATTCAACAGTTTCTAATACATCGATTTTCAAATACTTCGTTAAGTTATTATAAATCAAAAGTGTAAAACATGCTTTTAATTCGATATTTAAATGTTACACAGAAGTACACGGTAGTTATAAATTAGTATCACATGATGATGGCAACACCGATAACTGCTGCATTAATCTCTAAACTGCAATGTATTGATGCTGGACGGAATAAAATTTTAAAATTTAAATTAATGTATCACGTCAAAATATCGAAATTCCTATTGTTTTCGATATTCGACAGGATTGAATATTGAACACACTTATTTCGTTGAAAAATTGTGACGTAACCAGTTTAGTTATATGTGTCCACTAACTACATGCATCTGTTTTAATTTAATATATATTTGTCGATACATATGTGAATTGAAATTTCTTAAGCTACTTTCAACTAATTTAAATCATTACTATAAGTCTTCTAATTATCATTTTTTTTCAATAAAAAAACTTGAATTAATATTTTTAAAAATATTTTTTTCGCATAACTCTGCACTGATTTTTTTTATCTGTTTACTTAATTGACTTTTGAGATTTTCTCATTTAAAAAATAAATAATTATTCATACAAACTTTCTGAAATATGTTAATTTCCTTCAGATTATAATTATCCCACTTCCTCTTAATTACGAAACTACGAAAAGTTTTTCTAAAACACAGTTTGGAGACCCAAAAATGTTTTTAAACAACTAATTAAAATGAATAGGATTTTAATTAAAATTTTTGAGTTGACCAAAGAAGAAAAAAAGTGTGGAGTAAATTTATGCTACTTCACAATGGAAAAAAATGTTAGATTATATTTTATAAAAGTTTAATCTTTGCTATAAATACAGGAAATAACATGTTTTCATATTAAGATTAAGATTGTAACCTAAGATTTATACCATCTAAAAATGGGCTTATACGCACAGGCAAGTACAAAAACTTTTAGAAAACAAAGCATTCAAAGGCTACTTCAAACATCAACAATTTCCTTTTAACTATGATTTTTTTAAATTTACACCAATTTAATATATTATAAAATTCAAAAGGAGCCCAGTGGCTGAGTGGTAACGTACCGCGCTTCCACACCACAAGTCCGGGGCTCAAATCCCGGGTTGGGCAAAGTCGACTCAGCCTTTCATCCTTGCTGTGTATCGATAAATGAGTACCAAGATTGCTTGGGAACCAAACACTGGGTGTTTTGTGTCAGACTGACCAGAACATCTGCTTATGAACCTCAGCGCCTAAGGTCACGAAAACTGAATTGGGCACAGGAAGCCTTGGCTCTCATGGGCTGTTGCGCCATTGTATTTAGTTTAGTTTAAAATACAAAAGTATTGTTCAATCAATTAGTAAATATTTCTGTTTTAAGGTATTCGACTACTTGCAACAAGTTTTTGTTAAAAAAATGGAATGTGAAGACTTTGTGTGGTTTTTAGATTTATTTAATACATTTTAAGTAAAAAATGCTAAAATTTAAAAGAGCAAAATAAGTTATTACCACTAAAATGGGAAAAAATGGGTAAACATTGACAAAACATGACATAAACAAGGCCCGCTCTGTTCAAATAGTAAATGAACAAAGTCTCAATTTTCCAATTTTGATGTATTACTTTGAAATGACCTACAAGGTAAGAGATATTTTAATTTTTACAAAAAATAGAGCACTGTATGTATCTTGCTTTATATGAAAATTTCTTAAAAATTCTGAATATTCACATAAAAGGGGCGAAATTTTGTAATAAAACAGTGATTTTTTTAAAACTGAAGGTCAAAATACTTCCCCTGAACGAACATACCCAAAAATTTCACAAATTATTTTCTTTTTTTTCCCCCTTTAAATTTTTTCGGGAAAAACACTTTTTTCGAGTAAAACGCATTTTAAAGTTTGACATCTTAGGTAAAATTATAGTATCAGCTTTTACTAAAACATTTGTAGTTTTTGTTCTAGTGAATGGGGGAAAAACTTGATATTTTTTATAAAGCTAATAAGATAACCAATAAAATAAAATCATAAAAAAATTTGTCTATTTTTTAAAAAAAAAATCATGATTTTAGGGTAGTCGGATACCTTAAAAACTTTCAGATTTTCAGGCCCATTTCTTTTATGATTGCGTAAAATGCTCTTGATTATCCCTTTATGAAAAAATTCAGGATCAAAATAATATTAATTTTAAATTTAACATTGCTTCACTAAAAGTACGTAATAAAACTGCTTGTAAACTTCCTTCAAAAATTGCTTACATAATCACCAAATGAAAACACTCATAAATTCAAATTTTGTTAATTTTGTCAAATTTCAATTTATAAGAAAAATCTTTCAACATTTTTATAAAAAAAAATTATAGCTGATTAAGTATTTTCTCTCCATATATATAAATAAAAAATGCTTGTAAAAATTTGATACTCCAACAATAACTTTGGGTAATTAAAATTGGATACCCCAATTTCGTATGTGTCATACCCGCTGAAATGGCAACCATGTGCTTCGTTTCATATAGTGTCGCCAATACGGTTGCTCTAGCAGAAAAATTTCGCAACGACTGCCTGGACTGAAACCGCTGCGTGGAAAGAAAAGTGTTGTCACGTACGAAGACTTATTGACAATCAACAGAACTAAATACTCAACTTTCCCGGAAGCTACAAGAGCTGCAGTTTTATCAATATCCATAAAGTGTTGAACAATGCAGCTTCAGTGAAATTTAACTGAAAAAGAGCGCCAAGAATTAATTTTGCGAAAAAAAGAACATATAAATATAACTACCTAATACATGCAAATAAAAAATTTTAAAAAATTTTAAAAATAGCATAAACGTTTTAACTTGTACCAAAAGGGTTTTTCCATCGTTAGGCACACGCACAGGCTGGGGTACCCCCTAATAATTATAAAAATAATATTGTATTTATAAACATTCTTTTTATTTTTGTCTGTTTGTAAACATTTATATAATATATTTTGTTCTAAATTAGGAGAAGTATGCACAAAATAGAAATTCATTTTAAATATATCATTGTAAATTAAATATAAATATTAATTCAAATCTATTAATATTTATTAATGATACTCTTCATTCTGTGTATTTGTATTAATTCTACACTTTCGCAATTAAAAAGCACAAAATTACTTTAAACTATGCATAATTCCAACTTTATTAAAATGCTGCTAATTTGAGAAAAATGTGTTCAAAATTTAACGCTTTAATATGCTTTTCTTTGTAGTATAAAATCAGTGTAAAAATATGAATAAAAACTTTACATTTGATGTCTCGGTTTTCTCGTCTCAGAATTTTAAATTAAAGATTTCGAGCAATCCCTGCAAGCCCAATTTCTCTTAATGAAAACTTTTTCAGGTATTTTTTTTATAAAATATTCTAATTCATATGCTTCTGGAATTAAAATTTCATCCTTATTTTTGCTCTTCATTTTAGTTATTGTTTGACTACATTTTATCTTTAAGATATAATTTCGATCCAATATTTTAACAGCGACTTTTACTCTGCGATTGACGTGTATACTCGTCATCGTTCGATTTCTGTGACACACATATTTGTGCGCTCTCAAACGAGGCGCCACAGTTAACTGGTTAATAATTTCCTCTACGTCCCGACGAATTCAAGAGCATTTTTAAGCTTTTGAGAAATACATATTAAAATAGCTAAAAATGGATTTTTGCATTGAAGGAAAACTAATGTAAATCAACACGTCTTTACGTTGCATTATAAAATTGAGTTACAATTACTTCATTAAAATAATTGTACGGGTTTTTTTTTTTTAAAAAAAAAAATCAAAATTTCGAAAGAATTGAACACGTAATCAATAGCTGATAACACTAGGCAACAACAAAAAAAGAATACTTTTTGTTTGTTTCCTAGTTTTAAATAGCCTATTCTGACTAATTTTGGGTTGAAAAAACGAATATATAAATGAAATTTATTTATTAGCTCTTGTTTTTAAGATATACAACAAACCATCCATCAATGTATGAGTAAATTTGAAGAACAAAACATTACTAACTAACTATTATAATACAATCAGTTATGTTTCAAGAAACAGTGTTCATATTTAAACTCAGCAGAGGATTTTTTAGTTTATTTCTTGTGAACATTTCCTTTTGGATTCCCTCTTGTATGTCGAAGCCCGAGTATCCCTTATAAATTCCAGCAATAATCAGCGTGCATTGACTCATTCCAACAACCTGATATCTACGTTCCATCGCTGCGATATCTTGATGAAACCTTTCACCGTGTTTCTCGCTTACAGCTCCACAGTTCTTAGGGAAAAATCAAAATGGGAATGTAAAAAATGGATCTTTAGAGACGTATTGCATCCTAGGTCATGGAACTTTTATAGTTCTTTCACCAACTGTCGATAATTCTCATCTTTTTGTTGCCTAGAAAAATCCCCGTACCACACTTTTAATGGCTTCCCATGTTGCTTCCTCTTTCCTTTCCAGAATTTGATCAAAAGCAAGGTCCTTCATGAATTTGCGTATTTGAAGGCCCCCTGCATAATCTTTACATCACTTAGTCTTAGGAATTTCGATCTAAGGTATTGAAAGCCTCTCTATTCTTGCTCATGGATATCACGAAGTTCTTCATTAATTTCTGCTTAATGTGCAGGGGTGGAAGTAGATTGTCATTTGGGTTTACAAGAAAATAATTTTGAACTTTTCTCTCACCGGATGTCAGATTTCTGGACGGTGTGATTTTCAAATTCTGCTGTCCCACAAACACAGAAAACAGCAGTACTTGGTATAGACTAACTGTGCATTCCCATGAGTAAAGCAATGACTTTCAAGTCACCACAAATCTGCGATTTCTGATCCTCGTATTTTATTAACTCTAGAAGTAATTTCCCATTTGCATAAGTTTCCTTCACGTGAACGGAATGTCCGATGGGAATGGAAGGAAGAAGGTTGCCGTTGTGTAGTAATACTGCTTTCAAACTAAGCTTGGAAGAGTCTATAAATAACCACCAGTTATTTGGATCATAACTGATGTTCATGAAATTCATCAAGCCGTTGATAACAATTAATGCAACCACATGTTCTTTCTTCTCAAAGAAATGAAGAAGATTCTTTTCACGAGTCCTGTATTCTGTAACCTTGACACCTAGTAGAAATAGATTCCATTGCTGCAGTCTAGATGCCTGAAGCTCTTGTCTTCTGCTTTGACAAGTCAAGATCTCATGAGGTCACTCGATTCTACTTGAGTTAATCTGTGGGGAATCGTAACTTGAATCATGCACTATTATCTGTTCTTTGTTCTACTGACGCGCTAGGTTACATCTAAAACACACCAGCAGAAGTGTGGCGCTATTACACGCCTTTCAAAGAAGTTAAAAATCGATCCTGAGTCAAGTGCTTCCATCTACCCGCTTAAATGAACATCGCAAATACTATACACACAAAGTAAAGATGAGTGAAAATACAGCTATTTATGAGTAAGAAAGAGTTCTGATTCTTGAAAACAAGAGCTAATCTGCAGTTTTTATGGTGATTTTCTCTCTTTTAGTTGGCCAAAATACTTCATAATAAACATTTTTTGAGCCCGTTAACATTTTTCGTCTTGCCTAGTGTGATTTCTAACTGTTCCGGTTTTCAAACAAATACTTAGATCCAGATAAAATCTTTAACTTAAATTCACATTTGGTTTCTGATATAATCATTAGCAATATATGTCAAAATGATTTTTAAATAATCAATGAAGAATTAAAAAGATATTTTCATTTAGTAATGAGAAAAAAAGGGGAAAAAACATCTTGAATAAATTGAGAAGCTTCGATGATATCAGTAAACTCGAGCTGTTTTCAGGCTATTGAATAATTTATTTATAAAAATTCAGTCAAGTGTTAACTCTTTTGACAGACGTTATCACAATTTGCTGTGCTTTTAAGAACTTGCTTTATTTTAAATAAGATTAGATAATAAGCAAAATAAATGAAGTGGAAAAAAAACTAGAAATTTCCTTTGTAAAAGTTTTTTTTGAAAAATTCTTTCTAAGTAAAGAAGGTAATCTAGACTTTACAAAATAAATTGGGAAAAATTTTGATTGACTTCCCACTTAACTGAAAAATTCTTTAGAAATTATTGAACAATTTGAATCTCTCTCTCTCTTGAAATGCGTATGCCTTTTCAAGCTTAGTTTGTCTCGGCATTTATCGAAAATACATCATTAAATCCTATAAGACTGATCATTATATTATTATCATTATTTATCTATATATAAATAGATGTTTGCATATGTGAAATCGCATCACTCCAACACCGTTCAACCAATCATTATGAAAATTAACATGATATTATTTTTTTTTTTAAAAAAAATTTTTTGGGTATCCACTTTTTTGCACCCCCCACCCAAAGGGAGTCCCACAACATATCAACTTTTTCCTTTCCCTCAATCCCAAGTTCCAAAAAGGGTTAAAAAGATGCCAACTTGGCCATCGCCCATTTCGGATTAAATGTAAGGAACGGCGTTGCTTGCGAATTTTTCAATTTTAACATAAAAAAATACAAAGAAAGTAATATTAACATATTACATATCCAGAAAAATATTTTACCTATTTTAAGGTTATTACACAAAATTTGTAACAACGTTTTACTTTTGCTGAGCAGAGATCAGCTTAAAAAGGTGTTTTCAAAAATCGACCCATAAGAGAGTTATATGGTGTTATAAATAAAAAAATCCTTTTTATCAGCTATTAGATCCACAGACTTTAAATTTAACAAATATGGTTTTGTTTTTTTTTTTTTGTTCAACTGAGATATGCAAAAAGCTTTTTTTTTTAAATTTGCAATTCACATAAAATTAACATTAAAAACTTCTTTATCCTTCAATCTGTATCGTTTAATTTTTCGGTTCACCTGTGCGAAGAACGGTGTACTAGCTAGTTAAATGTATCTGAATAAAAATACAAAATACATCTAAAAAAAAACATGAAAGAATAGGATGAAACACAAAATACAGAAACAACAAAACAGTGTAGTAAATATTTAAAAGGAAGGAAATGATACAATTAAACAAAAATTGAAATAGGAACACATCGACTCAGAAAGCAATTTTGGGGACATATATATATATAATAAAAATAAATAAGTAAAAGGAATGACGGGTGTAAATTAAATATCCTACAAATCAGAGGAAGCTTAAATTCTGAAAACTAAACATTCACACAGATACAAAAATTCGAAATCCAAGAGGAAAAAAATATATAATAAGAGATAACTGTTTATTGTAACAAACATAATTTATTCAGAAATAGTTAGAAGAATATAATTTGTGCATAGCGTGTCAAAACAACTACTGAGATATACCGGGTGAGCAAAAAAATCCGTAAAAACTTTAAAATTTATAAAACCCAGAAAATTAAACGAAATAAAAAAAACTGTTTGCAGGTTTAGCATCTATAAGTCACTGGATTTTTTTTAAGATAAGAAAAAGATAAAAAAAATTCTAAAAACCATATAGGTGGCGTTTCGTACATAAGTAAATGGAAAGACTTGCAAATAACAGAAATAACGTCCACATATCCAACCCACCCACCAAGGGATGACACTTTTCGCGTGTCACAAACCCAAGCAAGGAAAAGTGCAATGTCCCCCCCTGTTACATGACAGCTCTCGGTGGATTGCATCTTTCAAATTCCGACAGATTAGATGGAAGGGATTAATACACCCAGGAATTTTAAATATACCCACAGCCATAAGTCTACTTGAGTCGATCTAGAGACCGAGGAGGCCATGTAAACTTGCAACGTTTGCTAATGATTCTTAGAATTGATCTTCCGGATCTTACACAATCCTCGAGCGATCCAGTTTCCTCAAATCGCAGAACAAGCTTTTATGAGGCGTACCACTGTTGAAGGCCCTTTTCCAGTCTTCGCATTTTTCTGAAGTCGGAATTGGCGCAGTGCAACAGTCGCTGATTCCTTGTTCATGAAAAATAGCTTCACCCAAAACTTTGTATTTCTCACTCAGCATCTTTGTTCACTTAATCGGTATGCAACCGCGAATTAGATCTTTATCAAGTCAGAATCACCCGTCTCATTTGCGAGTGAGTGAGTGAATATTAACGTCGCATCGCACTGTTCAACTACACGAAGGTTTTTGGGACGAACCACGTAATTTTGAACCATGGTCAAGTGACGTGGAGCACCTGAGCTGGCTCCCCCCTCTCCTAGCTACCACACCACACCAACGGGAGGACGTTTGAGCTCTCGACAGATTTAACATGCTTCTCTCCCCTACACGGCGGGTATTAAGTGGTATTGGGCTTGAACTCGTGACAAGGCCAGCCACGATCCAATACCTTGCCACCGGCTCCGCGGCCGCCCCTCCTCCTTTGCATATTTCCAATTAAGTCGTTTGTACTAACGCATCTGCCGCCAGCAGTTTTTTTTTTTTTTTCTTCTAATCTTAAAAACAATCCGTGACTTATGGGACTAAACCTGCAAATTTTTTATTTTGCTTATTTTTCCGGGTTTTATAAATTTCAAAATTTACACGGACTTTTTGCCCACCAGTTATAACACATATATACATATATGATAGATAGGTAAAAAAAACATAGTATAAATAATAAATAAATAAATTCATTTTTCATTGCCAAAATCATTACACGATTATATTCAATATATTATATTATTATTTATATTCCATTACCTTTACCGGTATATAGTAATCACTTAAAAAGAGAGATTCTGTTCATTCGCAATATTTATAGTTTTATTAAATTTATCGACATAAATGGTTTGGTCAACATTATTGCCAAGATTTCTTTCAATTATTGATTTAATTGTAATATTTAATGTATTTATTTCATTGAAGTTATATTATTTTAAATGATTGAAATTTTTCGAATAATTTTGCAGCATTACAGGAGTTAATATTTATGAAATATGTCAAAGAATTTGAGCACTTCAAAAAGAATGAGTAATATTTCAATACAAGTAAATATTTTAAACCAGCGGTTCTTAAACTTTCGATCGCCACGGGCCTCCTTTATGTATTAGCCTGACATCTCAGACCCCCAAAGTTTTGAATACCCCTCCCTGACTCCCAATCTATGGCTGAGTGTTTTAAAAGTTCCTCATTAACCCTAAAATTTATACAGATTTACTTAACACTTGTTTTTCCTTTAAGAAAACAATAAGATCTAATTTAAATTATTACAAAATGCTAATTTCAAATAAATAAATAATGTACCTAAACTGTATTAATTAAAATTTTATTAATACTGTTAAAAATAAATAAAAATTTATTATTTCAATTTTTAAGGGACCTTTCAGAGTCTGTAAAAGAGTTCAATCTGAACATTAAATGAGAGATGTTCATGGACCCCTAGAAAAACGCTAGGGACCCCCATGGGTCCGCGGACTACAGTTTAAGAACCGCTGTTTTAAACCATTATTGAAGTCACAATGAAATGTTTTATAAATGTTGTCTTAAGTACCTTTGTGATCAAACTTTGAAGATTCTACCTGATATTATATTTAAAATCTTTAAACGTGTAGAATAAAGTAATACGAACGTAAAGAAAGAGAATTTCAAAAATTGCTGACAAGTATAAAAATATCATTTATACACAAACAATCCTTTGGATGTAACAAATTTGTTCGAAATGTTATAAAATAAATATTGTTTAGTAGATCGGGGTTCGAGGATTTTATGCTATCAGTCTCAAAAAGCAAAACAGTTCCTTAAGAGCTATGAAATTTACTGTAGATAAACAGTCTGTAAATACAAGATAGAACAGCAAAATTCTCAAAATAAATCCTCAGAATGTATTCACACCTTCTACAGCCCTTAGACACAACTAGCAGTGTCTGAAAATAGAAGAGTGTCAAGTTTATTTGCAAGCAACTAATCACTAGAAGACTCATCAACAGTCAAGCACAATACTGAATCAGTTTCAGCGAGTGACTCCTATTTATAATTTGCACACCTGCCTTCTAGCCCTTTCCCAAAGATCCGCTTGCGTCATTGATCGTGATGTTAATATATTTTTCAAGTAATTTCCAGAAGCATCCATATGAAAGCCAGGTATTCAAAAAAGTCGTTAACCCGCCGAGTTAGGTCACCAAAAGGATGCCAACTTCACCGTATCTCTAATATTTCGCCATTTTTCCATTAAAACGCCGTTATAATGTAAGGAGCAGCGTTGCTTACAAATATTTCAATGTATTCTTTAAATAAATACTACATAAAGTGATATTAATGTATTAAACATCTAGATACAAATTATTTACACTCTATTTTAGGCATTATCTACAAAAATTTGATACAATAAAATTATCATAACTGGTTTAATGTAATATTTAAATATTCTCTTTCCCTCTCTTTTCTTCTTTTTTTTTTTATTCTCATTAAATACTAGGAATCTAAGAATACAGTGCGTAGACAATAAGCATTAATCATATAATGAACATTACTACTATAAGAATTATAGTAAGAGTAGTTTTTTGCTACGGGTTTAGATGATCAATGAAACTAAACATACTTTTATGAAGTTAATGACACTAGTACAATTTTCTAAAAATAAATCCCAAGAATCAATAAGTTTGCCTGTCTAAATCTTCTTTATATAAATAAGTTATTTAATTCTAGTTACACGAAAAACTCATAGTGAAAATATCGGATAGTCATTTGCTTAATTGATGCCTGAGGCATACAACTTTTCACGAACCTTATCCCTTCCATTTCGTATTTTATTGAGTTTCGCCTAATCATGCCTTTGAATAAAATGAATATTCTGTCTAGACTTTTTATCTAATTCTAATGAAAACATTCAAAGTAAATATTTAAATAAAAATCTTTTTCAAAAATCAATTTCTTAAAACTCCGGAGATTTTCTCTACTTGATGCTGAAATAAATAACCCCTGAAGCATTTTTAAACTCTCCAATTTTCAAGCTATATTTGATTTAGTAAAATTGACTTAGGTGTAATCGATTGCAAAGTTTTTGTATTTAATTAGTTTTTCTTATACTTGGATTGATTTATTTATTTGTGCTCACACACACGCGTTTTTTTTTTAATTTTAGTTTTAATTACTGATGTTAATTGCAGAAAAAATTAAACTGGAATCTATGCTCTTTATTAAGTATATTTTTTTTTTATTTAAAGTATCCGACTACGTTCGGAACCTCGATTTTGAAAAAGTTACAAGCAAATTATTTTTTATATATTTAGTGTCCCTTAGATTAGAATACACGTATAAAATTGTTTTAAAACTATTATTATAATTAAAAATTATTTAAACGCAATTATAGGCAAAAAAACATGAAGTTTAATATTCTCAAAACATTCTCCTTTTAGGAAAAAAGCTTCTGTCATAACAATATTTTGCCTGTACAGTTGACCTGTTTTTGTGCGGTAGATAGGGACCGCATTAAAAAAAAATATTCAAAAATTTCATATAAATTCTTACATATAACAAACTAATTTGTGGAAATACTACAAAAAACTTTTTTTATGCGGTGGATAGGGACCGCATAAAAAAGTCGCATTTATAAAATATGCCAATTATTTACGAAATTTATGTAAGAATACTTCCATAAAAAAAATAAATAATTAAATTTACACATGGAAACATTTAAAAACATAGGGTTTCTCATTGTATACACGGATAAGTTTCAAAATGCACATCCATAATTCATTCTACTCATCGTAATCCAAAGCCCTGTAATGAATAAGTTAAAAAATCGCTTTGTCACTTGAAGGTACAATTTCAATTGATTTATTTTTGGCAACATAAAGAGAGATAAGTTTTTGTGACGAAAGTCGGGTGGACAGTTGCTTCCCAAATGTCACGATAACCAATATACAGATTGAAGCCCTTTTTTGGAATTTTTTATACCCCTTTCTTAACTGGTATCTATTTTAAGAAATGCTTTTCCCCTTTTGTTGGAAACCCGGTTTCCCGCATATTTTTATCCGCTCCCAAAGAACCGGTTCTTCTTGTCCTCTTCATAATCCATCAAATTATTGATAATGTCATTGTCATTGAAAGCTTGTTTTAATCAAGGCGGCTGCTGGAGCGTTGAGAGAAAGCAACTGAATGCGATTGTCGGGAGCTATTTATAACAAATCGGAAAGCGTCTTAAAGTTCTACATTTCTGTGTCTTCCCGTCACCCCCCGCATCATGGAGGGGCAGGGACTCTAGGGCCCAAGGCCTGACTAACGCTAAATACGTATTTCCCAAATTTTTTAAAATTTTAAAAGGGCAAAACCAAATTTTCGGGGGGGAAAGGTAAATATTCTCCGTTAGTCCCCGGGTAAAAGATAGAAAACTTTAAAATGGCGCCAAGCCATTGAAATTCATACACCGCATAAAAAAAAAAAAGATCGCACATAAAAAATCACACAAAAAAAAAATCGCATAAAAATAGACCGCACAAAAACAGGTTCAACTGTATATAGCTCAGACCACTATATAGGAACTGAACTAGGGTTTTTGAAATATATAACTTAGAAATGGATTTATCCATATTTCTTTACATCAGAGAATAAAGAGTTTAACAAAGAGACCGATTATTATTTCAATTGTAGTAACTGAATATAATGTGAATTTTTTGTAACTCCTAGTTCAGGCTCTCGGGAGAAGTATTAGCCATATATATAAGCAAATTATTATTATTATAGATGCATTTTTCAGAAAAGGAGAATGCTTTGGAAATAAGTAATTCTATGTTCATTTTTTACCAACATATTCCACGTAAACAATTTTTACTTGTAATAATATCATAAAAGAATTTTTATTTATGTATTCTAATCTAGATTACACTAAACATTACAAAAAATATTCGTTTTTGCTCTCTTGCAAAATCATGGTTCCGAATGTAGTCAGATACCTTAAAGCCGGGGTGGGCATTACGTCGATCGCGATCGACCGGTAGACCCCGACATTTTGGGTAACTGCCGGGAAGATTTAGAGTTAGTAATTATATACGGAAAATTCAAGATTGCTAACGGTACGCACCAAATCTTTTTGACTATAACAATGAAAGTTAACTTTAGATAAAAATATTTTATTTTTAATATATTTTGAATTATTTCCTAATAAATGCATCATTTGATATTATTATATTTGTGGTTATTATTATTATTATTTTGTGTATCTTGCTTTTGTTTAAATGTGATTTTAAAGGAGTTGTTACAAAAATAAGTACATATATTCCTTTTTTATTAAGTAATAATAACCTTTCCTTACCTCCCCACCCCTACGACATTGGGCAGTGGTGCACACAAGGATTTTCAACCATTATCTCATGGAGAAGGGAAAGCAGCTTTTAAAGGTACCAAGTACCCGGAGCACCTATGGGCAGAAGACTCTCTTAGTCCTTTGCCTACAGGCCTTAGTGAGCACAGTGGAACGGCCTTCACACCTAGGGTGACCCTTCCAGGAGAATACTCTCCCGACGTACTTCACCCGTTCCGCCCAGGAACACCCCCTCACCATGATGAGGCAGCCTGCAGAACTGGAGGGGCTAACTTTCCTGGAAATGAAACCGTGGATTTCTTGGCCAAAAGGGACTGCTCTGAGATTTCGACCACTGATTATACACTCACATGTCGAGAGATTTATTTTTAATGAAAACGGCAAGCAAGTCTGATAGCCCCCCCCGGGGCCATCCCGGATTAGAGGAAAACCCCTGGGGTGTTTTTGGAATTTTTGACGGAAACAGAAATGATAAACGGTTTTCCAGATTGCTCATGGGTTTTTAAAAGGGATACCTTCGAATCTCCGAAAAATTTTCCAGACTTCCGGGGCACCATTCCCGGGTTTTCCCCCAACATATCCCGATTGTTGGGGGGGTTAGCTTTGAAGATTTTTCCATGCGAGCCCCTTTCTGGGCTGGACTTCAAGGTTAATGGTCCGGATCATCTGGTGCCGCAATCCGAAGGATGACACAACAACAGGATTTTTCAAGAAAGGGGGGGGGGGAGTTGAGGTCGGGTTACCCTTCTTGTATCATACCCCCAAAAGTACCATTTTTTTTTGTATTTTCGGGAACAAAAAATAAATTAATTGAAAAATTAAAAAAACAAATAAAAAAAAAAATACAAAACAAAACTTATTACATTTACGTTCTTACAGGGTTATTAATCGAAAAAAAAAGAGGTTTAAAATCCGATTTAACCCCCTCCCCCAAAATCCTTACCCGGATAAATTTTAAAAAAAATTTTTAAAAAAATTAAAATAGCCCGTACCTGAAAAAAAACCCACCCCTCCAAAATTCTTTTAACACCCCAAAAGGGCATCAAAACCCCAAATCCAGGTCCATTATGAATTTTCAATGATCCGCGGGGCCCACGACGTCAAAAAAAAAGTAATAGGGAAAATTTTAAAAAAAACAGGAGGATTTTTACAAATACAGTTGATTCTAAAAGAAAGATGATGTTACAGAATTTGGGATATATTTTTCCAAAAATTCAAAGTTAAAAATTTTTACTTTATGTGTTAAAGATAAAAATCCTTTCTTCAACACGCAAACTTCTGCAACTTTTTTTTTAAAAATTTCCCGGGGTTTTTCTATCGTTTTTTTATAGTTATAAATATTTGATAAAATGTTTTTTTAAAAAATTGTCTTTTTAAGAAAATTTTATCTTAAATGTATATCAAGTATATCAATAAAATGTTCTAAATATCAAGAATTACAGAAATAAGTAATATATTTAAAAAAAAAATGTAAGTCAATTCCTACATTGGTCAGCAAAGAAAACTTTTATTTTAATTAAATTTAATCAATGAAGAATTTAAAAAAAAACTGTTTTTACATCTTTAAAATCCACAACAATTTTAAAAAATTTTTTAAACTTTAAAAAAAAAATAAATCAATGTTTGAAAGAAAAAAATATCATTAGATAAATTCACTGGCCCAAGGGTTTAAATTAGAACTTCGTCAGAAATAAGGCAGAATAAATTTAAAATTAAAAAATAAAATTTAATTAATGAATTAATATTTGAAAAAACTATATTAACATCAAGTTTCATGCACTAAAAATTTTAAAGAATGTATTTGAACTTGAATGGATGAATAAAAAGTATTTTATTAACGCGATTGAAAATTTCACAAGTTATATATATTATATAAATAAATATATATATAGGGAGAGAGAGAAAACTAATAGTAGAGGAATTGAAAAATGGCCTTTTTTATGATAAAAAGCGGACAAGGCATTTATTTCTGAAACGCCTCAGATTCAAATGTAGGGCCACTAAAATGACTTCAGCGGACCATTCGTAGACAGCGGGCCTCGGATGAAACCCAAACAAGGCTGTCTTGGCTAATTGAAAAAGAATAGACCCAAAATCGAATTTTTTTTTCAAATATTAAAGTATCAAACATTAATATTATGCTGGCTTCACTATCCTGTAAAATTTCCCAAAAGGGGGTTTTATATAAACCCCCAGCTGTCAGAGACCGCGGGGTCCACGTCGGCAAAAAATAATTTGGGGTCAGTGAGGTGTGTGATATTGGCCCCTTTTAAAAAATAGATCCGATTTTAATTTTTAAAAAAGAAAATTTAATCAAGGGGGAAACCAAAATTTTTACTTATATAGCAGATTTACTTACAAATTTCGAGGTTAATTTGCCCGTTAAAGGGGACAGCAAAATTTTTTTAAAAAACCCATTTACGTTTCTTTCTAGAGTTAAACTAAAGAAGTATAATATTGAGGTCCAAAAATTTTTTCAAATTAAACAAAACAATCTGTTAGCAATTTTAACCTACGTTCAAAAATCCCTTTTTTATTCAGTTTTTTAAAACCCGGTTTGAGAATCTTATAGGAAAATTCCGTGGGCAAAATTTTTTGGCTTTGAAAAAAATGTCACATGACAACAGCGACTGACCGTGATATGCACCAATGAAGATTTTAAAATTTAAAAAAGATCCCAGAATTTTTGATTTAAAAAAAGTAAAACCCTTTTTTTTTGTCCCAAATTTTGGAATATCGTGAGGGATTTTAATTTTTTTCCAATTAAGAAGGAGTTTCAGCGCAGTTGCCAATTTCCAAAACAAAAAGAAACTTGGACACTACTAACAGAGGAAAATTTAAGGTTAAACCTGACAAGATTGATACTAAATGTTGAAAATTTGTTATTGTAGCGCCAGATTCATCCCTCCCATTAAACTCCCTTGCGTGTTGTTTGGTTATTTTATTCAACAGTTATTTTATATATTAATTAACTTTTAATTTAATTAATTAACATATGCTTTTTAAACTTTTAACTCTATACTTCATTAGTTATAAATTTAATTCTTTTAAAGTAGTACTAGCTATAAAAAAGACATTTAAGTTGATGCATTTGCAAAAATTCAATGTTAATTAAGCAGGGGTCTACCCCATACCGAAAAACATGGCAAGGGGTCTATGAGACAAAAAAGTTTGGGAACCTCTGCTGTATAGAATCCCTTATTTTATCATACTACTCATTTTTGTCCGAGTTTTGACAGATTTTTTCTTTTATAAAATGTGTTTCGCATTTTTTTTCCTCTATACCGTAATGCTAAATGATCTATCTCTTTACGTGTTAAAAGAAAAAACTGATTATTTATGAAATATTTTGAAATTTTAAAATCACTATATTATATATAAATGCATGAGTTACAATGTCACAAATTTTTATAAGGGGGGATTGAGGTATTTTTTCTGTCCGAAAATGTGCTCCACGTTAAGTCCACACTGTCGTAGATATGGCGAAAACAGCCTTAAAGTACGCAGTACACCAGCGATTAAGACTTGTGACCTTTATGACAAGCGTTCCATAATTCGCGATGCTAATAGATCATGTTTCGTGATTAATCAAACTGAGCCTCAAAGATATCGCGTGCTGAGGCATGGATATTATGAGACTGGAATGCCCGCTCCAGCTCATTATCACTTGATCATAGTTCAAAATTATGCGATCCGTTCCTAGTAGCTCTAAAGCGATATTCTAGAAACTAAAACAAACTTAATTTAAGGCTGTTTTCGCCATGCACAGAAGCGTGAACGTAACGCGAAGCACATTTTGGGACCGAAAAAATGTCTCAATTTTTATAAAAATTTGTGACATTGTAACTCATGCATTTGTTTATAATACAATGCTTTTAAATTTTCAAAATATTTCATAAATAATTAGTTTTTCTTTTAACATGTAAAGGATACCCTTTTTAAACTTTGGTATAGGAAAAAGTGCGAAACACATTTTATAAAAAAAAAACTGAAAAAAACTGGGAAAAAAAGGTTTATGATAAAATAAGTGATTGTTCACGGGGAGTAACCAGAATATAATTTTAAAT
Source organism: Trichonephila inaurata madagascariensis (assembly GCA_019973955.1). NCBI lineage: Eukaryota > Metazoa > Arthropoda > Arachnida > Araneae > Nephilidae > Trichonephila > Trichonephila inaurata. Next base: position 74,535 of record BMAV01024677.1, on the reverse strand, counting down.
TTTTTTAGTACTTTTATATTTTAAAAAGATATTCCGAATTCGGCCCTTTTTTTCATTCCGAGAACAGCCTTAAAGTATCCGACTCCCTAAAAATGATTTTCAAAAGCGTATAAATGATTATTTTTTTTTAATATTTAGTGTCACTTGTTAGAATACATTTCTTTTTTTAAGAATGTTATTTAAAATTTAAAAATAATTAAACAAATCCCTTTTGGAAAAATTAACTTAAATTGCCTATTTTCAAAACATTTTCCTTTTATTAAAAATACTTCAATAATAATAATGTTTTGCTTATATAAAGCAAAGATTTCTCCAGAAGCCCTGAACTAGGAGTTTTGAAAAATTCACAATATTTTGAGTTATTACTAATTAAAATAATGACCGGCGTTTTTTGTGAAAATTTCTCCACTCTGGTGTACTAAAATATGCATAAATCCACTTCTAAGTTATATAATTCAAAAATCCTAGTTCAGGCTCGGGCAAAATCCCTATATATGGGAAATACTTTATTACAGAAGCATTTTCCAAAAAAAAGAATGATTTGAAACCCCGCAATTCTATGTTTACTTTTTGGCTAAATGTTGCATTTAAATAATTTTTTGTAGCAAAAATAGTTTTACAACAATTTTTTACGAGTATTCTATTCTAAGCGGCAATAAATATTAATAAAATATTTGTTTGTACGCTTTTGCAAAACCGCGGTTCTGAAAGATACCTTAAGTGAAAAATTTATGTTTCATTTAAATTTAAATGCCAAATATTTATAACAGAATAGCATAAAGTCGAATAAATTCTGAGTACTGGTACTCATTTAAAAATGCAATTCAAATTTCTCTTAAAAATTTATGTCACTTTTTATTACCGTATATTTCTGTGAGAATATTTGGGAAATTTTTTAGATAAAATGAAAGTCACTTTTTAAGATCCACCCCAGAAAATAGGTAACTTAAGAGAAAGGTTTTTAACGTTTCCTTTAGCCATGAGCAAGTGACTTTAGTCTTTTAACTCTTTGGGTGTTTTAAATAGAAATAAGTCAGTTTAAAATTCTGAATGGTTCGTAAAATTTACATTTACTGATTGGTATGTCTAAATGCATGTGATTTCATGCAGTGAGTTTTTCATCCAGAGCATGAAACATAGGTCGACGATCGTACCGTATATGAATTTTTCTTTCCTCTCACTTTCCAAACAAAAGAAATGGTTTAGAAAAATCACTGGATCAGATATTGCCAAGGTGACAAATAAATTTTCAAAAACTTATTTTTATCTTTCTCCCGATAGGTTCTTAGACATAAAAATAACACCGACGTTTTTATTTTATAGTTATTTTATTAGAAAATATTATCCACATGTCAGCATTTTCGTTTCCATGAATGAGAATTATAAGACTTATTTTTCAATTCGACTTATAAATGGATTTCGAATTTGGGACAGTTTTTGAAGCTTTCACTTTACATAATTATATTTCAAATTTCATTTGACATTTAACCAATTAATAGAATTCAATGTGTAACGGCTCTAATCGTGAACCTTCTATTAATACTCTTGGGGTAAAATGGTTCTTTTTAACTGTGAGTTCTGCAGAAAACTTTCTCCCGAAGAAGAAGCCGATATTTATTCTAAAGAGTATGTCTATTTAAGGCTGATTTCGCCTTTTATGCTAGAGCAGGAATTTAACGCGGAGGACATTTTCGGATAGAAAAATGCCTCAATTTTTATAAAAATTTGTGACATTGTAACTCATGCATTTGTTTATAATATAGTGCTTTTAAATTTTCAAAATATTTCATAAATAATTAGTTTTTGCTTTTAACATGTAAAGGGATAGCTCATTTAGCATTACGGTATAGAAGAAAAAATGCGAAACACATTTTATAAAAGAAAAAATGCGTCAAAAAACTTGGGTAAAAATAAGTAGTGTGATAAAATAAGTGATTCCTTACAATATAGTGAAGCCAGAATATATAATATTATTATTTAAGTATTTTTATATCTGAAAAGATATTCCGAATTCGGGTCCTATTCTTTAACATTAGCCGAAGACAATCTTATGTTAAGTGTTGACATTTATGTACGCAATGTTAGTCGACGGATAGTCGCTGGATGGTCGATTATTGACAATTGGAGAATAAAAGTGATGAAAGTGTGCTTAAGACTTTCGACCAGAGGTCGTACAATGAAGTAAGTTATTCACGGTGAATTCTAGTGTAGAAGTCTAGAGAGCTCCAAGAGTAAGTGTAAGAGAGACCAAGAGTAAATTATACTTACAGGTTAAATAGCCTTTTGCCGTGCAATTGCTTTTCTAATTAGTTGCTAAGTGCATTTTCTACCTTTAGTTGTGTGAATTAAGGTATTCGACTACCTTAAAATCATGATTTTTTTTCAAAAATTGACAAGTTTCGTTTATGATTTTATTTTATAGACCATCTTATTAGCATAATAAAAATAGCAAGCTTTTTTTTCTATTCACTAGAACAAAAACTGCAAGTGTTTTAATAAAAAAGATGCCTTGACTTTACACAAGATGTCAAACATTAAAATGCGTTTTACTGGAATTGAGTTTTTTGTGAAAAAGTCAAACGGGGACAGCAATTGCTTGAAAAGTTTTGAAACTAATTTGCTGAAATTTTTTGTGAAAGTTTCGTATAACAGTAGAAGTGTTTTGACCTTCAGATTTATCAACAACTGTTTTATTTCAAAATTTACAGTCCTTTATGTGAATATAATCACTGTTTTTGAAGCAATTTCATATAACTAAGCTAGAGTGCTCTAGTTTTTGTAAAAATTAAAATATCTATTATCCTGAAGGTCATTTCAAACATGAATAACAAAGTAGCACATTAAAATTGAAAATTTGTTCAAAACATTTTTGTACAGAGCTGGCCCCGTTGATGTAATTTTTTGTACATTTTCACCAGTTTTTTCCCATTTTAATAATAATTTTTTTCAATTTTACGATTTTTTCCTTAAAATATATTAAATAAATCTAAAAATCACAAAAAAAATCCCCAAGTCTCCATTTTTTCAAAAATAAGTTGTCGCAAGTAGTCGGATACCTTAAGTCAAAGGGATAATAAAGTTGAATTGAAAACTTCTTATGGCTGATCTTTACTCAAGCCCCAAACACAAACAACCGCTAATCGCTTGTGACAAATGCAACGGTTATTAAAATTTATTCAATTTTACTAAATCCAAAATATTTTCAATTCTAATATTTTATTTACATTTTATAAAAATTCGGCATTTGTTCCATGAAAAAATGTTTGTATTGTATATGCATTTTAATATTTTGATTACAATTTTCTACGTTTTTATCAAATTCTAAAAGATACATTTCTTTGTCTTTTTCAGTTCTGTCAATCGTTCCGAGGCTTGAAGAAGGCTATGTGCCGGCAGGACAGTCGCAGTGACGAAGATGTTGACTGGAATCCCGAAATACCCTTCGAAAATGTAAGATATCTATTGTGTTTGATGTACAATTTATTGTGACTTGTATGATCTTTAACATCTTATTTTAAAATTTTGTTTTCATAGCATAATTTCTCTGTTTGCACTACCTTTGTAATTTTAGTTAAAATATTGTGGATTAAAATTATATCCTACCTGCTCACATATTTATGAACAGCGGAAGCAAATATCATGCAATAACAATTTTTTTTAATTTCCATTTTGTTTCATTACTTTATATCAAAACAATATTTTCACATTATAGATTTCAGCATTAGCTTATTTTATTCGATATTTAACTTAATATTAGTAATTTATAAATATTCATTTTCAGTTTAAATGTATATGCATCAAATTTGTTCATGTTTTTCTTAACATCCATGAAAGCTATACTTTCAATAAATTCTTATTTCATTAGATAATAATAAATTATAATTCCTTAGATTATAATATGTCCCATAATATTAACATTTTCCATAGTATTAACATTTTTCCATAGTATTAACATATTCCTACATTATAATATATGATATATTATAATATAAACTATCTTTCTAAAATCATTACGTGTTTCTTGAAAATATTTAATCCAGTAAGTATGCCGTTGCTAGGTGATATCTACTCTCATTGTCCCTTATGGTATAATCCATCCCTTAAAGAACTCCACATTTAAGATTCTCAAATCACAATCACTCGAGGAATTCAAGCATTAAAGGATGGAAATCTTTATTGGATCACGTTCTCCATCTCGATAAAAAAGATTAAATTTGAACGTTATCTTTGTGATAGAAAAGTATAAATAAAGTATTTATGACAAAATTTACAGTACAGTTTGTTAACGGTAATTATGAAAGAAAATATTCTAAATAAAAGTAAAGTAGATACCTATTTTAAAAATTTAAGAGATTTTAGCTATAATGTGATGTAAATATAGCTACGAAGTAACATTTTTATCCGATCAAAAATGTATTTTTCCTGCATTTTAAGAAGAATCTCGTATGCATGTCAAGTACGATGCGATGACTTTTTTCAGTCAGCCATTGTTCTTTTTCCCTGACCTCTCATGTATCATTTTCTGCAATCTCTTAAGAGTTTTAAAAGCACTTTGGACATTTTTCTTCTACTTATAATATTAACCCGACACTTCTCGTGCAGGTGTATATCATACCCACCGACTAACTTTTTTCAACTCTCCTTCTAAACCTTTTTTGAAAGTGGATAGTTTCTCGTGCAGCTTTGAGGACACTATCCTTTGAGGGGCCTTAGATTGTAGGCGAATTCTAAATATATATTTTTGGATACCGCCTCTTCGGGTTATGTCATACCCTGTAGGTGAATCGCCGTTACAGTTCTGAAAGCATGAGCACGTTTTATATAAATCTTCCTTATGCTATTCAAGGAAACACAAACTTTTTAGATGAATAAAATTCATATTAAATTTTTACTACCACCCCTTAAATCATGGCAAATCATCTTCTAATACTCAACATCAACCTTTCTGATAGGTGATTAAGACTTCATCTGAGGTCATGAGTCCCGATGATCATTCTACCCATTCTACCTTTATGCTATGGCGTATTATTGTAGTTATGATGAAAAAATTAGATATTTAAGTAATTTAATAGATACAGTACAACAGTATATATATATATATTCGGATGAAGAAATTCTCTTCACGGTTATGATGAGGAAGAATCAAATGATGAAGAGTATAACAGCAAGTATGATTCCTCCACTGAAATCGATCCAGATTTAGAAGAGGGAGACACTGTTGAAAATAAATGCTTTATATGTGGAGACAAAAACATTTAGGAAGAACTTAATTTTAAACGAGACAGCTGGTACACATCTTATCCACTTTCAGATGAACTTTTGAAAAACTATTGCTGGAACAATAAGAGAAAATAAAAAAGAAATTCCAAAATTTTTGAATTTAAAAATAGATAAGTTTACTCCTATATGCTTAGTTTTAAAAAGATACAGATTTAAAAAAAATTAAGATTCAATGAAAACATTGCATTCACTCACGACAAGATGAAATGAGTGCATGAACAATGTACTGAATGCCTTTATAAAAAGAAAAAAAAACTAAATTTACATGCGAAAAATGTAATAAACATATTGTATATTTTCTACCTTACTTCTTTATAACTTTTGCATACAAATTTTACGGTAAAAACAGAATGTAAACACCCTTGGGTATGAGATACCCTGCGCGAAAACTTTCAATCGGTTTTGTCGCATGAGTGCGCCGGGTTAAAAAGTGATCACACACACACATATATATATATCACACTAAATGATCCTACAAAATAAAGAACGAAAAAATAATAGAATCGTAAACCAAAATATAATTAAATTTATAATCAGTCAATTAGCCAAAATGGGAAATTGTTAGGTTTTCTAAAACTGTTAACCACTTAGGTCGGTGATGTAGGGTTAAGCGTACTTTATAGGACCAACCTTCCCCTTCAGCAGAAAATTTATACATAATAGTACAAGGAAAATTGTAGAAAAAATCAAGTTTTCAAAAGGGCTTAAGCCTCACTATAGCATAATATAAAAAGAATGACAATTGTAAAATTGTTCAAAGCAACAAAATGGGACACACAATAAACAAACATAAATTCTAAAATGAACAAAAAACTTGTTTCACTTATAAGTTTATATCCATATAAGTATCTTATTTTAAATTTATGGTATATATATAGAGAGAGAGAGAAAGAAATAGAGACTTTTTTCAATGATCAAGGGAGTTCAATAATATGAATAAATTAAGAAATATTTCTTGCTTGAGTTAAAAGAATTGCAGCTTTTAATTGAGAAGATGAAAGAAAAGCTTCCTTACGAAATTATATATTACCTTATTTATGTTACTTCAGGGAGTAGAATAAAAAACTAGTAAGCCATTATCACTCTCAAAAAAGTAAGTAGTAAAATAATAAATTCAAATAAAAGGTAAAAGTAAAATAATTGTAAATTTTATGTACTAATGTGTTTTAATGTGCGTTTCAAGACATAAATTAAGTTCTCAAATAAATATTCCATAAAGCTACGGTGCAGTGTAAAAATAATTATACTCAAGGTACTCGTTAAATCTTATGTTGATGACTAGGAATTTATATATAAAGTTTGTTTCTTCATAATAAAATATATTCCTAAAATCGTTAAATTCAAATATTAAACCTAGATATCTAGAGCGTAAGGAAAATGAACCGGCTTAATCATAAGTCCACGGCTAAATTTTTACTTTTCTGAAATCGTTCTATTTGAACTCTTCAAAAATTCCTTATCAATTGCTAAATAATTAATGTACTTACTTCTTTTTGTAAATGCATGTTAAATATTTATTTAATAACCTTTTTGTAGAAATAAGTTATAATTTTCAAAGAAATGTGGAAGGCTTTCCGACACATTTCAGAAGCTATCTGAATAATGAATGAAATATTTTGATTATTTCGTTAAAATCTTAAAAAACATTAATGCCTATTTTTTTTAAAATTTTGGAAAAGATTTCTTTTCATATAAATCCAATGATATATCGCTTTGTTTTAAAAGAAATTCCAAGCAAAATAAGAATGCATTATTAACGAGCTAGAACCATTTCAGTAAAAATATCATTATCTCTCAATATCTTAAAAATACTTAGACAAAATTACGCTTAGAAAATTGAGATTACAGAATAAAAATAATAATGTTTAATCATTAGAAGTTTTTTATTTGTCCTTGTATTACGTTAGTAAAGATAAGCAGTTTTTTAGACTGTAAAGAACATTATTTTTTTTTCCCCTTAGTAAAAATAATCATATAAATTTCTCTTTATTTAAAAACTCATTTTTAACGATAATTAGAATACTTAGATAATATGAAACTAATTTTGATAATTTGATAGGATATACGTTTAGAAATTTTCTATTGTGCATAAATTCTGGTATTTTATGACTTTATTTAATTATACATTATATTATTGTAACAGAATTTAATACAAAGATACATATGCTTTACATAGAGGCCAAATTATATGTGGAGAGAAATATATGTACCAAAAAATACGAGCAAAAATACGCACCTATAACTTTAAAGCTGCATTTTTTAGTTTTGAGGTATATTCGCCGTATAACGTGCACCCATTTTTTTTACGAAGAAACGTGAAATGTACGTATGCAGTGTTCTTATGTTTTGAAGTTTTAATTCAATATGAAGTTTTGATTCCCATGCTTCATATGTCATTTCTTTTAAATAAGCAGTATTTCGATATATGTAGAACTTTAATTTATTTAATGCTCCTCTCATTTTTTTTTAAAGGTATTATATTTTTGTACCCGGTGTATAACGTGCACCTTTAAATTTTGGTCTTATTTTTTGTGTTAACAGTGCGCGTTAGAAGCTGGATTTTTTTACAGTAATTATAGTAAAGGGTGTCCAGACTTAAAGTATCCAAAATCAATGACTTATTATTACGTAACTACCCATCAGATTGTAATACACTGTTCATCCGTGGATTGGAAAATCCGAGATTTTTTTAGTGTAGTCCAATTGGCTGCACGTGAGCATGTTCTTCGGCAATCGCAAACGATACACTTTTTACACTGACTTCATTAGTAAAGATGTGGAAGCCGCAGCAAAAGGTTCAGTGCATACTTTGGTTAACGGAATTTGAATCAGTCACGCGTGTACAGAGACGTGTTCGAACAGAATGCAATGTCGTTACTGGCTTGCTTAATAGACTTATCAGGACTCCTACAAAATGAATCACGCCTACGATTAACAGGTGTCTTTTACCACGAAAACTTAAGAATACTTGCCTGTTTAAAATACAAAGTTCCCGTCTCCTTTAAAGTTCTTTCACATTGGTGGATAGATTCTAATGTCGGAGGATCGACATTCCATTCTGTTCGAACACGTCGCAGTATGCACATGATTGATTTAATTTCGTTATCCAAAGTACAAACTGCACATTTTACTATGGCATTCCCATCTTTACTAATGAAGTGGTGTAACAAGCTTATCGTCTGCGACTGCCGAATAATGAGCGCACGTGCTGGCCGATCGGACTACACCCAAAAAATTTCTGAGGGATTTCCAATCACAGATGTCATTACTTTTGGCCATTACTTAATAAGCCATTACTTTTGGATACTTTAAGCCGGACACCTTGTAGATTTAATTATAGAAATTCATAACAATCCTCTTCTATTTCCAGTTGAATTACATGAGAGATTCCATGGATGAGGAAACAGCCTCTCTGCCACCCACAGACGAACAGAAGGTTCGTAAACCTTCCACCCACAGACCGCTGACCCCCACAGTAAGTGAAGAAGTAGAGGAACTCATTGAACAGTCCATAGAAATTGAGTCCAACAAAAAGATGCGCAAAGATCACTTGTCGTGGTTCAGTCTGACTTTTAGGTCACCCGATACAGAGACAAAGGTGAGTATTCAAAATCCAATGTACGAATTTAAAAAGCTGGATGCAATCGAATCTCTCTTAGTGGATATTCCTGGGGTCAGATTAATAAATATAAATATGTCGGATCATTCAAACAATTTAATAAAACTTCTATTCTTTTTATTTCATAATATTCGAAATAAGAAACCTAATATGTGACTACTTCTTCTCTAATGGGGCTGCCATTGGTATTAAACCTTTACAGACCTAGTATATTCCCCAGGAGCTGGGTATCACATTTTAGTGCGGCAATATACAGGTTATACCAGCGTTTCTCAAACTGTGGGGTGTACCCCCTAGGGGGCGTGGTAATTCTACCAGGGGGGCTCGAGCATATCGAAAAGTAGACAATAAAAGATTATTTGAAATATTAATTTAATGAAAGGAAGCAAAAGAAAATACACTCTGACATAATAAATAAAGTACATATTTACTCGAATATATTATGCTTATAAATATATCAGTAATGCGCAGTGTATTTCATTATTAACTCATCAATACTCAGTTAATAGGCTAAGTTAATATAAGCTAATTTACCCATGGGCTTCTCATATACAAAATTTAATACTTATCTTGATAATTTGTAGTATTGTAGCATTAGCGCTAAATTACATTGTTGCTGAATTCAATACATTTTTATTGTACGGAGGAGGGTGCGATGAAAATTATGATTGTGAAAATTGGTAGCAAACATAGCCAGTTTGTGAAGCACTGGGTTATACTAATTACCGCAAGTAATTTTGACGCCTAGTTTTCAACCCCAGGGGAGAAACCTGATTTCTGGCGATGCGAAACTAAATGTAGAATTTTTAACTTTGCCGAGATCACCCAAGCAAACAGGCACTCAAGGGATTTTTCATGCCGTATAATCATACGACATGCCATCTGTTGACTTTCTGCATCATGAAAATCCACCGACTTGGACCGGGATCGAACCCGCAACCTTAGGTGCAGAAGGCCAGCGACAAACCAACCATGACACTCAGCCGGCTATATGCGACTACTTAACTCTATTGTTTTATTGTTTCCTAAGCCACCCCGACTGACGAAATCAGATAAGATCAATAAGAACAATTGGCTCTTGAAAAGTTGAGCACAAAAAGTAAAAAGGTCCACGTAGATTTATTTCTTAGAGATGTCCATATACCTTAAGATATTTTCAGCAGAGCTCTAGTGAACCTGAAACTTGGCACGTTTCGCAGATCTCCATGTCCTTTTAAAACTTTGATGACATGAGACCTGGGAGCCTAGGAGCCTGAGTCACACTCAAGGGCTACACACACACACATAAACAAATCTATTATCTCTATTGTCTATTAATTGCAGAAAAAATGTACAAAAAAGAGAGTTGCTTGAAATCTTTTTTAGGTATAAATATTTATCCTTCATGTAAAGATTTATATAGATTCATTGAGGATATTCTGTTAAGTGGGGCTGTATCTCAGGGGCCGTACCAATGATACGGGACCCCCAAGCTGCAGGGCCCCGTAATATGTCAGTGAAAAATAGTAAAATGTTAAGGGATTCCAAGAAAGGGCCTTGATTGGGCCAACTATTTCCATACGCCAGTGCTGTACATATACAGGGTGATTCGCTAGCAGGTCGACAAACTTTGTTTATGGAGGAACGACTCGGAATTACACAGGAATGTAGGTTAAACAAATGCTGTAAGTAGTGAGCTATGGTTGCAAAGTAAGAAAAGAATTTAGAAACAAGCAACCAGAATTTTGGACAGGAAAACCTTTTATTGAACGGTTGTAGTACAAAAGTGTTCGAAATTACAACCAGAAGTCGTCTGGCAGGTCTTATAGCGACGCTGCATAAAGTTTCTTACGTCCTGGAAGATTCTTCCCAGCAGTCATGTGGCAGATTGTGGTAGAAGGCATTGAACGAAATATTTCGTGAACCCCCATCCTGTTGTGAAGTCGTCATTTGTGATCCGTTTCCTGAGGTAAAAGGATGAACTCGTATTCACAAACTAGGAACTGGTCACCCTACAGATAATGTATGGAAATGCAGGTTGTCCTCTTGTCGATTGTACCAAGAACGTTACACGAACAGGCGTATCCATATCACACGACCTTCATGTGAAAAGAAGACTATGTGAAGCTGTTTCTTTAAGAGCCAACTGGTTCCTTATGATGTACGAGACGCCTGTTCTTTCAGCCGTAGATCTCATTGCTCGAATATCTGTTGCTGCCGGGAGGATATGAGACATGCCAGGAATCTTCCAGAACGTAAGGAATTCCATCAGTGCCATTGTCAGGTCTACCAGGCAACTTCTACTGATAATTTCGAACACCTGTTGTAATACAACCATCAATAAAATGTTTTCTGTCCGATTAATGTATTGCTGTTTATGTTCTTTTTCTCTACTTCTTGCACCATAGCTCGCAACTACGGCATTTGCCACCCTGTATTCCTATGTGATTTCGAGGCGTCTCTGAACCCCCTGTGCACCTTGTAAATTTGTCGGTCTGGTAGCAAATCATCCTGTACATCTAAAATTTTAAATCAGTAATGCTTATGAAGACTCGGGAAGGTCAGAATTTAGCAAATAAACAGCTCACTTAGTTTTTAACTCTTATTTTTTACTCACTTAGAGAGGGTTGACTATATTAACAATTTAATGAATTATAGTTATAACAAAAGGCTTTAACAACTAATAGAAAATTTGTAACAAAATATAAGTTTATTTATCATAATCAAACATTTATTTCAAAAAGATACCTTTTCAAGCAGGTAACAGTGTAGTTATATAGACCCCACCAAAGTCCTATTTTAATGAAGTCATTGCGTTGACGAAAATAAGTTTTGTGTATTTATCCTGTAATCTCCCTTGTTGATAAATTATTCTTTAGGTATATTATATTTCTTTTCGAAAAATTATTTCACATTAATATACATATATTTCCTCATAAAAGAGTGATAATTTAAATTTTTCCTAGAAGTAAATATTTCATTTTCAATCCTTATATTGGCTTAAAGAATTCAACTGATTTTATTTAAAAAAAGGTACTATCTTAATCATAAAGGCATTTGAAAAAGTACCTTAGAATAATTAATTTGTAAATCATTCATTCAATAAAAGGTATTCTAAAAAGTGTACTCTCTTCAGAATGTAAACTTATCATAAAAGCTAGATTATCAAATAGCATTTTATGATCGTACATTCACTCAAAAGACAATTTATAAAATTAATTCATTAAAATTAATGGATGCTAGAACATTCTCTCAATTCAAAATTTTCTTCAATTACACTCAACAAATCTGAAACTATCTCTTTCATTTATTGAATTTTGGATCCCAGATGTTCTGGAAAGTGTTTTGAATATATAGGTCTTAGAATCAAATCCTCTCTCTCTCTCTCTTCTATCTATCTATCTATCTATCTATCTGCATGCAATATATTAAATAGTTTTCTCTTATACTTCCTCGCCAGGGGTTTGTGCTCTCACCAGGAGGTGACAAGATTGTAGGGAACTGTGTGCGTGGATGAGAAAAATAAATAAACTCATTAATAATATTTAAACTGATTAAACCGTCTATTTCCTTCTGTTCTAAATTCAAGCTAAAAACTATTTGGTTGTATAAGCCATCAATGACATCGCATCAGACATTCAGACTTTTTAAATCAACAACAATCTTAAATCATGGACAAAAAACTCACTGAATATGTTTATATTAAATGTATTTATTACTATATTATTACTGATGTTTGTTACTATTTAAGTGTAATTATTTAATATACTGAAGGTATCTATATAGAATCCCTCTATCAAATGGATATGTTTAATTTGCTTTATTAGAAGAGAGGGAACATGTATAGAGAGTGCTATTTAGAAATGTCCGCCTTATTTTATTTATTTATTTTTATTATTTATTCTTATTATTTTATTGTTTATTTTTATTCTTATTATTTTATTATGTAATCTTATTATTTTATTATGTATTCTTATTATTTTATTATGTGTTATTATGTTATTATTTATTCTTATTATTTTATCATTATTTATTCTTATTATTTTATTATTTATTTCTATTAATTTATTATTTATTCTTATTAATTTATTATTAGCTGAAAAACTTTCTTTCTCATATCTTACAAAGATTAAGTACACTGCTGGCCACCGTAAATGCAACACCCTGAAGGAAGCATGCAAATAACATGGAATTTACAACATGCATTAGCGGAGGTGAGATATGCTAATGATTAGAATCTCAGCGCAGACACACATCACGTGCGCCTGTAGCGCCACCTCAAAGCGCTATTTAAGGCTTGGAGATTTCGACGATTTCAAGTTCGGCAATTGTGTTTTTTTTTTGTGGTTTTTTCAAAAAACGATCAGTTATGTCTCGTAGAAAACAACGATCAGCTTTTGATCAAGTATCCGAGTTTGGCAGAGGAAGGATAGTGGCCTACCGAAATTGTGGATTATCTTTCATGAAAATCGGTATTCGTGTTGGACGAAACCAAACAACTGTAATGCGAATATATGACCGTTGGATGCAGGAGGGTACGACGGACCGACGTGGTCGATCACATCCACCTCAGTGCACCACTTCACATGAGGACAGGCAAGTTGTGCGCATGGAAGTGACGGATCGCTCAGTCACATCACGAACCGTAGCATAGCACATTGAGTCCGTAACGCATCATTCAGTGTCTGCGCGTACCATTCAACGCCGTTTACAGCAGAGTGGTCTGTCCGCAAGACGTCCATTGCTTGATCTACCCTTGACGCAGAACCACAGACGTCTCCGCCACCAATGGTGCGATGAAAGAAGGATGTGGGTGGCAGAATGTAATGAAGTTGTCTTTACTGACGAGTCACGCATCTGTCTGCAACACCACGATGGTCGGATTCGGGTCTGGAGACACCGTGGAGAGAGGATGCTGAACAACTGCGTTATGCACCGCCACACTGGTCCTGCACCGGGTATTATGTTATGGTATGGGGAGGTATTGGATATCACTCTCGCACTCCTCTAGTACGCATTGCCGGTACTTTAAACAGCCAACGCTACATCTCCGAGGTGTTGGAGCCAGTTGTCCTTCCTTACCTTCAGGGCTTGGCCACAGCCATATTTCAACATGATAATGCGTGACCACAAGTGGCACGCACTGTCCAAAGGTTCTTTCAGTCACCAGATTGAATTGCTTCCCTGGCCGGCTCGCTCTCCGGATCTTTCGCCGATAGAAAGCATGTGGTCCATGGTTGCTCAACGATTGATCCAGATTACACCCCCTGCTGCCACACCAGATCGACTTTGGCAACGTGTGGAAGTTGCTTGGTCTGCTGTACCCCAAGAACACATCCAAAGTCTCTTTGAATTAATGCCGAGGCATGTGGCAGTGGTGATCTGCAACAATGGCGGCTATTCTTCTTACTGATTCTGGCAGGAACCTCACTTCACAGAAGTCTATAAATTTAATCATTGGATACTTGGTCAACATGTTATCTACAAAATAAATTTTGTTGCGCTATCTCTTGTCTTTCTTGGTGTTGCATTTACGGTGGCCAGCAGTGTATATTCAAAGTTTGATATAAGACAGGGGTGGCGAACCTTTTTGGATCCACGTGCCATTTTTTTTTAAGAAATGTTTAATGAGGTACAGACGTGCCGTCAAATAATTTTGAGTTGTGGTTATTGAGAAAATAATGAAACTAAATGCTAACAACTCAAAACTCTTTACTTACAACGAAAAAATACATATTGCACTATATAGCAGTAAATGCTTCATTAATACCTTTAATTCAAATTAAAGTAACCTTATTGTGAATTCTGTTGTGGCCGATTAGATGACAAATAACTGGTATTAGCTGAAATTAGATGTTACTTTTAGCAGAATACAAGCTGAATTGGAGTCATCTGCCAAACGGTTTCTAAGTGAGTCTTTAATATTATTTATCTCTGAAAAGAAGGACTCACAGGCATAGGTAGATAAAAATCTGGTTAAAATAGCATGAGCCAGTTTCTTCAAAAAGCTAAATGCATCTGGAATCGCGAATTTCATATTTCCAAAATTTTATTAGTAGCACTTTTACTAATATTGATTGTTAATCTATATGTTTTAATCAATTCCAACTTTCTCTTTTTTTCAACAAATTTTTGAATCCATATCGAACTAGACTGAAAATCAGTCAATTGAATTTCAAATTTTTCAATTTACAACTAATCGAATTGGGACAAATTCAGTTTATTAAATGAAGTCGCATCAAGATACATAAAAAACTTTCCGATTATTCTTTGAACTGAGAAAATCTCGCTGAAAACTGCGACCGATCACTCGCATTTGTTCGTAATTCTTCATATTGAACTTCGTTACTTTAAATTAAAATGCAAACCGTTTTAATCGGTGGCGTGTCCGAAATATTGAGTCGCGTGCCATTGGTTCGCCATCCATGATATAAGATTATGGATGATAAATATTTAGAACGAAATATAAGTTTATTAATGATACGTTTATTTTTCATAGTAATTTCCTTCTTCATCAAGCATGATGCGTTCATTATTTAAAGAGTAAAATGATTTTTTAAAAAAGAAGTACACATACAGTGAAAATCGTTTAACACAAAACTGAGGGGACCGAAATATTTTTTCGAGTAAGAGAATTTCATGTTAAAGGATATTACAAAAACAAAACAAAAACATTTATGCAACAAAATTAAGTTTATTGGAGTACATTTACATAGATATGTATGTATGAATGTGCTTAAGAAAAATTAAAATGAAACGAAAACATTCACAATGAGAAATTTGACACAAATTTTAGCAATACCAAATCTTCACAGAGATTTCCGTTTTCGTCTTCTGTATTTGATTAACAGCCTTGAGAATGTCCATCTTCATTTTGAGTAAAATAGAGTTTGCTTTTCCCCGGAGCTCTTTCCCATTGTGCTCACAAAAAATCTATAAAATAGAAAAAATAATGCAAACCCAAACTCACTGATTTTTACTCACACAGCGATGTACTTGTCACAGAATTTCAACCAGAGTTGAGAGATGAGATGTTTTTGTGTGGTATTTTTAGGGAGGAAGAGTGAAAGTAGAGCTTAAATAAAGAAAATTGGTTCGTGGCACAGGCTGTGTTCCGAGGGTATTCCTAAACTAAATTAGTATCCTTTCTGCGAAACATGTGAAATCGCTTCTCTTTTATTTCACACATCCCTTAAGGTATCCGACTACGTTCGGAACCGTGATTTTAAAAAAGCGCATAAATGGGTAATTTTCGTGATATTTAGTGTCACTTAGATTAGAATACATGTATAAAATTGTTTTAAGGACATTATGACAAAAAAAATTATTTAAATAGAATATTTTGACAAAGAATCACCTTAGAATAACCTTTTTTCAAAATGTTCTCCTTTTATAAAAAATGCTTCTAAAATAATATTTTGCTTATTATACGATTTTGCAAAATCACGGTTACTAACGTATTCGGATACCTTAAAGCTTGCCTGCGCGGTTGACATTTTCCGTATTTTGAAAAATAGAGGAAAATTCACTATAGTTTGTCGGAACCGTTGTCTATAATTTCTTGTTAACCGATATATTGTCTTAAGCGTTTTCGAGTTAAACGTATTTCACGTTATTTGACTGGGTTTTTTTCCAAATAAGATTCCGGTCAATTGTACACGGAACGCTAATATTTTATCTCGTATGTTTTCGTCTGTTTTTAAGATTTAAAAGAACTCTTTGAAAATGTGAAAAATTACTTTAATTTTTTATGTAATATATAATTTATCAATATGTTTAATGAGTTTTCCAGTTTGTATTTTTCATTACTAAAAATCTGTAATGAAATAAAAGAAATTTAGCTTTAAGATACAAATGGAATAGAAATGAAATATTTTTTCTCTGTAATACTTTTTTTACAGAAGTAAAAATAAATTTTCGTCTTCTTTTTTTTTTTTTTTTTTTTGTATTTGATTATTGATTACCATTTGCCTTTGATGTTTTTAACAGGATTCAACTTTCAAGCAATTTTAATACGTGCTTTGCAAAAAAAAATGATATTTTACTTAAAAAATGGTATTCTCATTCGATTGGTTTTCTTTTATCAATTTCAAATAAACTTTTTAAACTGCAACTCTTTCTCTTTTTTTTTTTTTTTTTTGCTTATTTATTCGATCAATAATTATTAAAAAGGAAAAAGTATCTCATTATTTTGCGCTTGAAATGAGACATAATATGAAAGGCCTTTTTGAACAGTTTCTAACAGATACATTTTGAAAGTATAAAAAAAATAATTTACTCATAAAAAGTTTTCAAGTAGTCAATTGCTGATTAATGTTTCTTTAAAAGAAAAGAGTTAAGATTGAGTACTTTTTTTGCTCTTTTAAAAGAAGTTTTTAAAAAAAGCGCAATTTTTATTGGAAAAGAATTTTTGCGTTTTTTCTCCAACTTTCTATTTTCATTTTTTTTATTTTATCTTATTTTTCAGTTCCATACATTGCTTCAGTTTAGTACAAGAAAAAATTAAAAGTAGCATTTATACATAGAGTTTAATTTTTGCTTTAACTATCGATAAATACAAATTTTGTGATTTCTAAAATTGTTTTATTATTAAAAAAGATGCAAAAATTTAAAAATTTACTATGATAAAATATATTTTTTGAGTTATAGTAGAATGTACTTTTATAAAAAAAACTATTAAAAATAATTTTATATATAAAAGCTTCTATTTCAAAAGGACGTTCCAATATTCTCTACTTAAAGCAGCAATGTCATTCATAATTCATCAAGTTTAACTTCAAATCCTCTTTTATTCATGCAAAAATATTCAAATCAATGTTCATTCTGTAAAGGGCAATATGCTTTATATGGCCTTTTCTTTAATACTAATACACGCCTAATTGCTCTAAATTTTTAAATTCTATAACGTTATAAGAGAGTTTTACTTTACATGATTTTAAATACTTTAAATAATTGAATTATATTATTAATATATGTAGCATATAGTTTCTCATCTCAGATAAAAAAAAATAGTTACTGTAAGTATGCAACATGAACGAAATGTAAAGTAATATACATGTTGCTATATAATTTGTGCGTGGACTGAAAATCCTAGGAAACTGAATAAAATTAATTAATTTAGATTTTAACATTCTAATACTCTGAATTTTAAAAGCTTGATCGAATTCATTTTTAGATCTAATATAAAAAAATCATTTTAATCATTTCAAAAGTTTAAACTGGAAGGAATTCAAAAATTGAATATTGAAAAACCGTTGCGTGTTTGAATACATTTCAAAAATACATGTCTTTCAGATTACACAGTTTAGTTCTTTTTTTTAATTTAACAGAATAAACATTTTTAAATTAAACATATTTATCTTAGTTATTTAATACTATAAATAAATTACCATCCATATAGATATATTCTGGATATTAAGGTTACCAATCGTCCTACTTTAGGTAGAACAGTCCTCCTTTTTTAGGTTCTGTCCTTCCTCGAAAAGTGTCCTCTTCAATATTTTAAAATTAATTTGTTAATATTTATATTTAGAGATGCCAGGTTGAACTGTTATGTGTCACGTGCCGGTACAGTATGAATTATCGGATATATTAATGTATCTTGTATACAGTACATAATCGGGTAATTATTTTCCACAAAACGATTCAAAAGATTGATAGTGAACATATTTCATCTACAGAAGTTAAACTTATTTTGAACGACACTTTGTCTTTCAATATAAATTGTGATTTGAAGAAAAATGTATTTCTTTAATAATAAAAAGAAAATTGTTGAACTTAGAGGAACCAAATCCAGGCATAACGCAAAAGTTTACCAAAAAGTGCGGAAGTTTCACCAAACATGTTTCCAATATGTCGAAATAAATATCACGCTAAATAATTGCTTTCAATGGTGTTTTGACTTCATCGAAAGTAAATTGGGCAGATATAGAAAATTGTGTTGAGTTTTTATCGAACTAAATGCCTGATATTAAAAATGATGACAATTGTCTGTTTTAAGAAATTAGAATAATGAGTGTGTATTTAAATTCTGATACATCAGAAGACTGGGAAAGTTAACATGTTGAAATTGATAAAAGATGGGTAGAAGTATTTAACCATTTCGAAAATGAACACCTTCCATATGAAAATTTAGTTATTTTTTTTGAATTCACATCTTACTGCAATGGAACTAATGCTGTGTGTGTGTGTGCAGTTTTGAAAGAGTTTTTTCAATTGGTAATGATTTTTGGACAAGTAAGAAATCAAGAATGAATATTGATATATTAACTGTAGTGCGTACCGTAAAGTTTAAAATGAAGGATATTTCTTGCTCCGAAATTTTCGATATATTAGAAAATGATATATTGATAAAAAAATTCAATGAATCGAAAAATACTTATTTAAGTAAATAACTAAAAGGGAAAAACACGTAATAGTGTATTTTTGTTTGAGTTAATAAAATGTTTCGTAGGTTTACATTATAATTTTTCTCTTAAATTTTTCGTCCTCCTTTTCATTCTAAAAACAATAAGTCAACTTATAAATGTAGAACATTTTGTTTCAAATTTTTATTACATAATTTCCTGGGTATAGTTCTATATTTAAGTGAAAAAGTTATGTATTCTTAAAAAATTGATATTCACGTACTGTGCGTGCGTGCGTGTATTTTGAAAAATGAATCCTTAAAGGAACAATATAACTGCTAGTTCATTTATCCTCATTACCCCAAAGTCCTATGTTTCTGTATTGGAATTAGATTGATTGATTATATACTCTTCTGCTTTCATTAATAAAAGTGTATTAAAGTTAGGCTACTATTAATCATCGTATTATACCTTTCATCGTCACTGAAATGTAGCAGCAGCATATAATCTCATTCCATTACTGTATGATGTTTCGTTTTATCGCTCCTAAAATGGAGAATAAAAATTTTACACGGATTGATTTATGTATCAAAATAGGGTGTTATTCATTTTGACAGAAGCCATAAAGGCATCATGGCCAAAACTTTATGAAAGCCGAATTTCGTGCTTGAGTTATCCACGTATTATTGATATTTTGTTACTATTATAAACTTATGCAGAAAAGTACTATTTGTTACTATTGCATTGTTCTATACATTTTTCATTAATATTTCATAACTTTTCAATATAATTTGGCATTTAAAATAAAACTATTACGCATGTGAAAGATGTTTTAAACACTTACAAGGTCTGTTTAAAAAGTATCCGACCTTGAATTTTCCCGCGCACTGTAGAGATTCTAAAACAGGGGTACTCAACCTTTTTTCTCGCCGGGCCACATGCATTTCACTGGTATTTTATGCAGGAGAATAATGGGGGGAACCATATAAAAGGGATAGCCAACCCAAATGACTTTTCAGATCACTTCGGAAAAACATTATAATCCCGCGGACCGCATATACATAACTTTAGGAAAGACTTGGTCCCAATTGCAAACATTTACTGGTTTAAAACAGAGGCAACGTGATAAAATAGAAACATTTATGGGATTAATATGTTTCAAAACACTATACTAAAAACAAAAACATTACACAAAATATTCGTATTTTGTATAGTTGTATTGAATCTCGTGGGCCGTGGATTGACGACCCCTGCCCTATAAGACCAAAACAACATTGTACGAAGCAAAATTAATCAAAATATTAAAAACCGTTTTTTTGGCTTTTACTTTGATACTATATTATCCTTTCTATCAAACACATAAAAACTATTTACTTTTATGCATCTTTTCATGAGTTACGGCGTAGTTTAAATTTCCTTTCATCCAAGACCAAGCCTCTTATTTGCATTCTGCTATCAAGAAAAGAAAATTGATAGCAAACTGCTTGATTGATAGAATTTTCAGCTATATTTTTAGTACATTATTCTCAAATAATTAAATTTCTTAGTGCAATGGGTCATGGCTGGGCCATTTAAAAAAGACCACCGGGACGCAGGTTGAGTATTATTGTTCTAAAACGACGCCACTGTACACAGTAGAAGGTAACAAATTAATGCACATACTTGAATTTTTTCGTTTGGATCCATTGCACCAATGCTTTCCTGTGCTGTTATGCGTATTCGTCGGATTTTCATTTATCTTAAGATGACCGAACGACCTGAGCAAAGGAAGCTGCATCAGTATTTTTTTTTTTTCCCAAAAGCTTAAATATTTTCTAAGTGAAACAAATCGTAAGATTCAGCAAGTGTTTGGAGATGATGATATGGGGGTCACATAAATTAAGGAGCAGTTGAACCGATTGAAAAGTGGCCGTACGTCGGTAGAGAGTGACCGCTCGAAAAGCCTCAAACCTCTAAAAATGCAGCTGTTGTTGAAAAGGGAGATAATCGGATAATGTAAGATCGTCGTTTAATCGTACGAGAGACTACTGAATAAGTGGAGATCCAATACAGAATGACCTCTCGAAATGCAGTTGTTGTTGAAAAGGGAGATAATCGGATAATGTAAGATCGTCGCTTAACCGTACGAGAGAGACTACTGAATAAGTTAAGATCAGTACAGAGGGACCTCTCGAAAGGCCACAAATCTCTCGAAATGCAGCTGTTGTTGAAAAGGGGGATAATCGGAGAAGGTAAGATCGTCGTTTAACCGTACGAGAGACTACTGATTAAGTTGAGATCAGTACGTGTTCCGTACTTGCAATTTTGTGTGATCATGCGCAGAAAGTCTGCAAAACTTGTTCTCAAGCTTCTGCAGATGGAACAGAAACACTCCGTCTTGCAGTTTCAAAGGGTCTGCTGGGTCCCTATATTGGCTTCTTAGGACTTCTGGCCGTTCCTGAAAATGAAAATGCTATTAAAAGGATTCCGTTTCCAGAGTAGATATGAGATAAGGCAGAGAACGCGGCGCGGAGTTGAACATCATTCCAAAAGAATACTTCTAAAAGTGTTTTCAGCAGTCAAAGGAATAATGGGCTAAGTGTGTAAAGGCGCAAGGGGCCTACTTTTGAATTTAATTAAAATCCTAATCCCATAAAGTAACTACTAAGATAATTTTTATAGCGAAAATTCGGATACTTTTTAAACAGATCTTGTATGTACTAATGGTTAACAGATTTCTTTAAAAATAAAGAAACCCCTTTTTCACTATAAAATAATACAGTTTTGAAAATAAAACTCCATTTTTTTTTTTTTTTTTTGTTTTTGTTAATCAAATTAATTTGTATGTTTCATTTATTCGAACTGTTGATAAATTTTGAATAATAAATGAAATAAATTACATTAATTTCTTTGAGAAAAATCTAATTACCATTATTATTTCTAAAAAAGCTCTTTTTATTCGTCGCAATTTTATTTAAATATTTAAAACATATTTAAACATTTTCTAAAAAAAAAGGTTCTCTGAAAGAATTTTTCAAACGAAACGAACAAAAGAGTTTGTTCCAAATTTTCAAAAGTATCTTGATAAAAAAAAAAACAGCTCCGATACCAAAAAAAAAAAAATATTTTCCAACCAGCAAAGACACTTTTCTTCTTTTTCGATAAAACTTACTTCCAAATCTCCATAGAGGATTAAGTCTTTTATGTGTCTCCAGACAAGACCTTCATCAAACAAGCTTAGTGGATTTTAAGCTAGAGAGATATTTCCTCTGCATAGATACTCAATTTGCTTGGCAATTTCTTTGTTCCTTTTTAAGCATAGTTGTTTCTTCTTTCTTTTTGTTTCCTTATTGTATAAGCATCCATGTATCTTAGATAAATCAATCAAGAAAATCCTTTATAGGAGTTTTAATTAACACAATTAATGTATTCCTGTAAATTACATGCTTAAAATATATATTGATTTTCTTTAGCGGTTTGATGAGACTTTCTTTTTCTTAATGAGAATACTTTGCCACAGCCCGTTTTTGTGATGTAAATCTAAAAATACTTATCATGGAGTGAGATTTTGTGGACTAATTGATGATAGTATTAATACAAGTAGTATAAAAAAAAATTTTAAAGTCAATTCCTACTTAGGTCAACAACGAAAATTTTTATTTTAGTTACTTTTTATTAAATAGTTACAAGTAATATAAATATGTATATACATATGACAGATTCGCAATATTAAGTGGCAAAATAGAAAGCGTTCCATTTTCCTTTCTATATATGGCAGTGCTTCTCAAAGGTTCAATGTTCGTGACCCAATATTCAATCATAATTTTCATCGCACCCTTCCCCTCATAAAATAGCAATGTATTGAATTCAATAATACTATACTTCGATGCTAAAACTATACGATACTACCTAAATCTCATAAGTGCCACCGGCGTATGTAAACGTCTCGCTCAGCCAAAGCGTTAATTTCCCCGCACGTATATATACATCTTTCCTAAGTCTTATGATCTTTTCTGTGCACTGTTCATAAAATTATTCCGAAGGCTTTGGAATGCAACAAAAAGACCTTTAGAATGTTTGCGAAGAATTTACTTATTTCAGATTATTTTTGCTTCTTCATTCCTCCCCCAATATATCACATATGCGAACCTATGTGGAAAACGGTTGGCATTGGGATGCGAAGGAAGCGAATCAAGTAACTTTTAATAGGCAGTTAAGAGATTTATTATAAACCATACAAATGATCAAGATAAGTGTTAGTTTTTGTATCTAATTTTATATATGACAATCCCATGGGGTCACTGGTAATTATTAAACTTGTTCTTATCTTAGTATTGTTAAATTATAAAATACATTGTGTTAGCACTGATACATTTATAAATGTAATATGTCAGTGTAAATATGTATTTTATTTTTGAGAGATTATGTTAGAAAGTATGCTGTTTGCTTACTTTCAGTAAATTAATTATTTTTTAAATAATCTTTTGTTTTCGACTTTTCAATATGCTCGCGCCCTCTTGTAGAGTTGTCACGCCCCCCAAGGGGGACCACCCCACAGTTTGAGAAACGATGATATATGGTGTTGGACTATTGTTTTTGTTTGTTACTATTTATTCGTTCATTAAATGGGATTATTCCAGTGAAATAGTTCAGTAAAAAGAAATCACATTCTCATAAATTACGACATCTCAGGTGGGATTCGAACTGACGACCTTTGAATTAGAAGTCAATTGCGCTACAAAGACACAACGAATGATTTTCCGTTTTATATTGGGTGTTGGAATATTATCTTTTGTTACTATTTATTCGTTGATTAAATAAAAGATGAATTAATATTTGAAAAAACTGTATTAACATAAAGTGTCAACCACTACAAATTTTAAAAAAATGTATTTTAACTTCATTAAATGAAAGTAGAAAGTGTTTTATTAACGATTGAAAATTTGAACAAGATATATATGTATATACTAGCTGGTATACCCGTTCTTTGCACGGGTAAATTGAAAAATTAAACCGTACAGATTGAAGGATAAAGAAATTTTTAATGAGTTAATTTTACGTGTATTGAAAATTAAACAAAACAAAAAAACTTTTTGCATATCTCAGCTAAACATTAAAAAACATATTTGTTAAATAAGTCCTGTAGATCTATAGCTGATAAAAAGGATTTTTATTTATTTACAACTCTCTTATCAGTCGATTTTTGAAAACACCTTCCTAAGCTGATCTCTGCTCAGCAAAAGTAACTCATTGTTACAAATTTTGTGTAATGAACACTTAAAATAGTGTAAGTAATTCATATCTGGAAGTGTAATACGTTAATATTACTTTTTGTTATATTTATTTTATGTTAAAATCTTGCCACCACCTCTCCCTTCGAAATATAGTTTTATTATGAAATAAAAAATAGTGATTACACTGATCAATGGAATAAATTAAAAGAGAGCGTGCACTGAGGCAAGGCGTAGACAAAACAAACAGAGAAAGTTTTGCTTCTCACAAAAAAGAGATATATGCTGTCGCGGGGGCGTTTTTTTACAGATGGCAGATCTTTTTCATACTTTCTTGACAATTATCGCACAATATCTTTATAAATTATACACTATGTGTTATTCTGACGTATAAGCTATATTATTGTAAAGTTTCATTAAAATACATTCAGTTGTTTTTCCGTGAAAGAATATCAAACATCCATACAAACTTTCGCGATTATAATATTAGTAAGGATATAGGAAAAATGTGATCTAATTGTAGGAATTGAAAAATTAATCTTCTAATAGGAGTTTGAAAATAATTCCCGAGTTTATTATTTGTATTTTTAAATTCTGGTCGGAATCGAATGAACGCAGAAAGGATTTTAAAAATTAAATTTCTGTAATGAATAGCTAAAATAATAATTTTGGGGGGCTCTTAACTGACTTGCATTCTACGAACTGCTCAAGTTGCTGGAAGCAGCATTAGCCTTAGAAACTTGCCATACAAAACAAAAAAGTATGCCATTAGCCACCAATTAAACTATCTTTTTCAATTATAGTTATAATTAATTTAATAACATTCCTTATTAAAATTTAATCTATAAATGCACTGATTAGAAAAAAAATTCGTACTTAATATTTATAAAAACATATTTATAGAGAAGTAAAAAGATAGCGTAATTTTATTTTGTATTTGTATAATATAATTGAGCTGTTTATTCTAATATAATTAAAAGTTTTCTGTAAGCCTTTAAAGATATTTGAGATACATAAATTTTTGTGACTATTCTCACACACACAATGTATTTAATATTATCTACTTCATTTAAAACTTTTATAAATATCACATTTATTATCCTTCCAAAAAATAACAAGCACAATCTGCGTGCAATTTTTTTTTTTTAATCTTAAAACGTGTAATTATTTTTCCATACAGATACTCATAATAATAAACAAGCTCTGCAATTAAAACATCATATAATTCAGATTTTAAAAAATGTTTCTCTTTTCTTGCTAGTAAAATATAATTACCTCATTTTAGTCCGACTTTTAATGAAAATAACATCCATTATATAGATTAAATTCCATAAAAACAATGTCGTACTTTGAAACCCCACTAAAGGAAAATAAATAAATTCAAAACTTCAATAATAAAAATTATATGATGTAAGTTTCACTTTATAATTAGCTCGAATATAATTGTTAATGAGTACTGTAAATATGAATAACTTTTAACTGAAGGACTATTTAAGTTTATTAAAAAAAAATTTACTTTATTCAAAATTAATTTGAGCTTAATTATGCCTCTTTCGTTAAACAATAGTTTTCGTTTAAATTAAGTTGTTGTGATGTAAGCTTTCTTTTGAAAAGGGAAATAATTATTCTTAAACTTCTTCAATCCCTCTTTATTTGTTTCGTTTAATTTTTTTTTTTACTTCGCAATCAAAATGAAATTAAGTCATATAAAAAAATTGAAGTCAATTCCTACTTAAGTCAACAAAGAAACATTTTATTTCAGTTACTTTTTATTAAATAGTTACAATTAATATAAATATGTATATACATATGACAGAATCCCAACATTAAGTGGTATTAATTTTTATTAATTATCATTTAAGTATCGTATTGTCATCCAAAACAATCGTGTATATAAAATTTCCTTACAACTGAATGCTTTAAAACATGAGAAAAAAAGCCTTTCAAGTTTAGACACAAGTCGCCAAAAATGATGCCAACGTGGCTGTATTAGTAATTCTTTAAATAATTAGTTTTAATCAATTAACTTTTATTAATTATAATTAAAATATTGTATTGTCATCCCAAATATATAATCATGTATATAAAATTTCAGTTCAATTGAGCGCTTTAAAATGCATTTTATTAACGATTGAAAATTCCACCAAGATAAATAAATAAATAAACAAACAAATAAATATATATAAGAGAGAGTATGAGTTAATAGTAGGAATTGAAAAATGTGTATGAACTTGAATGGATGAATAGAAAGTATTTTATTAACGATTTAAAATTTTAACAAGATATATATATATAAATATATATATATAGGGAGAGTGTGAACTAATTGTAGGAATTGAAAAAAAAGAAGAAACAACAGAAACAAATTCCAACAAGTGCTACATTAGAAAGAAATTATAAATAAAACAATTCCACCAGGATGTTCTTTCACTGCAACTGTTCCTCAATTACCAAAGTTCCTAGACCCCACTTAACACTGAAATTCATTTAAGGGGTTGACAAACACTCTCCACTTCTCAACAACGTCTTGAGAGAATTAGAGAACAACAAAGGAACCGTCTTAAGAGAATCAAGAGATAGCACTATCTCTAATTAAAAGCAAATCTAACATTTCTACTCGAGTGAGCCCTGCTGATGACCTCAGAAGACCAAAGGTGTTATACAGAACATATTTCCCACTTCACAATGGGATCCAATTTCCTTCTGGTTTTGAACGGAAAATTGGTCGCCATCGCGCCAGGAAGCAGGTCAGATATTACATAATGCCCCGGACGAATGAGTTGATTTAATTATCATCCTGTTCCGCCTAGTCTGGCTGGGGACGGTTTTCGGACATTAGTACGAAACGAGCACCTGTTTAATCGATAGGATTCTTACGCGCGCCTGTAATTAAAGGAAGATCTGGCAATAATGGGAATTAATCTTCTTTTCCGTTGGAGTAATTGAGATTCGTTGCTGGGTGAAAAATCTTTTAAGGAAATTAAGGAAGTCTTAACTTCCTTTTTTTTTTGTTATATTTCCTTTTTCAGCGTTAATCAACTTGAGAATTTCATTTAAAAAGAGGAATCGAAGACATCTTTTACTTGACTTGATTTGACTTTTCTTTAGATCACGATTGGTAAAGAAGGAAAATCCTTTTTCAAAGATCTTTAGCAGCATTTTTAAAGGATTTGTCTATTTTCTCTTCTTCTTTTTGGATGTCTCTTTGGAGCTTTATCTTTTACTATTTATTTGTCTCCTAATCTGTATGATTGTAAATACATATGTTTTTCATTCATTATTTTGTGTAAATTATTTTTATGAAATGATTGATAAATCGAACACCTTTTTGTTTTTAATTATTCTTATTGGTAAACGTTTTTTAAAAAAGAACACAAAGATTTTTGAAATTTTTCAGCTTTTTACTTTACGTCTCATCATAACATTACGGAAAAAGAAATTCAAAATGTAATTATATTTTGAAAAATATAATCCATACTAGGATTAAAGTTTTTTCAAAAAATAAGTGTGTGTGTGTGTGTGTGTGTGTGTGTGTGTGTGTGTGTGTGTGTGTGTGTGTGTGTGTGTGTGTGTGTGTGTGTGTGTGTGTGTGTGTGTGTGTGTGTGTGTGTGTGTGTGGTGTGGTGTGTGTGGGGGGTTTTTTTGGGGGGGGGGGGGGGAACTGGGGAAAAAAAAGAGGGGGGAAAATTTTTAAAAATACAGGGCCCACTCATTACTAGCTACGACATTGGTGTTAGATGTTTTTAATTTTTAATACATCTTCAAGTTTTATTATGTTTCGAGTGGTTATCTTGTGATGTCTTATGGTGAAAAAATAAAAATGATTTGCTGTGAACTGGAAACTCAGACAATGTTCCAGAAAGACAACGAAAAACTTAACATATGGCTAACTTTGCCATACTGTAAACATTGAAAGATTGGCGCTCATTGTCATATTACAATATATATGTATATATATATATAAAATATATATATATATATATATATATATATATATATATATATATATTTTATATATAGTAATATAAAATAAAAGTGAAATACTAAAACCTCGTGCTAAAACGGAAAGAATTCACCAGACCAAAAATGTAGAAACAAAAAGTCTTTGGACTAAACTGGAGACTTATTATGATTTCTAAAGCTTTTCGCTAAATTTGGCAGCGAATTAGGGTTAGCAATGCTTTATGGCCCAAACCCTTTCCCCCGTACAGCAGAAACTTTCTACATAATAGGAAAAAACAAGTTGAAAAGTTAACCTAATACAACACGTGGAAGAAAAACCTGATAAATATTAAAATGAAGCTAAGAAAAAAAGAACAATAATGAATGTCTCAAGAACAAAAGAAGAAAAAAGAAAATTAAAAAAACTTACGTGTAAAATAATTACTGGAATCGAAAATTCAACCTTCCACAGCAAAACCCAACGGAATGACTTAAAGAAATGAAACGACTATTCGAGAAGGAAAAATTGTGACGCCACCTGGATATTTATTTTGTAATTAAAAACAACTAAGATTTTTTAAAGTAAACTATATAAAAGGAAGTTTTAAAAACGATAGTGAACAAAGTTAAAAAATAGATAAAATCAAATAGAAATATATTGCAAAAGTAAAAAAACTTGGATGATTATATACTAATCAATATATTGCAATTAAAATAAGCGCTTAAAATTTTTTTTTTTTTTAAATATTTTTTAAAAAAAACTAAAAAAAAGGAAATTTTCAATAAAATAATGAACTAAGGTAAAAATATATTTAATTAGAAATAGAATATATCTATAAATAAAATTTACTTGGATAATTGTATTCTAAACAATTATTGCAAAAATTCACAAAATTACTTTGTTTTAAAACGTTATCAGTAACTAATATATGTATATATATATATATAGTAAGATCCCGCTTAACACTGTTTCGCGCGGTTTAGCGCTCTTTTATTTCAACCCGGGGATTCCCCGAATTTGCTCGCAGTGCTACTGCTACGGGAATTCCCCGAAATTGTAGGTTTCAATGTACATAACATATCCGAAACAGTGCAGTTGTGTTTCTTGTTTGGTGCGGTGCTGTACGGACGCCTTTTTATCATTTGAAACATTTGTTGACATTATTGTAAGTATAAATTAATATAATACTATAACGATTAATACAGTGACAAATATTATGATCTTTAGTTTTTTTTCATGGGTGATAATGAAAAACAAGGGAAAAAAAAAAAAAAAGCATTTCACTGGAAACTAAAATGCAAGTGATTAGAAGATTAGATTCTAATGAACGTCAATCTCAAATTTGTGCTGCATTGAATTTGGAAACTTCAACAGGATGCCTTCTTGACAAAAAGGCAGAAAATTGGTAACACAGAATAAACTGAATGATCCGACTGACTTAGAATTTTATATGTATATATTCGTTTATATTGTTTTTATTTTTGTAAGAAATAAATGTTTGGTTTTATTTTTAATAAAAAAAAACATAATTATTAAATTTAATACCTATTCAATTTTCTATCCATATTCCCCTAACCCCATTATTTACATGTTAAGATAGCTTCGCTTAGCGCTGTTTCGCATTACGCTCTACTTTGATGGAACGTATCCCCCGTGTTAAGCGGGGTCTTACTGTATATATTTCACTTATTCTAAAAGATATATATCTTTTTTAACCTACTCTTTCTTCTCATTTTTTGGAAGGTTTGTTGTTCGTAAAGAAAGCGGGAAAACCATGTTTTTTTTTGGAAAATTTTAAATGTTATAACAACCCTAATAAAATTATCTTCTTTTTTTAGTTCCACCAGATACGAGACAGAGTATTTCGGTCCAACACTTCGTGCGCTTTTGCTGTCTGGATATTTGTCGCTCTTACTCAAATCATAATGACGCCGAAGTAAGTATGCATAACTGATTGTTATTAAAGATGTATATATCTCTATCTCCTATGTTATTTTTAAAAAGCAGATAGAACTCTAAAAAATTTTTAAGTAGGTTATGCATTTTGGATATAAATCCCTATTCTCTCTCATAAGCATGTATTTCATTTCTAGAAGTGTTTCCTAAAGTTATAAAAGACTACAGCTTGATTCTTTTAATTTCATTATTGTTTATTCAAATGAGAGGACTGGCGTTTATTATTTACCCTGATAGTTGTATATATCAATTTAATAAAGGCATATTGCAGCATCTTTTTTTTTTTTCAAAGTTTCTGTTCACATTATAATAGTTTCATTTCAGAAGTCAGTAATACATTAAAAATGTATTTTGGTTCTCTTTGTTTGTTATTTCTTTTCGATAAAATAATAAAGAACGTGATATACAAAGTGTCTCCGAATGCCGTGTACAAATTTGGAAGGGAGGTAGAGAACATCCTGAGGAGCCGTAATTACATAAGAAAGCATGGGAGGAAACGTAATTATAAGGGAGATAAAAAGGAAAAAAAAGGGACACAATACGGGGAATGTGGGTGAAAACCTATTACAAAAACAAAAAAAAAAATAAAAAATTTAAAAAAGTAGGCTTTAAAAGGGCATTACAGGGGTGTTTGAAATTGTTTGCCATTGGCGGGGTTACGCACATGGATTGTCCCCAACTTACCACCGACCCCGCAACACGGATTGTCGGACATGTTCGAAAATACCAGACGTTTTATTAACCGTTGCAAGAGCAATGGCCCAAGTAAAACCGGTTCTTTAAAAATTGACGAAAATCGTAAACCTTGGCTATGAAAGACCCAGCCCCCATGTTTTTTACCCTGGTGAACGTTTGAATTTCCCGGTTCCCCCTCCAAAATCTTTCCCCCCCCCAAACCCAGAAACAAGTCCAAAACCATAGATGAAGTGGATATCCGCCATCCTGGCGTTCGTAGAACGATTCATGTTCCTCTCACGCTGCTCATATCTAAGAAAAAAACCCTTTGTGTCCCAACCCTTGGGGTTCACGGCAGCCTCCCTACCCTTTTCACCCATGCTTTCTGATGTAATTATGGCTCCCCCGATGTTTTTTTACCCCCCTTTTTAAGGTTTTTTTATCCCATTCAGGGGCACCCTGTATAAAGGATCAACTAATATTTAGTAATCTTTAAGTTCCAAAAACAACCAAAAAAATCAAAAACCCTACATAAAACGCTCCCCCAAAAACACATTACAACATCACAAAGGAGAAAAAGGGATTTCCTTCCAAAAACCCAAACTTGGTAGGGTTTTCAGCAATTTTCTCAAACTACTACTTTGGGAGAAAGGAATTATATACCCTTTAAAAAAAAAACAGGGTGGCATCTGGTGTCATTTTTAAAATTTAAAAGGGGAAAACACTGAGTTATATCCTTCCCTTACATCTCCGAAGACCGTCTAGGCGAGGTGGTGTGATAATAAAAAAAATTTTGGGTTTTTTCTAGGTAAATTCATCTAAGGGGGTCGGGGGCCCGTTTGCCGTTTTCCTCTTCTTTTGGTAGGGTTTTACTTTTGGGGATTGTGTTCTGTGTTGTTTGGGGAAAAAGGGGTTAAAAAACCCTTTCATGGTAGCCGCCTAAAAAAGGGTTTTTTTAGTTTCTTTTTCCAAAAATTTTTTTTTTTAAAAGGGGGGAAATTTCCCAAAGGGGAAAGGTTTAAAAATGGTGGGGGTCCCCCTTGTTGATAGAGTGTTTTATAAATGGGTTTGGGATCTCCCCAAGTATGAAAACATCTTTATTCTCATTAAGCAGAACCGTTAAGGTATCCGATTACGCTCAACCCGGATTTAAAAAGTGCATAAATGGATAATTTTCATGATATTTAGTGTCACTTATTTAGCACATGTATTTGTTTTAAGGACTTTTGAAAAAACTATTTAAATACAATATTTTGGGAAATTAACAGAATAATTTTTTTTTTCAAAATGTTCTTCTTTTTTTAAAAAAATGCTTCATTATAATAATATTTTGCCTGTAGATAGCTCAAACCTTTTACAGAGGCTCAACTATGATTTTTGAAAAATTCACATTATTTTAGAGTTACAACCCATTGAAAAATTTATCAGCATTTTTTTTTAAAATTGCTCCCTCTGTTGTCGTAAAATATGGATAAAACTTCCAAGTTATATATTTAAAAAATTCTAGTTGAGCCTTTGCAGGGTTGGGCATATACAACAAAATATACTAAAAAGAAGCTTTTTTCAAAAAGCAGAAAAAAAAAACAAGTTAAATTTTTTCCAAATTTTTACTAAATATTTTTTTGTCAAAATACCCTAAAAAAATTTAAAATTTATCATGCCAAAAATTCATTATTTCCTTTTAAAATCACGGTTCCAAAAGTATCGGATACCTTAACCCTAAGGAATGTCATTTTTTATAAATAAACAATATTTCGATCTATATGGAAGTCTAATTTTTTTCTGTATACTCATTTATTTTGTATTTTTAAAGCTCCCATTTTTGTACTCGGCGTATATCGCTCGCCCGTAAATTTCTACTTTATTTTTAATGTTCAAAGTGCGTGTTATACGACGAATTTTACGGTAATTAAAAAATATACGAGTAAAATAAGATTTTTTTTACTTTTAAAATCTTTTTGATGAATTTTTTTTTCATTATATTTAAGCATTTTTTCTAAATTATGAAATTTGAATTTTTATCAAAATTTTTTACAAATAAAACAGCAAGAGCAAGTTAGCTTAATGCAGTGCTTCTCAAACTTTCAATGTTTGCGACCCAATTTTCAATCATAATTTTCATCGCACCCCCCTCCATACAATAATAATGTTTTTGACATAAATCTACAATACGACTTTAATTATACACTGTACAAATTACCAAGATTAGTATTATATTTTGCATATAATTTTGTATATGACAAGCCCATGTGTGGGGTCACTAGTAATTATTGAACTTTTTCTTAACTTAGTATTTATGAATTAAGGATCAAATACATTGTACACAGTATTGATACACTTATATAGGTATATTATATCTTTGTAAATGTGTATTTTGTATTATATCATATAAATGTATTTTTTTATTCCTTTCAGTAAATTAATAATTTTTTAAATCATTTATTTTTGACTTTTCGATATGCTCGCGCCCCCTGGTAGGATTATTACGCCCCCATAGGGGAGCGTGCCCCACAGTTCGAGAAACCCTGGTTTAATGTCAGTTTCGAATTAAATGGTGAACACGTGATTATATTTATCATATGACCGTCATGAATTGAGCCTATTTGAATAATCACTCAGACGCTCTCTCATGAACTTCAGAAATTTTTTTCGTGTGCTTGTTGTTTTTATTACTATTTACTGTCGTTAAACTTTATTTGGATAGTTAAACTTCTGGAGAGAAACAAAAAACTTTTTTTTTCTTAATGTTTTCCTGGATTTTGTGAAATTCTCTTTTTAAGAGTGCCAAAATATAACAGAAACTGTCAATAAATACTCAATTTCTTTTAATTTTGTATTCGTTTTTATCTTTCTAATATAACTATTTGGATTTATTTAATTTTGGTGCATAATTCTTTCATTTATATAATTACATCTACAATATTTTGTGATCCATTTTTTTTATATTTACATCTGTATTGCAGCATTAAAATTATATAATTTAATTTTTTTTTCAAAGATAACCCCCAATTATTTAAAATTTTACTTGAAAAAATTTATTCCGCAGTATGTGTTTAATTCTCTGAGTTACAATTTTTTTCATTTTATAATGCACTACAGCACAACGAATGGTTATAACTGATATATAATAATACTTATGTCCGTTTTGAACGCTATCACGTATAATTCATAAAAAATCTGGTGACCCGGGTAGATGAGTGGACAAGGGCGCGAACACTCGTGGCTGACGTTATTGAGTCTCAGGTTCGAAACCTGAAAACCCGTCAAATAGAAGTGCTTATACTCGCTTACTTTGTCGTAACTCGAAGTCCTTCCGTTGGGGCGGTCTGGAAGGTTGGAGAACCCAAGGTCCATTGCCAATAGATTAATACTTCTGTAAAAAATGTAAACTAATATTTTTTTTTCAACAATGACTGAACGCGGAGGTAGTTTTTTCAGTCGGGCCGGTTTTTGTAGCTTTAAACCTCTTCGGGTGAATTCAGTTCCTTTGGGTATTCTGCCAATAGCTCTCGAGTTGCTTCAGTCATAAAAAAATTAAAATGACTTAAAATCAAATCATTTATAAAAAGCTAAAAAAAAAATTATTTTGTGTAGTGCATTTGTTATTAACTTGGACATATATGCTGCATTCCATTAATAAAAACAGTACAGAGTAAAATACATTTAATCCGAAAACGCTTAAGACGAAATATCAGTTAACACGAAGTAATACAATAGTCTCGACAAACTACTATGTATTTTAATACATTTTTCTCTTAACACGAAACGAATATCGCTTAACCCGAAAAGATTTCCCTACTGATCAAAATGTGGAAAACACCATCAGGATTGGACTTTCTTACCAGTGGCGTAAATTACACCCTCGCATTGCGGGAGGTGCCAGGGCTCTAGGAGGCCCAAAGTCTGAGTGATGCTAAGTATGTAACCTTTGTAAAATCCAGCTTGGGGCTCCAAACCTGACTTTGCAGGGGGGTCTAATATTCTCCGTTACGCCTCTGCGCCCTACTGCCTCGTCCAAAGAATTCGTTGCAGTAGATGATGATAATGTGTGTACAGACCCAATTCTGGCAGACAAAGATATTTTGGAGTTTGCTCAAATAGCTCAAAAGATACCATTGATGCATATTCCGAATTACGAAAATGAAATGAATAATGCAGCTCCTGTTCCCACGTTATCCGAAAAGATGAACATTATGAAAAGTATGCGCAGTAATTTAGATACACATTCTAATGGTGAAATGTGTAACAAAATGGCGACATCGAACACTTTTTTGGCAGTTGGTTGCTAAAAGGACAATTCAAAGGAGAAAAAAATCAAATTATTTTCCAAAAAACTTTGTTTCTTGTTCAAAAAACTTCTTTTTCAAAATTTTTTAAAATGTTGTGCTACTTTTCTTGTGAATATTTTGTGCTAAATTTCTTTAATTGTTAAGTTCTTGCGAATGCTTTTGTTTCATGGATGTTTATTATATACATGCATATATACATATTTATGTAAATAAAAAAACTCTAATAAATTTAATTTTGCAGGAATTTTTTTTTAATATTCCTAACACGAAAAAATATTTCAGTCCCCACAGTTTCGTGTTTAGTGATTTTTTTTCACTGTATTTAAAATAAATATACATATTTTAATCTGTAGAATTATTAAAATTAGTTTTGCTGGAGCACCTCTTATTTATAGAATGGCCTTTACGTCTAACGATCTGTATCTTTCTTTTTTCCAGGTCGCTCGTCACGGTGTCGGTGTTTCCAGCGGTCACCTTAATTTTGGGAGCCACGTTCGCCGCTGTGTGTGCTTCTACTGCTCTGGCGCCTTCGGCTGGCTGGGCTCGTGTTTTGGGATCCGCTCTGGACAATAGGAGACCTTTACGAAATGCTATCTTTTGTGCTACCGTGGCAGCTATTGTTCTAGGAGCAACCGCTAATATGGTATCCTTGAAAGCAATAATGCTTCCAGTATATTATGTTTGTGACAGAAATTTTTAAAACTATCTATACTACCGTTCTTAAACTCGCATTATTTCAAAATGAGCCGTAATTATTGAGTGTTAATAAAGAAAAGAAGTCTCGAAAGTGTTGAAGGCGTTAAAAAAGTTAAAGAAAATGCTAAAGAGATGCTATTTTTTGGTCTGATAATATTTTGTGAACTAAAAAATTTTCTAAATAATATTTTCCTCTAATTCCTTTCTCGTCTCGGAAAAGTAATTAGTTAAAAAAAAGGATGCGAAATGTTTTATTTGAATTTTTTTAAGACATTAGAAGTTTCAAATTTGTGAAATATCATGTATGGGTGAAAGTGAAGTTTTAAGACATTTATGCGCATAACAAATGGATAAAAATATAAGAAGAAATCAAAGCATTGTCTCTTAAAGCTTCCAAATATCGTATCGTGATGAAAGAATGTATAAGATTGACATAAATAAAATTGACATTAAATTATTTACTATTTATTGTTTTTTCTTGTACAATCTTCTATTCAAAAACAGAAAAGAAACTCCTAAATACCATGCTTTTAAAGTGCGAGGCGTGAAAAAGAATGTGTATTGATAAGGACCCTATTTTATGTTTATTCAAATAATTGCTTTTATCTCGACCAGAAATAATAGAATAGAACAAAAATACTATCAAAACAAACAAAATTTAATATATAAAAATTTAAAGTTCGCTCAAAATAAAATTTTGTTTCAAAATTAAATAAAATTGAATTTTATTCAATTCTTACTTTTTATGTAAATGTTAATCATGTTTTTTGGTGAAAACTGAAAATGATTTCTTTTATTGTTCCCATATATGAATGCTTACTAACAAAATAACCAGATAACAATAAACTTAGCTAGCATATATATAATAAAATAAAATAAAATACTAAGTGAGAAAGTTGTATAACCTACAAGGCCAAAGAAGAAAAAAATTGTATTCCAAGAAACATAGCAATAGAAAATACAGAAAAGGTCTATAATATCGTATATTTCCGAAATCTGGGCTGATCCGTATACAGGGGAATTTTAAATTGTTTTTACAAAATAAAGGGGGGATAGTCCCATTCAACAACTAATAATAACAAAAGGGAAAAATTGGGTCGATTCCCCTTAAGAGGAAAAAGAGGAAAATTAAATTCAACCTGAACTTCCTATTGGGAAAAGAGCAATTAACGTCCAAAAAAAATCACAATCAGAATTGTTTGTAAAACTAAGCAAATCCCTCAAAAAGCCGATCCCCCTTGTCGTGCACGGTGACACCGAAGTAAGAACGACTGGTGCACCCCCCGAAGTTTCCCTGGTGTTGTGAATTTTGTCCGCGGAACAACAATTTCGCCACGAGATCTTCAGCTGAGTCCACGCCCTCATAAATAATTATGTGTCACTAAAAAAAAGTCAAGTGTTGGGCGGGGAAGCTGGGGGGTGAACCAATGCCCAATATGTCCGATCCATCGTGCTGGTTTGTGCCATTCAAAATTACGGATCCTATGGGAAAATGTGCTGGGGATCCATCTGTATAAACCACATGTCTCTTTGGATGAGAGGAAAATTTTAATTAACTGAAACACTTGTACCAAGGAAATACTGTATGTGGCCACAGTCAAACGGTCTTGTAAGAGGGCTTAACAGATAATCACCAAAGATACCTGCCCAAACGTTCACAGAAAATTTCTGTTGGTGTATACTTGGGGTAGCTCAGTGGGGATTGCTATCAGACCAAACGTGTTGACTGCGCATGTTGAAAATTTCTTCTGTGCTGAATTTTGCCTCATCACTAAATAATACTAATACAAAAAACCGTGGATCGTTATTCTTCATCCCCAGCATCGGGAACAAGTTTGCCCTGGGTTCATCTGTGTTCAAAGATTACACTCTTTTGGTAGAAAGGGTATGCATTCCTCGTATACAAAACACTGCAACACTGGCTGAGAAATACCCATTTTGTATACCACCGCTAGCGTGCTTTTGGAAAAAGCAGCTTCAAATCTACCCAAAACTCGCTCTTCCATTTCTGGCACTCGTGCATTGCAGTTTATCGCAGTAGTCGATCAACACTGGAAAAGTTAGGATGGCTTGTAATACGACGTTGGAATCCACTGTCCGTACAATCTTTATGCTTCGTGTCTATTCACTTTTCCTTCACTGTATGCGAGGTGCATATCTGCTAATACCTCGGGCGTGTTTTCCACCATAGTTTCTTACGTGAAAAGTTTCTTATCAAATGTTGGTCAAGATAATAAATACTCCCTTGAAGCTATGATGTGCCTTTTTAAAAGAACAAATATTTGCTCTGATTTCTTTCTGGTGTACCAACTTACACAATGCTGCTTCTTCTCAATGGAAATTTTGCATGCGGTAAATTCCTTGATAGTCTTGGGAGATATGCTACGTAGGCAGTAAGTACAAAATGAATGTCAGAGGCGATGACCTGTATTGCTTCATCTTACAGAATCTTCAATTCTACTTCCCCTATTTTCTGCTTTCGTGAATGGAATACGACCCTTTGTCTCGTGTACTAATATAGGTCGTCTACGGGTACCTTATCACCTAATTTGTAAAAACAATTTCGAATCACCCCTTGTATACATTATGCGTGCGCTTTTTCTTCAAAAATTATCAAAAATACGAAACTTATAGGTAAGTCGATTTGAAAAAAATCCTGTAATTTTAAAATATGAGCAATATGAGTGCAAAAATATTGACAAGTGGGTTGCTTCTTGTGGAATATTTTCCAACCGAGTTACTGCAAAGTTAGATGCCAGCGACTATAGTATTCTGATAATCCTATCTAAAGCAAAACATACGTTGGTATATCCCATTCATTTGTTATCTTATACACTATCTGTGCTAGTCTTGTTTTCTGAACCATTTTTCTAGTTGGAAAAAGAGCGAAAAGAGAAATTTGTATACAGCAAATGATTTTCAATCTAAGTTTCATGATGTGGGGGAAAAAACCCCAATACTATTAACGTAGACAATTCCACATACCGCTTATTATACCGGAAATTGCAAAAATTCGGATTATATGTTTAATTTTGAAAGATTTAAATGTCTTTTTTTCTTTTGGAATAAAAGTTCCCAAAAAAGTTCAAAGGTTAAATTGCTTGCACATGACCAATCAACGAAAATGTTTTTTACTTTAAAAACACGTTTTTAAAAAAGAAAAAACTACGCTTATTTTTAAGTAGAGACCCCTTGATTTTAATAAAAGTTCCAAAAATTCTCAGCTTATACGCAGAAATATACGGTCTTGAATATTTTTTGTTAAGTAACGCATTTCCTGGAGATTGAAATGAAACAAATATCACATCCTGTTAATTTCACTCAGCGCAATTATTCAATATAAACAGGCAGCGCACACAATAAGTATTAGGAGAAGATTGATATTCCATTTGCAACATTATGAACTGGAATAATAAAAGATCACAATTCGAATCTCTGACTGGGCAGGAGCTTTCATCTCACCTAAGTCCTTTTCCATTTTAACCGGATTCGTAATCATTATTAATTCATAGAATCCGAATAGGGAATCAATTAATGTGCATTATTCATCAGTTTCTCTAAATTCATACTTGACATTCAGAATTAATTGCTGTCAAGCAAAAGCAGTTATGAATTGTGTGAACGGTTGGCTGAAGTCTGGAATTTTCTCATATCCTTGCTGCATTGTTTTAACCCTTTCTTGGGTCATTTATTTCACTTCTGAATTTCTCGCAGTTTCTTATGTTTTATTAACAATCAAATAATAGCATTTGAGGAAATATATTTTATTTTGCCGAATTTTATGTTTGCGTTTAAATTTTAGGGGTGGGAAGAATACTTCCTAAGAAACCATTCACCGTCATAAAGAAATTAAATTTGATGGTGATTATTTGCCATGAAAAGATGAGAAGCATGTAGCAATGCACAAGGGGACATCACGTTCTGCACTTATGTATCAGGTCTTCTTTTCTTGTCCCTTTCTGCTACATTTCCTACATCATCTATTGTGGAAAACCATCTTTGGCTTATGATTTCCTACACTGGCTAAGCGCACATCATCCTGAACTACACACTTCTTTGCTTGAAAGCTAGCAGGACGTCCTTTCTTTTTTTCTTGAGGAATATCCACCTATTATAGCTGACGAGTTAATGCTATATGGAATGTTAGCAGATCTAAATTTCTGTTTATTTTGATCACTTGCCACAATATAAAATTATTTATGATGGCAAGGTCAATAAAAAAATAAAAGATATGAATTTACAGATTTTCTTTTCATCTGGTATCTTTCTTTTCTTTTGTCAAAGCGATCAACCCCTCCCATGACATCGTTATATACAGCGATAGCTTTCGGACAAGGTACTTCTTTAGTGCCATCTTTTTTGTCCGATTTACAGGTGCCATAATCGTTGGATTATGTGCAATAGGTGGCAGGACAAAACTGAAGCTAGAATTAGTTTTTCCATCGTTATAATAACAAGGTCAATATATTATATTGGGTTTTGCACCTCACACAGGTGTATTTTGTAAGATCATATAGATGGGAAGTAAACTTCCTAACGCCCACGAAAGGGTTAAAAGGGAAAATTTGATTTTACTAATGGAAGAATTGGTGATATTTCATTTCAAAACTCAATGAGATTTCAATTATATTTTTAATCAGATTCATTTAATTTGAATAATTTTTATTGTTGAGTTTCATAGTTTGGATTTATACCACAAGAGTAAAGTATATTTTTTATACCTGAAGATTACACTAAATTATTTGCAAACTGATAACACACATTGTGTAATATATCTATAAAATTAAATTAGGCGCACATTTTAGAAACTTTGTTTCACAGTTTTATCATTATACATTACTTTAAAAAAATTCTTTCTAATGTGTTTATTAATCTTAAAATTTCTTCATTTCTTACCTGCGTTAGATATAGTAGTGGTAAAGAGAGGGAAACGTTAATAAATCTATAAAACACAATATAAAACTATAATTATCGATATTGTTTTGATAATCTTGTATGAAGTCGTATTAAAACAAAGAAGGATTTTTAACTAAAAACAATACAGATTCAAACCAGGGGCGTAGCTATCATCGTATTAGCCGTATTATTAATTTGAACTTGAACCCAAATCTTGTAAGCAAAAAAATCACAAAATGTTAAGGAGCCCCTATAAAGGGCTTACTAGAAACTTTGATGCAAAATCCCTCAGGACTAGCTACGCCAGTGGTTCAAACCTGTGGCGTAACCTACACCCCCGCATTGCCGGGGTGCCCAGGGACTCTAGGGGGCTAAGTACGTATTTGGGCTTGGAGCAGAGTTTGCAGGGGGCCCTAATATTCTCCGTTACGCCACTGATTCAAACTGAGAACCAAAAGAAAAATGGTGACGTGGATGAAACCGAACTTTATAAGATTGACTTTTTCGAGAATTTTTCATATTATTCTAATTTTTAAGTGTTTAAGGTTGTTGAAACCTTTTGATTTCAAGTACAACAACTATTGATCGCGATACAGTCTTAAAAATTATTTCATTAATTATATAAAAAAATACCAGCTATATTATTGACAAATATGTCTATCGGTTGTTCCTAAATGTCTTTTTTTATTTCTAATGGGCTGCAGATTGATGTTTCACCATTATAGACCTAGTACATTCCCCAGAAGCTGGTATCTCTTTTTAGTGCGCCACCATATAGGCGGATACAAATCGCCGCAGGTAATTTTGTCCCCCAGTTTCCTTCCTAGAGGGAGACACCTGACCTCTGGCCATGCAAACCTGTACTAGGATTTAATTTTGCCGAGAGCACCCAAGCCAAACTGACACTCTATGGATCTTTTACACGCCGTATAATTAGACGACATGGCCGCTGTCAATTTTCGGCATCATAAAAATCTACTGACTTGGGTCGGGATCGAACCCACAACTTTACGTGCAGAAGGCCAGTGACAAACCAAATACACCATCCATTCGGCTAGTTCCTAAATGTAAATGACCGCAAAAACAATGCTTGTTATTTGTAATGGTTAGTCAGATAATACTTTGTTGACAAAGAGAGAGAGAGAGATCAAATACGAATTAAAGTTTATCAATGGAAACGAAAGGTTTGAAGCAAATTATAATTCATTTAGTAGTTCGCACACACACAATATCAGCAGCAATGATTGCTTGTTTATTGAATACCACTCACAAAAATCAAAATGAAGACTACTAGTGACGAAATTCGTAATTTTGAAGGACGGACTAATGACGAAGACGACATTTGAGCGTCAAAACTTAAAATATTCATTTTTTAAAATGCTAAGTTCCCTCTCTCTCTCAATAAACTCATTGTCATATAAATGACAAACATATTTAAAGTATTCTTTCCTTTTATTTTTAACACCTCTGAATTTAGGAAATAGATTTTATCTATTATAAGATATATATTTCAAACGTATTCCTTCGCTTA
This sequence comes from Trichonephila inaurata madagascariensis, assembly GCA_019973955.1. Classification (NCBI taxonomy): domain Eukaryota; kingdom Metazoa; phylum Arthropoda; class Arachnida; order Araneae; family Nephilidae; genus Trichonephila; species Trichonephila inaurata. The sequence goes on along the minus strand of BMAV01024677.1, from coordinate 32,115 downwards.
CCATTCTGTGATTTTTTTTTTAGTTTTCTTGTGATAGATCATTTGTACGCGAAGGTTTGAACCAGACATCCATAGAGCTGAGTACATCACAATGCACAGATCCTCAGGTATGCGGATTATTAAAAAGTTTAATGCTTAAGTTTAATATTCCAAATTTATATGCAATGTGTTAGAGTTACTTCTGAATAATTATTTTTAATTTATTTATAATTTACGTATAAAACTTCAGAACTTAAGTATCATCTTGATCTCTTATATCCTAAATTTAATTATAATATATATAACATCTCAAGGGCTTCAAAAAATAGTCAAAGAAGAAGTTGGAAAAATACCCCCAAAAATGTTCAAAAAAGCTCTTTTGGCTTAGCCAAAATGTCTACGTAAAGTGTACTGTGCTAAAGGAAACCGCATTTAAAATTTCATGTAAATAACTAATTCGATAAAAATTTATCATGCTCTGAAATTGGTCCCAATATTTTGGAATCAACTGGTACACGTGTTCCATAGAGGATTTGGTCTTTTTTTTAATACATCACGTTTGTTTTAAACAAAAGCAATCTTGTGTCATCCTCGATAAAAAAAAAAAAAACTTATGAGCTTACTTCCTCCAAATTTTTTATTTCTATGTTCATTCATTTTGAAATTAGACATTCAAAAAGTTGTACCTTAAACATTGGAGGTGAGTGTGTATTCGACCATTTTCAATATTAGTCTTCTTTCTTTTGTATTAGTTGCATTATTATAAACCTTAAATAATGAATCGATTACCCAAAATATTTATTAGTTTTTATCAAACTCGAAGTTAAAACGACTACATTAAATTTCCATTTATGAGCTTTTTAAATTTTGATTCATATTAAGGCATAAGCTTTTCTTAAATTGAAGCTCGTTTGCTATTTAACTTTCCGTTATTTATACCAGATGCTAAAACACTATTTTAATAATTTAAATAAATTTAAATAACTATGTTTTGGGCTGGTTTTGGGGTGGAATGTTCAGAAGTGCAATTACAAATATAACCGTCGTTTAATAACCTGATGGTCAATGGCCAGGCATTTGATCAATAAAATAACAAATATAACCATAGATATTACTGGAAATATTTAAATACGTTCAAATTTGTGTGTTTTGTACATTGATCAAATGAAAAAAAAGTGTATTTCTTTACAGTATTTTGTGCTTAGTTGGATCCTGACCATGGTGGCCTGCGTCTCATTCTTAAAGGTGCACTATTTATTGAAGCTTGGTCTCTTGGTCTTCATGCTCTCAACCTATATTCTGCTCATGATCGTTGTGTTTTCCGATGTATTTGAGGGAACTTGTCACAGGTATTCTCTATCAGCAATTCAGATATATATACCGTATTTACTAATCTAAACCATTTTTTAAGTCCACCCAATTTTTTTCAATGTTTTTGAGAAAAAATGTTGTCAGCTATTCCATAAACCACACCGCAATTTCTTTACGTGTTTGTTTTTGAGAACAAATAAAAAATTGTGTTAAAGGTACATCAATATCCAATATTTAGGAAATTTTTTAAAAATTTAATGAGAAATAATAAGTGACTAATTAATTTATTTGATCAGTATTGTGAAACCTACAAATACATACATGAACCTATACTACTCTAACCGTCCGTACCATGTTTCGAAAATCATTCGTTATTCTCATTGTCACGCCTAACTTCAGAATTGGTTCCGGCGTCGCAATTTCCCACGCGATGTTATCTTCCATTCAACATTTTTTTCAAAAGAAAGTATTAGAAGAATTAAAAAATTATTAATTATTGCTGAACATTTACACAAGGAAAATTTATATCATTTTATTTACACCACCGGGTGTATTTGTTTCGTCCGTGTCAAATCTTCAGTGGCCATTGTTCTGTTTCCGTTTTTTCTGCATTTAAAATTGCCTCCCTTTTCATACTTGCGTCATAGTGAACTCGCCTTGATGCTATTACCGATATCTTTTATGCTTATGTGATTAAAAGAAAACGTATACAAAAATTTTTCCTGAATACGAGTGTTCTCGATAGAATACTGAATAAATGAATACTGAAGATAAACTGTGGAATGGGATAAGCCATAATGCAAGTGGCCAGAATTTGCGGTTACACTTTTCCTTTTAAAAGGGTTGCAACACAATTTCCCTCATTCAACAAAGGTTTTGCCTTCGATTCTCAGCCGCACCCGATTTTCAGTAGCATTAACACTGAAAAAATAGTGCCGCTTAGATTCAAGTAAACATGGTATATAGATAGATAGATAAATGGATCAGCAAAAAATAATTAATTTGGAAACTACTAAAACTTTAAAATGACTCATATGATTTCAAAATTCAAACAAGGAACGAGCAGCTTAATGGGCTCAGTTCATGACATCACATGACAAAGACAAACACGTGCTCTCCATTGAATTCCAAGCAAACATTAAACTAATAGTACTTGCTATTCTATTTGTAAAACTCAGATAAAATTTAAAATTTCATATTTGAATAAAGATGTTTAAATGTTAGGGAAAAATTCTTCAAAAAGATTTTTTAAAATTGAAAAAAAATTGTATATTATGCTTATATTTTTTAATAAAATGCATTTTACTTTTTAAGAGAAAGTTTCTGCAAAGAGCAAAACTTGGCAACACCGAAGCGCTTGAACTGATTAGCTGGAAACACAAAAAAGTTTCCATCGTGTGACTATGACGTCACATGATTTTTTAATTGTTTGGCTAGAATCACGGGTTTTACGATCGGGGTTTGACGTCACATGAATTGAACCCATTAGTCACATTCAACTCAAAATTCCAGTCTCGTTACATATGTAAATAAAAATTTTCATTTTTACTTCATAAAAACCTTATCGCTAGAGACTAATGTGCAACGAAATTGCTTTTCTGTTTCTTAAAAATATGAATTGACTTTTCATTTTGTGGAATATGTAATAAATTTTTGGTAATTCATTAAAAAAAGAATCTCTAAAAAATAGGGGAACCTAAAAATTGTTAAAAAGATTTATAAATTCACTTTTTGAATCTGAGGTGCATAGAACTCGGCACCTTCCGATTAGTAAGCACGTTTTCCCGCTAAACCAAAGTGATCAGCAGTCGGAACGTTACGGTTTATATATAAATGTACCCACACCCCCCCTTCCAAGATCGGGGGAGGAACGAAGTTTAAGCTGTTTTTGCAAGCGTGCGGGGTTTCCCTGTTGCTAAGTGATTGAGGCATGTTGCGTCAGGACGAGGGGCGATTGCTGGTCATGTGGGTCAAACCCTTGCCATATTGTCTGAATTTGGTTGCTCTTGGGGATAGCGGGGCCCCTAACGGGGAAAAATTTCTTTTTTCAAAGTTCTCCGGGCCCTGGGGAGAGAACTCTCAACCTTTGGTTCCGTAAGCACTAACTTCCCATTTTACCAAAGGATCTTTTCAGTTGGGGGCTGTTTTTTTAATAAAGATACCGCACAAATCTTTTAGGGTTTTAATATTGTTTTTTAGATTTTCTTCCTTAATAAAAAGAGAATTATTGTTAATATTTTTTTAATCACTTATTGCAGGAAAATCTGTGTATCGTTGAAAATTCGTGCTTTGGTTCTACTTACTATATTTTTCTACATGGTCAGTTATCATGCAGATTGGTAAGTTTTATTCTTTATTAATTTAAATATTATTTATCTGGTAATTAATGTCTCTTAAAAACACGTACAGAATTGGAATTTTTTCCAAGCATAAATATTTGTAAATCTTTTTTTCTCTCAAATTTACAGAGATATTTGATTCTAATAAAAAAATTTTCAAAAAAAAAATTAATTACAAACTAATAATTGGAATTTTAAAAAATTATTAAATTTTATAAAAATTTTAATTTAATTTTTTTTCATTTTTTCCAAAAAACCGAAATTTTTGATATGGGGAAAAAAAGCATATTTTTAAAAAACCCCCTTTTAGTAAAATTTTTAATATTTAAGAAAAAAAAACAAATAATTCAATTTTTTACAGCTATATTTAAAAAACTTATATTATTTTTTAAAGCCGGGAAATTTTAAAAAAAAACAATATTTACTTTTTAACCCTTTTATTTTAAATTATTTTTTTTTTAATTTCTAATTTAAATTAATAAATTATTTTTTACTACAATTTTCAGGTGTTAATAAATCTCTGGAGGAACTAACTTGAGATTTACTGCTGTTAAGAAAAATTTAACTAACAAATGAAAAATTATTTCGCATTCTATTCAAGTTGCATAACTACAAACATTACTTCACGTTAAACAAAAAAACTGGAAATTCTTATCCTAATCCATTTTTCGAACCAAAATCCCAAAACAGCTATTTTATTTCGAACACCTTATTACTTTTTCATCAAGAGAATTAGTGTCGCCATTTCACCCAAAAATTGCACCTTCAAATCTCTTAGAGCTTTCGAAGTTCAAAATGCCTACTTTGTACTCTTTTCGTACTTAAATTTTTCTGTTGTGGTAGTGACCCTTGGGGGCGAAATGGATTTAGAATCTCGAGTTCCAAGTTGGAGCAAAAAATACGTCAAATGTTTTATTGCGTTGCGTCTTTTTGGATTTTGGTACCAGCAAAGGTTCTTAAGCTGTCCAAATCCTCTTCTATCGATTACTGACTTGATGTTCACTTGAGTCAAGTCCTCGACGATAAAAGTTTGTTTTTCTTTTAGGCTTAAGCCTTTGATATGCAGCAGAGTTTACACTTCATTTCTTAAGAATAAAAATAATGGTAAAGTTACTTTTACACGACTCCTACAACTTATGAGAACGAAGAAAAGATTCTTACACAGTAAATGGCTTAAATGAAAACATATCAGATTCTCCCCTTGGTATTTTGCTACATCTTTATTTGTTCGAAAGATTATTTTTATTAGAAACTGCATTCTATTTACTTCAATTTAAAATGAGGTATTTTTACAAATTATAAATCTAATTTATTACGACCTTGTTTCAATCGTGAATTTTAGTGCTCAGGTTTTTTCTCTACATGCCTTGAGGTATCCGACAGCTTTCGGAACCGTGATTTTGCAAAAGAGTACTATCGAATGTTTCTTTAATATTTAGTGTCACTTAGTTTAGAACAGCGGTCGCCAAACTTTTGCTCTCATGGACCTGTAAATTCATAATTAAATCCCGCGGACCACTAATAGAATTTTTTTAAGTGTTAAATTATATTTATACAAAAAACTGTGATCTTAAGACATATAACTTAATGTAATAAGTAAGCATATTCCACAATTTTCTGCGGACCAGCAAAATTTTCTCGTGGACCACCACTTTGGCGATCTCTGGTTTAGAATACACGTATAAAATTGTTTTAAGAATATTATTATATTAAAAAATTATTTAAATGCAATTTTTTTTGGTAAAGAATTAAGGTATCCGACTACTTTCGGAACCGTGATTTTGCAAAAGTGAAAACGAATTTTTTTTTTAATATTTAATGTCAATTTGATTAGAATATACATTTAAAGTTGTTTTAAGAATATTAGTACAATAAAAAATTATTTAAATGAAATATTTTGGCAAAAATAAACTTAGAGTTACCTTTTTTCAAAACAATCTCCTTTTATGAAAAATACTTCTATAATTATAATATTCTGCTTATATATAGCTAAGACTTCTCCAGAGGGCCTGAACTACAACTTTTGAAAAATTCGTATTATTTTCAGAGTTACTACCAATTTAAATAATTATAGGTGTTTTTGTGTTAAAATTTATCCACTCTGATGTATTAAAATATGGATAAATCCTCTTCTAAATTATATATTTCAAAAATCCTAGTTCAGACTCTGTACAGAGGCTTATATATAGACAAAAATTATTACAGAACTATTTTCCATAAAAGAAGATTTGGAAAATAAATAGTTCTATTTCATTTTTTGCCAAAATAATGCATTTAAATCATTTTTAATTGTAATAATATTCTTAAAACAATTCCATACGTCTATTATAATCTAAGTAACCTTAAGTATTAAAAATAATATATTCGTTGTGTGTGTGTGCGCAATTGAAAAATCACGGTTAGTCGGATACCTTAAAATAAAATTAGCTATTTTCAAAACATTCTCTTTTAATGAAAAATGTTTCTATAATAATAATATTTTGCTTTCACAGGTTCTCCCCGAATACCGCGTACAAACTTGGAGGGGATGTAGAAACATCCTGAGAAACCGTAATTACATAGGAAAGCATGAGCAGAAACATACTACCCTAACGAGATAAAAAGACACAAAGGCATGAGGGATCACGATACAGAATTTAGAGTAAAACGCTCATTATAAAAACAATAATAAATTGAAAGTATGACATTAAAGCACCACATGAGGTGTTTGAAATTTCTGCCATTGTCATGTATGCATGCACGAAACCGACGCGACATGGATTAGCGACCATGTTCAAAATACCGCGCGTTTCACCGATCGTAGCAGCGATGGATATTCGTGCCACCATTTCAGAATTGTGATGGGCGTGTCATCAATCTTGTCTCTGATAGATACATGTTCATCCGGGTTCTGATGCACCCGAGCGAATGATGATTCGGTTGCCACCTCTTGTTGGACATCTTACCCTATACAACCGAACAGCAACACGTCCATTTCCGTTGGCTAGGCCGCAGATGAAATGGATATCCACCAACTCGGCGTTCGTATAACGATTCATGTTCATCGCACACTGTCCATTCTGAAATGAAGAAACCACATGTGCCGACCTTGCGAGCTCAAGTACAGCGCCACCTATCACTTTCCGCCCATGGTTTCCTATGTAATTATGGCTCCTCACGATGTTCTCTACCTCCCCTCACAGCCGCCGTAGCCGAGTGGTCAAGGTATCGGATCGTGGCTGGCTTTGTCACGAGTTCGAGTCCAGTACCACTAAAGACCCGCCGGGTAGGGAGCGATGCACGTTAAATCTGTCGAGAGCTCAAACGTCCTCCCGATGGTGTAATGTAGAAGTTAGGAGAGGGGGGTGCGAGCTCTGGTGTCGTCCACGTCACTTGACCATAATTCAGAATTACGTGGTCCTTCGCCAAAAGCCCTAGTGTAGCTGAACAGTGTGACGTTAATATTCACTCACTCACTCTACCTCCCCTCCAAATTTGTACACGGCATGCGGGGACACCCTGAGCTAAGATTTTGAACAATTCCCATTATTTTCAGAGTTACTGCCGATTGAAATAATTGTTGGTAACTTTTGGTAACAATTTCTCCACTCTGATGAATTAAAATATGGATAAATCCACTTCTAACACAGAAATTTCAAAAATCCTAGTTCAGGCTCTGAACAGATGTCTGAAATATATATAGGCAAAATATTGTTATTATAGAAGCATTTACCATAAAAAGAGAATGTTTTGAAAGCAGCTATGTTAATTTTTTACAAAAATATTGCATTTAAATAATTTTTTATAATAATAGTATTCTCGAAACAATTTTATACGTGTATTCTAACCTTAATGAGCACTAAATATAAAAAAATATTCGCGTTTGTACTCGTTTGCAAAATCACGATTCTGAATGTATTCGAATACCTTAAGATGACTGAATGCGTACGAAATTATGATTTTGAAAAAGCGTATAAATGAATATTTTTTTTATTATTTAGTATCAATTGTGAATTATCTTTTTATTTAAAATTCTTTTAAGAATATTACTACAGTCAAAAAGTATTTAAAAGCAGTTTTTGGTAATTAAAATGAAGAATGAAGGGTATATTTTCAAAACATTCTCCTTTTATGAAATACTTCTATAATAGTATTTTACCATTATATAGATTAGATTTCTATACCGGGTTGAATAACTTTTGAAATATATAATTTAGAGTGAATTTATTCATATTTTAATTTTAACAAAACCACCCATTATTTTTTCAATTCATCTTAACTCTGAAAATAACGGGAATTTTTCAAAAGTTTTAATTCAACCTCGGTATAGGAGTTCTATTTATTTATAAGCCAAATGTTATTCTTATGGAAGTGTTTTTTTATAAAATTAAAGTGTTTTTAAAATCTGTCATATTTTCTAAATATTTCTCCAAAAAAATTGCATTTAAATAATTTACTTGTTATAATATTCTTAAAACACTTTTATATGTATATTCTAATTCAACTGACACTAAATATAAAAAATATCCATTTATTCGCTTTTTCAAACTCACAGTTCCGAACGTAGTCACTTTAATAAATATAAGTTTAATTTTTTTAAAAAACAAATTTCGTTCTTGAAAGATAATATTGTCTTAAAAATAGCAAATTAAGCTTTTGTCACTTTAAAATATTTTTAAAAGTAAAGAAAAAATTTAAGAACCATTTTTAGTTATGTTTAACTAAAAAAATCAGAAAATTATTTCATTTAGTACAGGGAAAAGCGAAAGAGAGTTTTGAAAGAGCTGTATAGGTCTGCAGTTTTATATTTGTGAAAAAAAATCATAAGACGAACGCTTTAGATTTCTCGTATTCAGTTACTTTGGTTGTATTAATTGCACTTATAAGCTTGGAAAACTTTAAATTTAAAGTTCATTTTTTTTGTTTCTATTTTTTTTTAAAAAAATTACATAATAGCCTTTGAGAAAAAAATTATACGAAGAATGGATATTCAATATTTAGGGGGAAAACCATGAAAAATTATCAAAAATAATTAAATATCTTGTTATATCCTATTCAGAAAAATTTTATTAGAATATATACAGTGAAATATATATATATATATACGTTTAAAAAAAACTTTAAGACGAAGTTATTAAATAAAAATACCGCCTAAAAACTACTATGTATTTTTTTCTCTTAACACGAAACAAAAGTCTCTTAACACGAAAAAAATTACCTTCTGGGGTACAAAGTACGGAGAACACCAGTCGGAATGAACTGTCATATTGTATCATCGGAAGAATTCTTTGCCGTAGATGATGATAATATGCGTACAGCCCCAATTACGGTAGACAAAGACATCTGGAGTTTGTTGAAAGCTCAAAATATATCATTGAAGCAGATTCCGAATTACGAAACTGAAATGAATAATGCAGCTCTTGTTCTTACATAATCCGAAATGAAGAACATCAAAACAGTATGTTCAGTTATTTATAGACGCACACTCCAATTTTGAAATGATTTACAAAACGGACGACACCTAACAAATTGTTGACAATTTGATGCTAAGCAAGTAATATAAAAAAATTTTGAAAGTCAATTCCTACTTAGGTCAACAAAGAAAATTTTTTTTTTTTTAGTTACTTTTTATTAAATATTTACAATTAATATACATATGTATATGCATATAACAGAATTGTTGATTTTTTTTTTCGCGAAATCTTTGAACACGAAAAAATATTTCAGTCCCTTCAGTTTCATGTTAAACGATTTTTACTGTATTTTAATTTCCTGAAATATATCAGAGAAAAATAGAAATTCATCTTTTTAATGATGTCACATCTTGAATGGAATTCCCATTTGTTTTAAAAATTTTAAAGCATACCCAAAAGAGAAAATGGTTTTTTGGGAAGTTCTCTTCAGTTTCAGGAAATTGCTTTTGCAGGAAATAATGACATAAAGTATGGAATGTACGAAACAGCAATAGAATTTCAGAAGAGCTGTGTTTCAGGAAGATTTATACTTTCAAAAGTATTTCTCAATAGGAAATACTGTCTAATTCTCGTATTTGCTTATTTTTGAATTCGCCAAATACCACTTGAGTTATGCTGCTAATAATAAAAAGGGGCGAACTATTTTAGGAAATAAATTGAAACGTTAGATTCTTAAAAATATTATGCAATATTATTTTGAAATATTCTAATAGTATTCCTTCGTATCTAAGATATTACTTTTCGAAATATTTTAAACTAAATTTTTCTAAAAAAAAAGGTTTTCATTTCCAACGATTAAAAAAAAAATGTTCCATTTTGTTTTTTTCGCTGTCACTTTTTTCACTCCCTTCCCCCCGAGATTCCCAAGCTATCTGACCTAAAACTTGGGGGTTTCCTTGGGGGTTTCGGGTGATAACCGTTAAAACGCTTTTCAAAAACCCAAAAGGTTTCGGGGTTTTGAACAAAAATCCTGTTTTCAACAATTGACTTGATTGAAATTTGGCTGGCATGTTTCTTTTGTACCAAAATCCGTTTAGAACGGGTTTTGCGGAAAATCATAAAGGAAATAAAAAAATTTGAAATGCCCGTCTTAGAAATTCAAGAGTTCTGTCCTTTTTAACACACTTTTTAAAGTTTCACTTTATGTAACGAAATCTTTGAACTCGATTTTTACCCACTTAATAAGGTCAGATTAATTCGAAATTTTGCACACTTGTCAAGGACCGATGACAATACAATAATTTCATAATTTTGTTTCATTGTCCTGATCAGGATTCTCAGGAATAAGGATTTCGAGATTTGGCGACTAATTCCAGATTTGGCTACTAAAAGATTAAATTATAACCCTATAAAAGTAAAAGCGTTTGCATAATCAATTTCTCACCATAATAAAAACGATATTGTCTAGTTTTTCTGAAATGGAAATTTTAAAAAAAAAGACTCGTGCATGGGAAAAGAAGAAAAAATGTATGATCAAACCCCAGCTTTTTTTCAAACTGGGGGCATATCGAAAAGTCTAAAATAAAAGATTTACAATAATTATTAATTTACCGAAAGGGGAAACAAAAACAAAATACATTCTGACATGATAAAAATTAAATATATTCAAACTAATGTAAATACTTATAAATGTATCAGTGCGGCAAAAAATTTTTTAAAATTATTTATCAATACTAAATTAAAAGCCAGTTTAGTAATTACTAAATGACTTCCACGGGCTTGTCATATAAAAATAATACATATATTGGTAATATATGCAGTTTGTACAAAAATCACATTGAGCTTTAGAGTCAAATACATTATTATTGCATTCAATACATTGTTGTTGTGGGGGGCGTGATGAAAATTATAATCAAAATTGGGGCCAAATATGGAAAGTTTGAGAACTGTTCTAACCGCTAAACTCATGATTAAAATCCCCAAATTTTTTTTGTCGGATCTGTGGAATGAAACATCACTCATTGCTTCATTTTCAAAAAAACTGAAATTTATTCATACCACCGGATTAAATAAATTTTAAACAAACTCTTCGACTCAAAAAAATGTACTTTTTTGTCAAAAACTGATAAAGTTTTAGAAAAATATTGAGCTCTTTTTAGTCAAAAATATCATTGACTTTACACCTTCTTTCGTATGAAATATTTCAAACTTAGCTCTTCCAAATTTCCTTCAGTTGGCTGATCCTACATTTTGCAAACCAGGCCGTATCGATGCACTGATAGGATGCCAATGGGTATTCCAGATTCTAAAAAATGATGCGTTTAAGAATAATTCATCAATTTATGAATGATAGTTTAAAAAACTAAAAATACACGCTTTTATTGTAGATCGAACTACAAAATGAAAAATAAATTATAATTTTTAAAAAAACTAAAAAAACACGCTTTTATCGAATTAAAAAGTACAGAAGTACAGTGACAGATTGGGCACCAGTTTGTGTTATATCATTAGATCCCATTTATTTGCTGAAGGTCATGATTATTGGTGCTCATCCAGCAGGATTACTTTCAATGTCTAACACAGTCGAAATTGAAGGTATCACAAGAGGAAGCGTGCTTTAGTTTATGACCAGGTATCAAAAAGAACAATGTGTTTCTAAACAAAGAAACTTAACAAAAAAAGTTGTCAGGCAGCAATCAAATATAATGATACAAATTGTTCGTCAAATAAGTAAGCCCACAGCTCAGCAAATAATAGCAATTTAAACAATAACACACTTTTCGAAAATTGTATAGTAAGGGAAAAGAAAATGGGAGGGAGGCCCCGTAAAAAAAAAAAGGAAATTTTTGGAATGGTTCGAATCTTTTGAATCTTTTAAAAGGGATTCCAAATTAGAAAAGGGGGTTTTTTCGAAAATTGTATGATTTACATTATCGTAAATTTAACAAAACAAATTATGAATGTGTTTGCAATATTTCGACATATTTTGCAAACTATATTTTTTCAACTGAAAAATATTTTTACAGTAAATTATTTTGACAAAAAAAATTAAAAACTATCAATCATTTACGGACAAAAAGATGATTTCCTCAACACATAATAACTATACAAAGAAAATCACTTAACACGAAACTAAGGGAATGAATTGTTTTTTCGTATTGAAGGATGTTGCAATATATATATACTGTAAAATCCGGCGTATAATGCACCGATGTATAACGCGCACCTATACTTTCAAGCTGAATTTTTTAATTTTTAGGTATGTTCGCCGTATAACGCGCACCCACTTTTTCAGGAAGAAATCTGAAATATTAGTATACAATGCTCTTATGTTTTGAAGTCATTTATTCGAGGTATTATTCCAAATTTTTGAAAAAGTAGTATATTTCTCTATAACTACAACTCTTTTAGTTCATAAGGTATGCCATTTTTTTAAAACGAACAGTATTTCGATACGTGAAGAAGTTTAACTTTTTTTATGCTCATCTCATTTTGTTGTTTTTGAAACTATCGTTTTTAACCCGGCGCACTCTTAATTTAAGATCGAAAATTAAGGGTGCGCCGGGTACGGTACATATATTCAACGGTATTTTACGGTACATATATTCAATAAAATTAAGTGCATTACAGTGCTTTTTATTTACACACACATATATATATATATATATATATTATATATATATATATATAAAAATATATATATCTTTAATGAAATTCAATACAAAATTTTTCAATTTTTTTAAAATCAAAACATGTATTGATTTTTTTGGAAAATAACCCTAAAATTTTTTTTTGCATTTTTTTTTTAAAATTTATAAAATTTTGCCCAAAAAATTTTGTTCGATGTCATCCATTTTTTATTCTTTTTCCCACCATTGGAATTGCGTTTTTTAAATTTAATTTTGGGGTTTAATTTTTCATGAACAACTCCCAAATGTCTTTGTCATGACTGGGGCTGTATACACATTATCATCTTCCAAAGATACAGTAGGACAGTACAATAATGCAAAAAATAATGTGAAATTACCTCTCTTTCATTTCCCCATTTTAAAACCTCTGGCTTTTTTCCCTTATTTTGTTCTTTCCCCTAAAATTAAAAATTTTTCGGTTAAAAAAAAAAAAATGCTTGAAAATACATAGTAGTTTGTTACTACCGTTGCATTATTTCTTGTTAACCGATATTACGTCCTAAGCGTTTTCGCGCTATACGTGTTTCACTGTAATTAAAAACCAAAAAAAGTTTAAAAATTTTAAATTTTCCGGGAATTTATAAAATTGAGCTGATGTAATTCTTTTTTAAAAATTTAAACCAAAAAATTTAAAATCCAAAAATGAACCCCTTAAGGGGATGGGGAAAAAAAATTGCTGCCTTCAAGCAAGCAGCATTTTTAAAACAAAACATCCCCACGGTTTTTTAACAGTTTGGGAAAATACGTCGTTTTTAATTTTTTTGGGGAAAACCCTCGGGCCCAGAAGGAATTTCCCAGGAAAAGAGAATTTGGGCCCGGGCTAACCCAACCTCAAGAACATTCTTCCAGACCACGTGGCGTCTTACTTCTTGCTCCAGGACAGGAATTATGAAGTAACCACTCTTTTTTGATTTTGCACTCCATGCGAAATCTCTCTTATACCTGGCATAATTTATAAACTACAATACATTAACAAAGATTTTTATCTTTCATTTATTTATTTTTAATGGTATTTTGACCTCAGAAAAAAATATTTCCGAAGGTTTAAAAGGGTTAGCCCCCCGAGGCCCCAGGGCCGGTGGAAAATTTCTGGGGGCTAAAAATTTTTAAAGGGGGCAAAAAAATTTGAAATCTGTTTTTGTTTTTTATCAATTAAGATCAATTTTTAATTCTTCATTTCTTGCTTTGACAACCTCAAAATATCAATATTAAAAGGGTAGATTATTTTTTAAAAAATTAATCTTGTAAGCAGTAAAATTTAAAATATCTGATGAATAGGTGCTAAAAAAATTTTTTTCGTTAACTATAGCATTTATCTATTGACGTCAGAGTTTTCATAAATTTTTCTTAAAAAATATAAATAAAGGGTTTTTTTGTTTTTTTATTAAAAACCCAAAAAAACACCATATCGTCGGCCTTTTGTGCGAAATTTTATCTGGGGGTAATTTGATATGGGGGAAATTACCCCCAAGTTGTTTTTATTAAAATTTTCCAAGATGGGCGATAGCATTACAATATGGTTACTTTGATATTTTTATCGTGTGGTAATGTTGTTGCCGTGGGTAAAACGGCGCGATTAAGGAATCACGCCAAACAGCGCTTGGCGTGTAGCACTCCTATTTCAAATTTAATTCTTTTGTGGAGTTACGCATTCTGATAATTAGGCCGACGATATTTAATTATACCTTTGTCAGATTACTCAAAAACTTTGTTTTCTTTTATCTCGAATAAAAATTTTATAGTTTTACTTAATGTGAGGCTTTATTCATGCCTAAATTCAATACCTAAATTTAATTCGAATCTATTATTACTATTCGTATTATTATTATCATTATTATGTATAAGGGCGTCAAATTAACTTGGGCCTAGGTCGCCATCAAACCTAAATCCGTCTCTGAATATATCCCATCTTAAAACTCTATTTTAATAATTTGTATATTACACTATTTGTATATTGTACATAATTTGTATTCAGATAGCTTGTTAAGTTTAGGTATTTTGAAATAATACCTTTTATATTTATTACAGATCTGTTTTAGTTTTCAATCTGGAATAGTAACAATTTTACCTTTTATATAATAAAAATACATAAATTTTATTTTATTTATAACAATAATTAAAATTCTGAACAAAATAAGCAGAACTTATGCTTGTGAATTTAATAATATATTTAAGACAACTATTTTTTTATTTTTTTACGAAAATTATGGTATTAAAGTTAACTGTATCATGCTGCTAATTAAAATAAATTAAACGAATCTATGGTTCTAATAAAAAAAATAAATTCATGTAATTTTATCAATTTTTTTAGAAAAGGTAGTTATTTAAACAAATGGTTTTAGTTAAATAACTATTTTGGAAATTTTTTTTGAAACTGTTGCTGTTATTTTAGGAATTATATGCCCAATCTTACAGCTGTTGTGGAGTTCTCTTTGCATCTATCCCCAATTTCGCATCCTTTTACTCTGAAGATATTAACAATGGAGTCGAGTGCATACGTTTACTCAATGAAATAATATTTGACTTTGATCAGGTAAAGAAAACTGTCTATAAATCCGTCTAATGTTGGAAATATTTTGAAGTAATTTTTTGAAATGTTTAATATACAACCTCTGACAATAAAGTTCGGTTAATAATCCTGTAACATTAACGTAGATGAAATATTAACGAAAGTTACCATACTGTCCTTCAAAATAGTCACCTTCCATAACTATACACCACTGAGATCTGCTATGCATGTTCTGGAAACTTTGAAAGAAGTCTTCTTTTGGAATGGAGTTCAAAAACCTCGTTACGTTTCGTTGAATGTCAGGAATATCATCAGTGTCTATAAACATAATTACGTGCTGTTTATTTGCAAGAAACTACCTGTTAGTGAACTCTTCCACAGTCAAAGTGATACTGACTCAATTTCAGCTATCTAGTGCTATTTATAGTCTGCGTGATGCCTCCTAGATTTTTCTCGAAAAATCTACTTACGTCATAGATTGTGATGTTATTAGATTTCTCTGGTAATTTCAGACTCGAAGCCAAGTCGCCATAAATAATACCAACTTGGGATGTTGCCCAAAATTTTGGTTTCACTGAAAAGCCATTAAATGTAAGGGACGGCGTTGTTGCGAATATTACAATTTTTATCATAAAATAAATACAACGGGGAAAGGAATATTAACCTTTTAAGTATCCATACATTCGGGAAACCATGTTTTTTAAAAGGCACTTAAATGGATAATTTTCTTATATTTAGTTCACTTAGATAAGAATACATGTTTAAAATTGTTTTAAAGGACATTTTGACAAAAATTTTTAAATACAATATTTCGGAAAAAAATTTTAGAATATTTTTTTAAAAAATGTTCTTTTTTCAAAAAAATTTTTTATATTATAAAAAAATATTTTGCCTGTATTAGCTCAGACCCTTAAGAGGCTCAACTATAGTTTTGAAAAAATTATTTTAAATTAGAACTATTTGAAATATAATTATTTTTTTTTAAAAATTTTCCCCTTCTTTGTCGAAAAACAAAATAAACCCCTTCTGGGGTTATATATTTTAAGTTTAGTTGAGTCCGCAGTTGTCGAGCTATATCCAAAAATTTAAAAAAAGAAATTTTTAAAAAAAAAAATATTTTGAAAAGGGGGTATTCTATGCTATTTTTGTTTGTCAAAATATTGTATTTATAAATAATTTTTAGGTAATACTATTCTTAAAATAATTTTTATATTTTTCAATCTAGGCAAAAAATATCATAAATATTACCCTTTTTATACTTTTTTCCCCGGTTGAACTATAGTCAAGTTTAAAAGAATAACTAGGTATTTCAAAATCAAAAAAAGTCAAAAAGTATGGGGAAAAAAAATTTTTTTACCCGGTTATTCTATGAAATAACTGGATTAAAGAATACAAAGATCGTTAAAGGAAAAAAAAACAATTTCAAAGTTATTTTATGAATTAAAAGATCATAAATAAAATAAAACTCTCAAAAAAGCATTTTTTCTACGGATAATAAGATAAATAAAAAGGAAAAGCAGATGATTAAACTTATTATTTGGATTGCTAACATAAAACAGAAAAGGGAAAAAAAAAATATGTTTTGCATCTGTTACTGGCAAAAATTTAAATTTTTTACTCCTAGAACTTGGATATCATAAGTAACTTTTAATTCCCCTTCAAGAGTAACCAGTAGTCCCTGATACTTTTTTTCGGGGCTATTTTAAAATTTTTTTTTTTATCAAAGAATAATTTTCATTGTAAGTGTAGTTCATTTTTTTCTGTCCCGTTATTTAATAAAAATTCACCCCCTTGAATCTTTGTTTTTGGATTGGTCTTCCATTCTTTGGGAGATTCTTAAAACACCAAATTTTCAAAAATATTTGTTAACAATCCAAAATGTTAAATGCTAACATACATACACCGCCTAAATTCTACGTTTAAAAGCAACGGAATGAATCGTACACATACATACGTCATCACAAAGCAACTATAAGCGGTTCAAGATAATTAAAAAAAGCTAGGTGGGTTCTAAAGGGCATGGGTTTGTGTTTTATACTTTAACAATCAAGTAATCGTTTTTTTTAAAAATCCCCGTTAAATCATAAATTAATAATTTTTTAAAAATTTTAACTGACATGTCCAGTTATTTCATGAAATACCTTGTTATTCTATGAAACAACGGATTTCACGCTTTGATGATAACAGATACACTAATATAAGAATTTTGATTTTTCGATCTTTTTTCCACTTCATCACCCCCGATTAAACTTTTTTTCCCTTCTTAATTAAAATTTGTGTTTTTTTTTGGTTAGAAATTAAAAGATTTTAAAAAACAAAAAATTTTGGGATCTTGATTATTAAAAATTTAAAAAAATATTTAAAAAATCAAACGCAGGATTACATTATTTATCCATTTTCTTTTTTTCTCGCCAAATAGCCATCTTTCGTTGACCAAAAATGATAAAAACCCAAATTTGAATAATACTAAAAGTCAAAATCCCAACCTTTTCCCCCCCGGTCCCGCCGCTCGTCCCAAAAGCCGAGAACACCCCAAAAATGAAATTTCAACGATATAAACCATGTCATCTAAAACTTTTGAGATACGGGGTTAAGGGGTTCCTGAAATCAAAAAAAAAAATTTCCGTAGATTTCCGTAGAAAATAATATTTTTCTTCAAAGGCTCGACCCTGGGTGGGCCCCGGCCTTTCTCCAAAATTTTGTTCAGGCATTTTTTTTGGCAAATGTTTTCCCGTTTTTTTACCTTTTAAAAAATTTAAGTCTTTTTTTGACACAGTCAATCCCCCTTAACAAAGGGGCTGCCCCGATGTCTATTTCCATAAGCTTTCCAGAAAGATTTTTTTCCTACGATCTTCATTTATACTACCCAGATGATCAGCCCATCTAAGTTCTGTAATTTGACAATATTTTTTCAGGTTGTTTAAAAATTTTGTGAACTCAAAGTTAGATCTACTTCTTTTTGACCCTTAAAGGGGTTGAAAAAGAATCAGCGTAAGATCTTTCTCTAAAAAACCAAAAGTTTCCCCTCATCATGTGAAAAGCCAAATCTCTGATATAAAAGCGGGACAGATCTTATAAGATTTTTGTAAAGGCGTTTAGTTCTTAATTTGAGAAAATTGGATTTTAAATAACTCAGCAAACATCTATTTGCAGAAATGATTTTTTTTTATAAATTTCTAGGGCCAATTAGAATAATATTTATGATGTCTAAATACTCTTTCTAATAACAGGAGAGAAGAGTCCGAAAAAAAAACTATTAGCTTTAGAAGAAAGTTCTAAGGGGGTTCGTTTCACTTATCCAACTATCCTCATTAATGATAAATGGCAAGTAATAATAATATGCATCGAATGAAATTGTATTTAATGCACAATGTAAGATAGATTATTCTCAATATCTTGTGATTCTTGAAAAGTACAAAACAATCAATCTCAGGAAAATAAATGTTTCATTAAGATATTTAATTTAATGGGAATCAGCTCGAAAATAATCCGCTATGTGTGTGCAGTTCTTTTTGAAAATAATAAGCATTTTTTTTAAAACATCATCTCAATTTTTGCTAATAGTCCCTTGGTGTAATACTTAAGGAGTTCTTATTCATTTAACCACAGTAAAGCCGGGCTCAAAAATTAATAATTTTTTATATTCATCAATTCACTCAAGCTTCAGTTAATTTTGTTATATTAATATTAAATCATTGATTGCTATTTGTGTTTACAACTTCACGTAACAAAATTTATGATGAAATTGTTTTCCAAATTATTTCAGATTTTAATCTCGATTTATCTTATTAAATTTACTGCTTTCAGCAAAACTTGATAACATACATCAAAACTAAAAAAACCAAAAGTTAAAATTTTTAAAAAATTTTATCCTTTTTTTGATAACAAAATTTTCATGTTTAATTCAGATAAGAAAAACCTCCATAACACTTCATGTGCTATCACACATTTCTCAATTTAAAATGTTTATATCAATTACACTTTTTCAAGTTCGTTAAATATCTTAAATTAATCATATATGCAAAATAAAATTCAGAAATTTAGTACTTAAATATATATATTAATACCCAAATTAAATCATGAATTATTTAAAAAAACTAGCTGCATGGCCCGGCGTTGCACGGGCTTTCTCTATTGTTATAAATTTTCCCTTTCCTTCACAAAATCAGCACTTCGAATACTTTTTTTCAAAATGTTTATCTAAGAAAACTAAATAGTATTAGAAATGAAGAACACTCTAATATTGATAAAATAAATGTGACAATTTTAAGTATCAATCAATTCCTCAATTGATAACGTCATTTATTTATAATTCAACCATAGCAACAAATTTATTTTCGAAAGTTTATGTTTAACACATATTCATAAGTTGACTTGTGTAATATTCAGCAAAATGCTTTAAAACTCATTTCGTTAGAAAGAGTAAATCTTCTACATTTGCTAAAAATTTCTTTATCATGAGGTCAACCCAATTAAATTTTTTGGTCTTTCATATTAACGATTTCATATGCTTATTAATGAATTCTACATGCGAAGATTTCTGTACAATATTCATTAATATTAAAGTTTTCAAAATAAACTCGGTACATAATTGGAAAGAAAATTTTACATATTTTATGAAGAACACAAGTTTTCCAATACAGGATATGATTTTTTGGTTTGTCTTATTTGCAAATGTAGCTTCTTTTAAATTATCGATTAGTTTCCATCGATTATTATCATTACTTTTTACTATTGTTATAATTAATAACATTTGAATGAAAAGAAAGAACATGAAAAATTTTTCGTTGAATTATGATACGATGAAACATTGCTTTTGATAAAGTGTATAAAATCGTTTGGCGGAAACTTTTCACAAGGAATTAGTTAATTATTTTGCCTTTTTTTTAATATTTTACTTTCATATATATTAAATATCTGAGTGTTTCAATTTTAATTTCCGAATTAGTAAAATTAACCCATTCTGTTTTATGTTAGTTTAACTTTTTTAATTTCCCCTGAATGTAATTAACTACATATTTTAATGACGCTTTCTATTATAATCATTCTTTGTGATCCTAATAATATATAATATTCTTTTATGCGATATTATTTTTCGCTTTTTTATTAAATATTTCATAAAAGGGGTAACTAAACTATTTTGAATTAATTAATCATAAGTATTTTTGGGCAACTAATGTTGTCGTACAAATCAGCACTATTAAATCAGTGCTGAAGAAATATTGTAGCAAAAAAATTTTTGACTTTTTCCCTCTCCATGCTTTTTATTTCAATAAAATAAGAAACAACAAATAAAAATAATCGTGGTACACTCGTACGCCAAATACAAAAACAATTTTTTTTAAATTTTCGAAACTCAAAAATTATTCTTTACGACTTGTTGATTTCCAGAGAAATATATCAAGATTATAATCTGATACTACCGTCACCGCATGCATTTTTTATCCACAGCTAACATTCTGTCTTGATGGATGCGTGAATTTTTTATTTCCCCGTACGCACTGGAGAAGACCTAAATGCATGTTTTATCAGATATCCCACAGTAAACACAGATTATTTATGGGATACAGAAAGCCCTAACATGATATTTTTGCACTTGAAATATATTTTTAGATAATTCATATCTCGATAGTGTTATTCCCCAAATTTTTCCCAGTAATGTAAATTTAAATTTTTTTTTAAGAAAAAAGAAGTTACATTTTTAAGCGTGTGTTAATTTCCTACAATATAAAATGCCACTGTTTTTCTTTACTAAAAGAGTTTCAGAAATAATGGTGAAACAATAACATGATTTATATTATCTGTATCACTTTTATTTGCAAATCTTTATTCTACCTGTTTGAATGTTTAAAAGTTAATTTCACCTTTTAAAAGTGTTTATATCTCTATAGGTAAATAAGAATGTTTTTTCATTTCTGTGTGTTACTGGAATATAACCAGTATATTTCTTTAGTTTTTTTAAACCAATACTGGCGAAACTGTAATACTGAGCCATTGAAAGAGATAACGGAACTCAATGTCTTGTTATCTTAGCCAATTCTTTCGAATATATTATATATATATATATATATGTTTTGTAAAATATAGTATATGCGGAGTTTTTCAGAATATATTCCAAATATCTAAAACTTTGCTATCAGTATAGAATTTTTCAAAATGTAAATTTACAAAAATAAAGTTTCGTCGCCATTATTGTTTTTGTTTCCTAATATATCCCATGTACCGTAAAATCCGGCGTAAAACGCTCACCGGTGTATAACGCACACCCATATTTTAAAGCTTCATTTTTTAATTTTTAGGTATATTCGCCTTATAACACGCACCCCCTTTTTTACGAAGAAATTTGAAATATTAGTATGCATTGCTCTTATGTTTTGAAGTCATTTATTCGAGGTATTATTCCAAATTTTTGAAAAAATAGTATATATTTCTAGAACTACATCTCTCTTTTAGTTCATAAAGCAAGTCATTTCTTTTAAATAAACGGTACTTCGATACAAATAGATTTAATTTTTTTCTATGTTCATCTCTTTTGTTATTTTTAAAACGTTATTTTTATACCCGGGGTATAACGCGCACCCTTAAATTTCCATCTTATTTTTTGTGTTAAAAGGGCGCGTTATACGCCGTATTTTACGGTTTATAAAATTTCATAATTCCTATTGGTTTTTTAAAAATAATTTCTGTTTTTGTAGTAGTTTACAATGCTTTACTTAATTCTAAATGGGCAACATTCAACTAAAATTTAGCTTCTTTCCAATGGTGTAACTAGTTCTGAGTGGGCCCCGTATCACAAAACTCCTTCGGTGCCCTTTTTTAGAAATGAAAGGCTTGTTAGTGGTAATGTAGTTACACATGTTGGGGCCCCTGTAGCTTGGGGACCCCATATCATTGATACGGCGGTAGCTACGCCTCTGCTTCTTTCTTTGCACAGAATTGTGTAGTATTTGTGTAAATTTAAATATATATATCCTAATATTATTTCAAGTATTATTTCCTTTAAAACTGTTGTATGTTCTAAAAGACAGACTGCAAATTTCAGACATTGCCTTTATTCTTTCAAAATAATAATCTTTCTGGAACATCTAATTTCATAAAATTTAATAGAAATTTCAACAGGAAATTCTTCTGCAGTATTACATCTAAATATAATCCAATCCAAGCTATTGTTCCGCTTCTTTAAAAGTTACGAATAGCTTCCCATTTACAATGATTCGAATTTAAAATTCCTTTTTCAGTAATAATATTGCTCTTTTATTCTATATATGAACGAAGTAAAATGTTTTATTTACACAGAGAATTATACTAAAATTGAAATAGAATATTTGAATCAATAAATAATGCTGATAAATAACTTTTGCGTTTTATGAACAGTTCAAACATCTCTGTTGAAAACAATGAATACCACACTTCCTGCACAGAATTTCACAACTCGAATCTATATTGAGGTTCTTGGATTTCTTTCTTCTGTAGCACATTTCAGAGTATCCCAAAACCATTTTAAATCTGGAAAAGCATTCACAAATCTAGTAACATGATTTAAAACCCCTATAAACTCCAATTTCAAATTAATGTTCATGACTTTATAATATACTTGTGTGAAGTCGCAATGTCCTGTTTAAGCAGGCTCAATCCATCAATGTAAATGCAAAGCATGATCTAATGTACCTTGTCAGAAGGGATGCGTATACATCATTTGTCAGTTTACAGGAGCTTGTAGACATATCAGAGGACCCAGTGGCATTTAGCTAAGCCAAATGCATCCAGTTACAAGATTCCCACCAATCCGCTAGCTAAGTGGCTCTTAAACTGTGGTCCGCGAACTCCAGGGGTCTCCAGCCTTTTCTATGGGGTCCATGAAAGTATCTCGTTTAATGTTAAGATTTCCTTCTTTTACAGACTCTGAAAGGTCCCGAGGGAAAAATATACAGATGTGTCATCCTAGACTAGTGCACTACATTTCCCCAATGAAAAAAAAATCCCTATTAGAACATGTATTTCGATCAAGAATATTAATTCAGTTCAATCAATTATTTATTTGAAATTAGTATATTGTAATATATTTAACTGTATGTAAGTAGATGTTGTACTGTTTCTTAAAGGAAAAGGAGAAGTTTTAAAAATGTCTGTATAAGTAGCAGAAGTGGTCTTAGGATTATTGAGGAACCTATAAATCATTCAGCCATACGTTGGGAATCATTGAGGGATGTTCAAAATCTTGAGTGTCTGCGATGTCAAGCTTATACATAAAAAAAGATCGCGGTGATCAAAAGTTTAAGAACCGTTGCGCTAGCGGATACAGTTCCACAGACGGGATCCATGGCCTTATGGGTTTTGTTTTCCACACTTTATCTTTCCATCTGCGCAATACAGCTGTAGACGCGACTCATTTAACAACGTTACTTTATATTTACATCTTAAATGTGGGGTAAATTATCGCAGGTTCGACTTGCATTGATATCAGGGTCCAAGGGCCCCCGGGGGAACGTAGCCCATTGTTCACGCCGGGTTTAAAAACCAAATAGTTTTTTTTTTTTAATTCCCAATATTAGCTCACACCCTATATATTTATTTTTTATTTATTTATCTTTGGGAGCAGTCTTTTATAAAATACATTTTAAAACGCTAATTAACTGAAATTTTATATACACGATTATTTTGGATAACAATACAGTAATTTAATTATAATAAAAAATTAATTGATTAAAACTAATTATTTATAGAATTACAAATACACACAACCACGTTGGCATCATTTTTGGCGACTTAGTGACCCTTTTTTGGGGCTTGTGTTAAAACTTGAAAAGGTTTTTTTCTCCCGTTTTAAAGCATTCGGTTGAACTAAAATTTTATATACACGATTGTTTTGGTTGACAATACGATACTTTAATGATAATGAATAAAAATTACCACTTAATGCTGTGGTTCTGTCCTATGTATATACATATTTATATTAATTGTAACTATTTATAATAAATGTAGCTAAAATAAAATTTTTCTTTGTTGATCTAAGTAGGAATTGACTTAAAAAAGATTTTTTTTATATTGCTTGTTTATGTTAAAGTAACTTACTATTCTATAGAATTACTTATTGAAGAAAAATGAGCTTCTATATCACATCTTTACATTTAAATAATTTAAGCAAAAGTATTCCCGCACTTTGATTAAAAGCTTGATATGATGCGATCATTACAGTTAGCGCCACGCGAAGATGCCTAAAGATTAACTATCTGTATTATAAAAATTGCTTTCCGCGTTTTCTTTCTTTAGTATACCAAAATGAAACAATTTTTAAGAGACATGTTATAAAACTGATGTCTCACAACTATTTTAAAAATATGCTGAATCCGATCTTATTTTCCGAAACTTTTTTGGCATTATTGTTCATATCAAATTTTATTTTAATCTAGAAAAATCTGTAAAGAAAATTTTGAATTTAAAACCAAAATATTTTGTACACGAGCATAGTATTACAGACAACTGTTGCATATTTTATCCTACAATTTCCACAAAAATATGTTTTATACGAAAAGAAACAGTTTTCGGTGGAGCAGAAATATATAAATTTTAATGTCAACTTGAAATAAAAACCCTCCTGCTTCTTTATTTCTTTCGTCTTTAACTTGTTGCTGGAAATTTACTATG
The DNA here is from genome assembly GCA_019973955.1 of Trichonephila inaurata madagascariensis. Classification (NCBI taxonomy): domain Eukaryota; kingdom Metazoa; phylum Arthropoda; class Arachnida; order Araneae; family Nephilidae; genus Trichonephila; species Trichonephila inaurata. Next base: position 7,250 of record BMAV01024677.1, on the reverse strand, counting down.
AATTAAAAAATATTATGATTTTCCTTTACTCAGTTAACGTTTTAAAAAGTACTCTAAATAACAACCAAAAATTCTTGTGCGTAGAAAGAAATATGTATAAAATAAAGAAATTAATAGAATTTAAAAATCAACAATTAGTTTTAACGAAAAATACTTCGCATTTCCAAATACTTACGCTCCAATATTCATTGTTATCATCAAGAGCATGAAACTATTCTAAGCATCTGCTTTAATTAATAAAAAAGTCATAAAACAGCACATTTTGTATGAAATCTTCATCTTCTGATATTTTAATTAAAAATTTCAAATAAAGGGAAATTAATGATGTTGTCATTTAATTTACTGATTTTTAAAATGTTTGATAATTTGTACTTACAAAACAAGAGATGGAAGTTCATTATTTGGTAAAAGAGAAAGCAAAAATATCACAGAAGAGGCACTGAAGTGCATCAGCTTTATGGTTGTCAATTACTCTGAGACTATGGTTGTCTCTTACTCTTTTTACTGAAATAATTAATTTTTTCTTACGTAAATATTTGCTATGTCCTTATTAAGCCTAAATAAAATTAATTCGAATGTACAATGCGTGACGTTTTAGATATTGTTCTATAGTTAAACTGATAGTGAGAATTAAATTTAAACTGTAACAACTTTATTCGATCTTAATACCTATATTTTAACTAACATCTTTAAATCTATTCAAGACTTATATCTTTACTTTATATAATTCTGGACATAACTGACATTTTTTAAAATTTTATGCCTATTTTGAAATATTTTAATGGCGAAAATTAAACAAAAAGTTAAAAATATCTTCGAAAATCTCAGAAGAATATTTTTGTCAGAACCAGACTTGGAAAAACTTCTATTTGGAGTTTAAGGTTATATGATAATATTGAAATAATGTTAAATCATAAGTATAAGAAATGTTACTCTAAAAATAAATTTATACTTCGTAAGTAATATAAAATATGACAATGTATATTAAAGAACATAAAAGGCGTTTTAGAATTTTCTTTTTCTTTTCCTGCCAAAAGTATCATATTAGTTTTAAGGCAATTAAATATGCATTTTCATGATGTTGCAGTATCATAACACGGTTTAAGTAAAATAACTGAATGAGAATCAAAAAGAAGAGTAATAATCCATCAAAATTAACTCTTGAGATCTTTTCAAAACGCTTCCATAAAAGCCCCATTTTAGAGCCGCGACTTTTTCTTTTAAATTTGGTGAACGATTTACATGCTTGTGTTTCGAATTTTGAGATTTTGAATAAAATGCCTTAAGAGAAAATAAAAAAAAAGGTTTAACAAAGGAGAGAATTGGGCATTTTTAAATGTACTTTTTATCATGTTAGAATAAAGGTAATTGTCATTTTGAAATATTTTGAAGACATTCTGAATCATTCCATGGAAAATTCCGTATTTTCTTTTCGAATAATTACAACAAGGAAAAAATAAAAATGGAACTTAAATCCTATTGATTTCTAAACATAAATCTTAGCGACAAAAATGTTATCATATGGGGTTGCATAACGATATCAAAAATAAATCATTTAATGTTTATTACCTAAGCATTTAAAACTCATCTTGAAGACTTTATTTAAATACTAGGTTGTTGATATTGTTAGCTAATGTTAACCGGATAGATTTGTTGATTAAGTATAGAAGAAAATCTGTATTTTTTCCAGTTAACTAAGAAAAACAGAATGATCTAATCAAAAATTTCGAAGAATAATTTAAATCGTGATGTATAAAAGTTAAGGTACCTAATCACATTAGAGTACTTCCAAAGAATAACAACGTGATACTTTCATCGTGAAACCTTGGCACAACAGTTTAGTATATACCAAAATAGCTATACATTCCATTAGAGTCGCCAGACTTAGATAAAATAAAATTTTAGCAAAATTTATAAATATATAAAATTTACAAACAGATTTAATTTAAGAAATTTAAAAGTTCTTGATGAAAGAAAAATGGGGTGAAAAATATATCCCCAAGGCTCCATTAAAATAATTCAGTTCGTTGTCAGACAGACTGAGGTACTGAAAAGAGAAATATATTCAGCTAACTATAAACAATTCTCCCTGATATTTTTTCAGTTCCTACTATTAGCTCACAATCTCTATATATTTATTTATCTTGATGGAATTTTCAATCTTAATAAAATGCATTTTAAAGCGCTCAATTGAACTGAAATTTTATAAACAGGTTATTTTTGGGTGAAAATAAAAATATAATAATAATTAATAAAAAATTTATTGATTAAAACAATTTTTTAAAAATTACAAATACACAACCACGTTGATCGTTTTTGACTTCTGTCAAAAATTGAAAAGTTTTTTTTTTCACGTGTTTAAAATATTCAGTTGAACTGAAATTTATATTGATGGCAAACAATAATATAATAATAATTTAAAAAAAATTAATTGATTTAAAAAAATTTTTTTTAAAAACAACCATTAATTTTGGCAACAGCACCCTTTTCCTTGTGTAAAATTGAAAATTTTTTTTTCAGGTGTTAAAGTATTCGTTGAAGTGAAATTTATATACACGATTGTTTTTTGGGTGACAATACGATACTTTAATGATATTTTAATAAAAATTAATTGCCATTTTAAAGTTGTGATTCTGTCCCATGTTTTACATATTTATAAAAATTGTAACTATTTAATAAAAAATAGTAAAATAAAATTTTTTTTTGTTGATCTAAATAGGAATTGACTTAATTTTTTTTTTATATTACTTGTTTATTAACTTATTTCATTTCTTCAGATTTTCACGAGGTTTTATGTGTTTTCTGATGTTATCAAAAATTTTTTTAATTTTCTCTACTCCTTTTTTTTTTTTTTTTTCCTTGGCTACATAGAATATTTTTAAATGGGATTAATTAAACAATGATAAGGTGCAGATTAAATAAGTAACGGGTAAAAGCATTTTTAAAATTGCATTCCTGTAAGCATCATTCCTTGATTGCTTGTACACAGATTTTTCCCTTTGTACGAGGGAAAGTCAAAAAGTAAAGGGACTTTTATGATTTCTCTTTCCAAGGTTTGGTTGGCAGAAACTTCTAATATCCACGGTGAATGAAGAGTAGTCATCAACATTTCTATACAACGTGCCACTCGTCTTCCCTTGGGATCATTGGAGTGTAACCGACCATTCAACATGGCAGCTCCTTTGTCGATCTACACCAAGGAGAAAAGGAAGGCAGTGATTCGCTTTTCGTTTTGGGAAAGATGTGATACCTCCGCTGGATACTAGCCATCACTACACTTTCCCATCAACGCCTTGCACATTGTCCTCACTGGTTGACGTCTATGGACTACACGATCTTTCGTCGCCACATAAAGAAGTTCTTCCTTGTTGGGAGCTCTATTCAATCGTATATCTTGCTTGGCGATAAACAGCTGTCACCATACTACACTTGTATGCGACGAATAATTTCCGCAGGTTTCATACCTTCAGCAAGCAAAACGGGAATCACTGCTCTCCTTTCCTCCTTGGTACAGATCGTCAATGGCACTGCCATGTTGAACAATCTGTTAGATTCCAACTATCACAAGGGAAGACGAGTGGTACGTTGTACAGAAATTTTGCCGACTACCACTCATTCAGCGCTGTTTCCAAATCTTGGAAAGCGAAATTGCACACACACACACACACAAATGTCCTTTTACTGTTTGACTTTCCCTCGTATAAAAATGTTATGAAAAAGTTATCATATCATCCACTTTTGCGTTGCAGGGAATATCAAAACGTATGAATTCAGTCATGAAATACCCATAATTATAAATGCTATAAGAAGTATTTATAAATATAAAATATGCTTCTTCAAAGAAGTATATTTTCATTGTTGTCAAAGACAGTGCCGGTATATCCATTGGGCGCTTGGGGCTGGCACCCAGGGGCCCGGAGGTACCCAGAAGGGCCCGGATAAGCTGGACTTTCGATCCTTCGAAATTTCGATAAATTTTGATCCTTCAGTGCTAAGGGGGCCTGTAGATCTTCTGCAGCCAGAGCCCGAAATGATCTTAAATAGTCACTGGTCAAAGATCCCTGATGTTAATCAAAGCATTTGCTGGAATATCAGTTAAAACGTACTATCATATCACCATCTTCATATAAAAGCAAAATGCACTCAATACGCTATATCGCAACCATGAGTATTTTCTAATTCATTACGCTCTCAGGGTGTTATCTTTTAAACTAACCACAGAAATCGAGGAAGATTTAATTGAATAAAAACATCAATCCATTAAGATTTCATTCTTGAAATATATAAGTACAATATATAATTTTATGCGTTTTTTCATTGGTTCATTTCATTGTAATATTTTTAGCATTAATAAATTCTATCAATTTAAAGTTGAATCTCTAATGACATATTTGTGTGTAGCCTAATGATAGCTCTATCACTTTTAAATTCGACATCAATTATTTTTTACTAATCAAAATTTAATCAGAAAAGAGTCATCATTACAAAATATCAATAACAGCATATGGATTTTCTATTAAGTTTCTTACTTTCCATAAGCAAACAAAAAACACAAAACTTCAAAACCCAAAAAACCTTTATGTTTGGGTATATAAATTAGAAAGAAAATTTGTTGCTTATGATTTATTTTTCAAGCACAATTTCATTCATCAAATATGTGTTCTGTGTACGCATTCGTATGCAGGTGTGCTTGCAGAAGGAAAAAACTTGATACCAATGAAGAGCTATATAAAGGTAAAAAAATTCAAAAGTTTAAAAAATTTTTTGATCGCCACGGCCCCCCCTAAGTTTTTTGAACACCCCCCCCTGACCCCCAAAAAGGCAAAAAAGCTTTTTAAAAGTTCCCCCAAAAATTCCAAGATCCCCTTCTGCGGCTTATCCTTGCACATGTGTTGCTACAATTTTTTGAAAATATTACGTAATAGTAATGCCTATGTAGTTGCAATAAATTTTTGAAAAAACTGAATACTCTTGATCTAAATGCATGTTCTAATAAAGTTTTCAATTATCTTGTGTAGGATAGCACACCTTTCTATTTTTTCACAAGGCCTTTCAGAACCTGCAAAAGAGAGAAATCTTATCATTAAATGAGAGACCGTCGTGAACCCCCGTAAAAAAGTGTTTCCCAACCCAAAAGGGGTCCAGGGAACCCAAAAACCCCCTTTTTTATCCCATTTAAAAAATAATTAAATTAGCAAATGTATTTGGATCTTGCAAAATTTGGATTAATATAGTAAATAACTTTTTTTTCTCAATTTATTTAATAGGAATAAGATTTTTTCGCTAAGTATTACTGAGGAAGAATAAAATCTACTTATTTCCGAAATCTCATATCGAACTTTTAAGAGATTTAAACGGTCTCTTATCTAACCACGCATTCCTTTTTTTCTCGCAGTTTAAAAAACTTTAAAATCAACTTACTTTAATATATAAATTTATTATATTAAAATACAATAATCCTCTTTTCCTTCAAACCTATGCTTGTTTGTATATTTTCTAATACTTAGCCTTAACTTTTAAAAAATTAATTCTCCCGGTCTTTGGTATTACTCTTTGAATACAACAGAGGTCTCGGGTAGTTTGGATTAATTTTCTTTGTATTTCAAAATCAATTTTAATGATGTGAAACTAATGTAAGAAAATTTGTATTTGTAGCTCTTGGATGAGGAACGTTTTCGTCCGTTGGAAAAAATAAAAACCATCAGTAGCACTTTCAAATTTTGGATTAAACCCCAACCCGAAAAGGGAAATTATTTGATATTACCCTATATTTTAGGAATATAACATATTAATTCTTATCAATTGTATTTTGGAAGTATAATTCAATTCTTATAATACCTAACTTTCGAGATGATGAAACGTGTTTTATATATATATTTCAATACTTCTATATTACAATAACAATAAAAAAGATAACGCTGCGAAGGAAAACAGAATTCTCATAGTGTATTTCCGATTGCATTTTCATGGGGATAGTAAAATGTCTTGGAAAGTTGAAAGAGTGCCAATGAATATATAAGTCCTGTCTTCCCCCTCCCCTTTAACTCAAGAATCATGCCTCTGGACGTAGTAAAAAAAGCTACATGCTCCAGAATATGACATAAGTTACAATACCACTTGGTGGCAAACGTCGGAGCTAACTTCTTATCTGAAAAATGTTAGGAAATGGGAGGGGCAGAGGCGTAACGTCACCCCCACATTGCAGAGGGGGGGCCAAAGCCTGACTGATGCCAAGTATGTACCCTTTGTAAGATCCAGCTTGGAGTTCAAAACCTGACTTTGCAGGGGAGGCTAATATTCTCCCTTACACCGCTGGGGAGGGAGGTCAATTACAAATTCATAGAACGTTCTCAATTAAGTACGAAAAGATATTTTTCACAAAATTATGTTATGAACAGAACATGTAAAATGCTTGTTAGTTTGTCCACAATTTTCAGCACTCTCTGTTTAACTTGAGAGGTCTCTGCTCTCAAGTTAAGGATCTCACAGGATTTTAGTGGGCCCCGTGCAAGACATAACTTTCTAACGCTTTTTGAACAATTAGTCCGTTTCAGACCATCCTCGTAAGGTTAAAAACCTCTTTAAATTAAATTGGTTTCTACGCAAAATTCATAAAAAATAGATGCGAAAATTGTAAAATAGGTGGTTTATATATTCTGTGCGTATTAAGCCTAGAAATAACAACTTTAAGGTATAGAGAACAGACAGCTTTAAATTTTGCAATATTTAATTATCTTATTTGGAATTAAAATACCAAAATTAGGTAGTAGGTTAAGATATCCGACTACTTGCGACATCTAGTTTTTGAAAAAATAGAAATATAAGGATTTTTTTGTGATTTTTAGATTTATTTAGCATATTTTAAGGAAAAAATCCTAAAATTGAAAAAAAAATTATTATTATTAAAATGAGAAAAAACTGGTAAAAATGTACAAAAAATTACATAAACGGGGCCCACTCTGTACAAAAATTTTATGAACAAATTCTCAATTTTTCAATTTTGATGTGTTACTTTATTATTCGTGTTTGAAATGACGTTTAGGATAAGCGATATTTTAATTTTTACAAAAACTAGAGCACTTTATCTTAGTGATTATATGAAATTGCTTAGAGACAGTTATTATATATCCACATAAAGGACTGTAAATTTTGAAATAAAACAGTGATTGATAAATCTGAAGGAAGGTCAAAACACTTCTACTGTTATACAGAACATACACACAAAATTTCAGCAAATTATTTTTTTTTCA